>OY744525.1:106022626-106052626 GCA_963556195.1 Sepiola atlantica
TTCACCATCGAAGACTGACCACATATGGACATAAGAGCTCAACAAAGCCTTCCCTGATGCTTGTTGTCTAGGGTGTCAGCTATCCACAGGTACGCTTGCACCATTCAGGCAGAGAGGTTGGGAGGTTTAATTTTCCTTCTGCATGCCTGAACCATTGAAGACGTCATTGCAATCAAGGCAAACAACAGAGACTTCAGGTTGAGATGTTGATAAAGAACAGTAGTTGGGACATGGTCGGCATGCTGCTAATGCAAGATGTTACAAACATTTATTGTCAAAACTTCTACAAATTGACCACCCAAAATGGCATTGGAACCATAGAGGAAAATCGACCTGACAGGAGATTAGTAGACATACCTTTTGGTTGAAATTGGGATCTCTCGATGCTCCCACAAGGACAGTTGGAGATGCACAAAGCAGATCTAACAGCTCCAACTCGACGATTGACCTCTGCTGCACCATGCTCAGATGGCACAAATGACTCCATATCCGGCGCTTATGTAGAGTATGGCACTGATTAAAGGGAAATAACTCTTATTGACTTACAAATTTATCTTCTTTTTGTTCAGATAGTTGCAGACGAATTGAAATTTTTATTATAGAAACTGCAACGACTTTTTTAATGTAACAAAGTTTATAACATCAATAACAAAAAATGTTAATGTCTTTAAGATTACAAAAAGGAAAGAAAATGCAAAAGAATTGGAATAGTTATTCAAAAAACTATTGTCGCATTTTCAACATTTTAATAAAAAGTACAATTCCTCTAAGTTGCGTTGGTTTTAGCATCCCAAATTCTTTTCTGAAAAAAATAATGAATCTCTTAGTCAATGAGAGTTATTTCCCTTGCATCTCTATTTAAAATTCCCTACATAAGATATTTCATACATAAACACTTACTAATCCAGGCCATCCTGATTCACTACTCTATATAATATAGCAATGTGTTAGACTTTTTGTTTGGCCAAAATTTATACACAAAAATATAGTGCTTTTATTTCACAGTTAAATTCATTTCTAAAATCACCAACAGGACTCGAACCTGCATGATTGTGTCACTTCGACTCTCTTTTTCTGTATGAGTCGGTATGTCTATCAGGCTCTCTTCTCTTCCTCAGTGAACATATTAAAATAAAATTACATCGGCAGCTATAAGGTAATGACTGTGACCCGTTTCCCGATCACTTCTTTCTCGGACAATACCATGCTTGTGTTGACCATGCTTTTTGACTTACTGACATCATGGACAAGGAATATTTTTGCTTTGTTCATTTCTTTCCAAAATAATTCTTTATTCTTTTTATATTGAGCTCAAATCCATAGTTAAATTTTGTTCCATTGATTGATTTGTGGGATTGTGTCTTGGTTAAAATATGAGCATTTTATTCTACCTTCAAGAAATTATTTTCTGACAATAAAAATATAAATTTTAGATATAATTTTCAAATTCTATGACCAAATTCTGGGAGCCATGGCGATAAGAACTCTTACATATCTGGCAAAAATAGATATCTACCCAAAAAATTACGGAAAATTATTGAGTAGAATTTGAATTAAAAATAAAAATCATTTTTCTCCTATATTTTATGGGTTATTGAACCCATTTTAGGTCTTTAATTTTTTTTTAACATATTCACCCCCAAACAAGGCAGGCCGCCACTGTAGACATATAGGGTTACTGAGAATTTGGGTGTTACCCCAAGTTGGGAGCAGTGTAGCAAGGTGTCTGTTTACATTAGTCTTAAACCTCTGCATGTCGGGGGAGTTTCAGAGGCCAGCAGCACGAGGAAAGAAGCTATTTGAGTAGAAGGCTCTCCAGCATCTGGGGACCTCCACAGTGAATGGATGGGATTTAGCTGATTGTCGAATTGGTCTAGTGAATTTACGTCTAGGGGGCACCAGAGTAGCTAGTTTATCGGAGCACAATCCATTGAAGTATTTGTATAACAAGCACAAGGATGCAACGTTGCGGCGATGAGACAGAGGCTGGAGCTTGGTGGATAGTGAGGGACCTATTAGATTGGCGATTCTTTTTTGGACCTTGTCAAGGAGGGAGAGACTAGTAGATGATTCACCAGCCCAGATGTGACAACAATACTCCATGCATGGGCGGATGCTGGCTTTGTAGAGATACAGTATAATGTCAGGTGTGAGGAGTTTACTAGCACGGTAAATGGGCCCCACCTTCTTTGCTGCAGCCTGGCAATATCTTCAATGTATTTGTTTCAATTCATGTTACCTGTGAAGGTTAGGTCGAGGAGTTTGAATGTTGAACTCTCAGGTAGGGTGTTATTTGCCGTAACAATCGGTGGTTGGAGAGATTTCTTGTAGTTATTGAAGGAAATGAGCTTTGTCTTTGCGGCATTAAAAGTTACCAACCATTTATGACCCCAATCCACTACAGCCTGGAGGTCATTTTCTAAGGATTCAGCCATTGCCTCAAATATGGTCACATCCGTTTTGCCGACATAACGAGAGTAAAGGGTGGTGTCGTCAGCAAACATAACAATCTCAGACACAATGTCATCAAAGAGATCGTTTATGAAGATCAGGAACAACAAAGGTCCAAGGATAGATCCCTGGGGTACATCAGCATTTATGTCATGTTGCTTAGATGAACGGCCATCGAGGACAACCTGGATCTTTCTTTTGGTTAGGAAGGATCTAATTATATTAAGTAATTGCCCAGTAATACCGTATGAGCGTATTTTCAGGAGAAGCCCTTTATGCCATACCTTGTCAAGCGCTACTGTCCTAGCTTCACTTGCCTTGTCAAGTGTATGATACATGCGTTCAGAGATGACTGTTAGGTTTTCTGCAGTAGGTCGTGCTTGTCTAAATCCATACTGGCGGTCAGAAAGAAGTTTAGCATTAACTAAGTGCCAGACTATCGCTAGACTGATTAAGGATTCAAAGATTTTAGCAAAGATCAGGAGTAAACTGATTGGGCGGTAGTTCTGGGGTTAAGTTCTATCCCCAGAATTTTTGCAGACTGGTAACGTCTTTCGCGAGCAGTTTTTGGTATGGCGAGATATATGCCATTTCGTATCAAGAAGGAAAATGTTTACTTTGTTGTACTGGGTTTTTATTTGTGATGTCCGATAGACAGCGGTAAGATCGTCGCTGTATTTTTCTCAGACGATAAATCTTGAGGAATCACACTTATTTTGAATGCGGGGATATTTTGTTTACGATTTGACTGCTGTGTGAGCAGCAAATCTAGACACATCCATGTCTCCATCGCTGCCGAAATCCGTCTCCATGTACGGGGATTTATTGTTTCGATTTGACTGCTATGTGAACAGCAAATCTAGACACGTCATGTTTCCATCGCTGCCGAAATCCATCTCCATGTGCGGGGATATATTGTTCACACGTGTTTTTAACAAGTAAGTGTGAAATAAACTTTTATAAAACCAGTGAATTATCGAAAAAATAAATCAGAGTTCCTGGCGACACTAAAGATTCACAGTAAATACGTTACGCCTATGTCACATAGGCGTAACGTATTTACTACAGATGTGAACGGATAAAGACGAAGCAAGTTACGCCGTTCCGAATGTTATCTCCATATTAAGAATGGCTTCTAAAACTCCGCCTGTAAATCTTTTCTTGGAACCAGACGACTTAAATGAAGTAAAATTTTAAAATAACACCAGAAACATTGTTCATTTTTTAAATTGTGGATATCAGACGAATTTTTTTAGCAATTAGAACGAAAGAAAGAGTTATTTTTGTTTTAGAGCATGTAATTTTGAGAAGAAAAACATTTGGGTGAGGTATTTTGAATACAAGAAATTTACTTTGTGTTTCTACATAGGAGGAAACAAGTAAATTTCTTGTATTAAAAAAAAACTTACAGAATAAAAATTCTTTAAGTTTTTTCCCTTCTATGTATTTGTATAAAAACACAAACACTTTTGCAGTGGGGTGTGTTTATATCTGTAACATCCTCTTCCTCCTCCTCCTCCTCATCATCATCATGTGGTGCATGCACGGGACAATTAGTGTCTCCAATTTATTTTCCTTGTTACATAGACAATTGGAATTCTCCTGTTTGTGTAAACTTCAGTCTAATAAAATCTCTTGTCTTATAGCACGTCTCGTTCTCGATCTTTCAATACTATTCCTTTCCGTTCATGCTTATATATATATATATATATATATATATATATATATATATATATATATATATATATATATATATATATAACAACATAGTGTCAGAAGACTAAAAGAACCTATCCTAAAATAAGAAAAGAAAATAGAAGTTGAAATCACACTTCGGGAAGAAAAAAAACGAAATGGAAAATTTACCACATCCTAAATACCTGGATTTTAGTCAAGAAAATTTAGCGGCAGCATGGAAAAAATGGAAAAAAGAATTCAACCTCTTTTTGATAGCAACGAAAAGCGACATAAAGCCAAACAGAGTAAAAACCTCAATGTGTATCGGTTCAAAAGGCCGTGACATTCATTCTACTGTGGATTTCGATTCACCCGACGAAGAAATGAACCTTCAAGCAGTAATCGAAAAATTCGATGCATTTTGTGAACCTAGAAAAAATATTCTTTTCCTGAGACACAAATTCTTCACGTGTGTACAAGCGGATCATCAAAAATTTGACGAGTACGTGGTAGAATTGCGGCAAAAGGCGAATTTGGCAATCTCACAGACAGTCTCACCAGAGATATTCTAATATGTGGAATCAGAGACATGAGATTACGCGAAAGATTATTGAGAGAACCTAATTTAGACCTACAAAAAACAATTCAGGCAGGTCAGAGAGCATAACAAACAAGGCACCAATCAAGGATGCTGAATGCCACATCCGATTCAATTCATGACAAAAAATAACAATATTCTAAAAGAATGGAAAATTTTAAAATAAAAGGTTTCGTCATCAAGACTTGGCATAGTTCCCTATAGTGTAGAAAGATAAGTTAAATGGCTTACGTGTCATGGGGTTGCTGGTAATCAGAGGAGGGACAGATGACTTTTGGCATGCTTAAAGTCGAAACTAGTATTGGGGCAAGTAATCGGGTATCGAGAAATATTGGAACTTTTGGGGGTATCGGAATCGGATACGATTCCAAAATCGATTCTTGAAATTTATATTTTAAACATTATTTTCTATTGCTGGTACTAATGATAAAATGTATATTATTTGTTGATTTTAAACTATCAGTAAAACTAAATTTTAAAGATCATAATAACGAATTCAGGTAAAAATGGCACGAGTGGATAAATAGGAAAAAATAGTACAAATGAAAAGTATAGATGAAAATCTCACAATGAGCTTCTAAAAATCTTGGATACAATACATAAAGAGAAAACATTAAAAAGTAAATTATATCTACATTTCAAAAAGGTGAGGACTTTCCGCTAAATCCCTCCCCCCCCCCCCCCAAAAAAAATTCTACCTGTTTCGGTGATTAGACGATTTTAGAATAAGAATCAGATTGGGAATCGGTAATTGTATCGGAATCGGGAATTTAGAAAAGAATCAGTAATTGTATCGAAATCGAGAAAAATACTGGAATTGTCCCAACACTAGTCGAAACCTAGGAACGATTTTAGCTTTGTTTTAATACCTTCTATTAAAAGAGAATAATTTGCACATATATCGATGAGCATTACTTCTCTTTTGGGATGCATTGTTTTGGGAAAGTTCTGGCAACTGCTACATTTCGTGAGAGTTCTATTGATTGTTAAATTTCTTAGGGTGTTTGCAAACAAAGTCATAATCTTTTTTGATACTTGATTTCTGACAAAGTTGAGGTCGCGATTTAGCGATATTTCGAAACTTTTTACACCTGACCCAACTCTGATCTACAAACTACCCCTTGGCGTCGAAGGAATTTTAGACACATTTTTTATTGAAACCTTATCTATACTATGTTATGAGACCAATTCATGTCTGTCTGCATATTTTTCTCGCGTCAACGTAATTGGTGTAAGACTCGGCATGTTTCCTATGCAAATACGCTTAAGATTTCTAACCTTTTTCTATTCAGACCTAATATAAAAATAAATTGAAAAATGTTTCCTTATTTTAAAGTTTTTGCTTTATTTATTTAGATTTCTTTGTGCTTGTCCATAAAATGTACAGGTGAAATGTGATAGTTCTAAATAAATTAACAGGAAAACTCTTTAATATACTTACATATCAGGTAAAAGTAGGTAATCTACACCAAAAATTAGGGAAAATTATCGAGTAGAATTTTAATTAAAAATATAAATCAGTTTTATCGTATTTTTTCTGATTTGCCATTGATAAGGGTGCACGTAAAACAGAGTAGATAAGTCAGTCTGTCATTTCGCCAAGTCATAATCAATGGCGAATCGGAAAAATATGATGAAACTGATTTATATTTTAATTAAAATTCTACTCGATAATTTTCCCTTATTTTTGGTGTAGACACCTACTTTTTCCTTATATGCAAAACAGGGGGAAAATGAAGTGTTCATCATAACAGAAGTAATTGTTTGAAGGCGACATTTTTTTTCTCTAGCGATTTCACATTTCAAGTGTGTTCTTCTTAAGCTTACATGCGTAAAGCTAATTAGATTTTAACTCGAAATTGTTCCTCATTCACTAATATTTAACAAAAACAGCAACAGAAAACAATATTTATCACCTATACACAATTTTGTGCTTGTGAACCGTAGGTCCGAAAAAAATGTTATCTTTTAATTTGAGGAGAGTCAAATAAGGGGGAGAGAACTCTAGTTTCAAGTTTCAACCACGATTTATCTGAAAATGGATTTTACTATTGTAATTATTAAAAAAAAATGAAAAATAAAATGAAAAATAAAATGATTTTGAAAAATAAAATGATTTATTAAAATAAATACACCTAAATTTCTTCTCCCTTTTTGACCCAATTTCCTGGTGTTACGTCACCGCTGGAATCTATCTATCTATCGACTAAATTTGTAAAATATTATATTAAGAAAAACGCCGTTTGTCATTTTATAGTTTTATGCTAACATTTTGGAATTCTTTAAAGAAAATATGTCACCAGTAGTAGAGATAAGGAATACATTAGTGTTGCTTCACGTCCGGCAGCTATCTTTGAAATTGATTAAAACGTGTGTACAAAACCATAAAGGTTAACCTATGTGTTTTTTTATTGGGGGAAGGGGCATTTTCAAAAACATTGATTTTAATAAATCATTTTATTTTTCAAAATCATTTTATTTTTCATTTTATTTTTCATTTATTATTAATTACAATAGTAAAATCCATTTTCAGATAAATCGTGGTTGAAACTTGAAACTAGAGTTCTCTCCCTCTATAACTAAAAGATAAAAAAAATATTTAACCGACCCACAATTTCGCACCCATAATTTTTACCGCATGTATGTTCATGACGCTATACTACTTTAACCACTTTATTTTATTTTGAACTGCCATATTTCAATTGAGCGTCAATAAAACTAAGAACCAAATGTTTAATCACATATTTCTTTTCTCCACAACAAGGGCAAAGTTAGGAACAATATCATTTATAATGCGAGAAAAAAACAGCTCCCTAAAAGGGTCACCCTGGATTGAGAACAAAAATGAAGATGTCGCAGTAAAAGAGGATTTCTCCTCCTCTGACTGAGGATAGAAAAGATTTGGTTATATCCCCAAAGCCAGAAAGTCTGCACAAAGTGAAAAGTATCATCTTATTTACAGCCAACCAAACCACAAGCATTCGAAAAAGAATGCTCTTTTTCAAATATTTAATCAAGGGGATGTAACTCTTTTTTCTTTCTGATTGGGTTATTCCCCTTTGATCGCTATAGAAACCTATGAATTATGACTTTTAATCATTTTTTTTAACAAATCTAAGGGACGTTTACGGCGTATTTTTTCCTTTTTTAGCAGACAAAAAAAATCTAGGAGACGTTTACGACGTACTCTTCGAACTTTTCTTTAAACTCAAATTTTACTGAATTTTTTGTTTTGTTACATTTTTGGCATACGATCGATTAAGCATTACATTTTAAGATAACTTTTAAAGAATTGGTGTTCAATTTTTAGCAAGGGATTCAGGGCTGATCGAACAAATGTCGAAAAACAGACAAAAGCGCACCAAAAAAACAAATAAATGTAATTATATTTTCACATTTAAATCATTAAATAAATTAGTCTAACCAATTTATTTGTCTTAATTAACTCATTTTAACCTATTAGCATTTTAGAAAAAATATTTGGTTATTTTTTTTCTATCAGATGCATCATATTTTAGCAAAAACTAAAAATGAGATTTTTTTTTTAGGCGATTACATGTAAACAATCTGCAAAAAAATATCCGGGAAAAAAAGAATGTTAATTTTTTTTTTTTTAGACTGTAGAGTGGGGTTTACTTTCCTATTTAAATTTACAGTAAATTGGGCACTTCCGGATCAGTTAGCGTTAAAAAGGCACGGGTAACCAATTTTTTGCTTGGTGACACTCGATGGGCCTTCTCCCTGTTGTTATACATCATCATCATCATCATCATCATCATCATCGGTTTAACGCCTGTTTTACATGCTGACATATGTTGGACTGTTTTTAGGAATTGACTTTCAACTAACTTATTCCCTCAAGTTTATCCTTATTACTTCCTCCCATGTTTCCATGCTACCTCAACTGTTCTAAATCTACTAACCCAAGAACTCTCATCCATTTTTTCAATGTGACCAAATCAACAAAATCTTCTGCTATGCTGTGCACATATTCCATATACTGTCAAGATTTAATTTTCCTCTGAGGTCCTCAGTTCTAAGCCTGTTTTTAAGACTCACATCACACATCCATCGTATCATTCTCATATCATTTCTTTCTATGCAACACATATCCTCAACCCTTACTGACTAGGTTTCACTTCCATACATTACAACAGTGATATCGCTTTGCTGGTTAAGAGCCTGAATTTACTCCATCCAGTCTTGATTATTACAATCACACCAGCACCAGCTCCTCCCTGTGTTCCAATTTTATTGTAAACAGGACTCATAAGAATACATGAAAACAATATTAATACTATTCAAATGATCAAAACAATGAAAAAACACGATAAACAATGAATGATAATTTAACAGCGATATTTATTCTGGTAAATATTTCAAGAGTGATTGTGTCTGCATCTGCGAGTTGTGTTTGGGTAGTATCAGAGTTGTGTGTATGTGTTATGATATTTAGATCACATTTTGTTCGGTGACGCTCGAAGGGCTCTCTCGCTGTTGTTATTATGGAGACCGCCGTGCATTTCTGTGGTTCCAAATTGTTTAAAAGTGGAATTAGGTACATTCTGCAACCACTATGATTGCACCAGAGTTGGAGAATATACTCACGCGTGTTACCCTAAAATTGTGTACTGAATACTCATAAAATTAAAAAAAAAAAACAGTTTTCTGAATTCAACAGCAATTTTTTTTTTGTCAATATCTCTTGAGAGTCGGATGTCTACAATTACGCCCGCACGCTGCTTTTAAGTAGCTGGGTACAGCAGCAGACAGCAGTCACACCAGGACTCCGTCACTTGACATAGTCGCACTCAGTATCGCTCACCATATGACAAGCCAACGGGAGGTAACCTGTGTCGACCTGACTCCATTACATTAAGACGACCTATCCTTGTTACTTTGACAACCGATCTTTCACCAACAACTTGTCCTTTCTACTAGTACTGTAAACTGATAAAAGATCGCACCGTTTCCGTCAACTGTTCACTCACCACCAATTCTATCGAGCATATTCTTGTCACAACTGATACCAGACCGACGTCACACCAATACTGAGGGCCCATCTATTCTGACGAACCCACATTACAGATAAAGTTAGTTATATCTTGTATCCGTTTATAATTAAAACAGTTTGTTCAAATCTAAATTCCTGTACTTGTTTTCCTGCTACCATATATTTTTTATAACATGTGTGTATGCCGAAAGTATTTCACTGGAATTTCGGTGGGAAATTTGTTGTGTAAGGAAATTGTGTGTGTGCATTAACTAGTAGTAAAAGTGCTCTTAGTTTGTTCGTCAAGTGAGATGTTGTGAGTTGTTGTGTTGTTCGTATGTGAGGGGAAACGTTGCTGTTGTTTGCTGCTGCAATTTTCTTTTTAATTCTTGTACTCTATTGTACTATAACATCAACATTGTACAATTTCTGCTTTCCCTCCAAAATACTTTTTGCAGAAAAGCCATAAGCATTTCCCCCCCCCCCAAATACTTTTCACTGAAATGCCAAAAAAAACATTTTTTTCCTAAAAATACTTTACGCTGAGAAGCAAGAACATTTTTTCAGCAAAGAACAGAGAACAAAACTTTTTACTAGAAAAGTCAAAAACGTTTGTTTCATCAAAAAATACGTTTTGAACATTTTTTCAGCAAAGAACAGAGAACAAAACTTTTTACTAGAAAAGTCAAAAACGTTTGTTTCATCAAAATATACGTTTTGAACATTTTTTCAGCACAAAACACAAAGCAAAACTTTTTACAGAAAAGTCAAAAAAGTTTGTTTCATCAAAAAATACGTTTTGAACATTTTTTCAGCAAAGAACACAAAGCAAAACTTTTTACTAGAAAAGTAAAAAAAAGTTTGTTTCATCAAAAAATAAGTTTTCGACATTTTTTCAGCAAAAAACACAAAGCAAAACTTTTTACTAGAAAAGTAAAAAAAAGTTTGTTTCATCAAAAAATAAGTTTTGGACATTTTTTCAGTAAAAAGCACAAAGCAAAACTTTTTACTAGAAAAGTCAAAAAAGTTCGTTTCATCAAAAAATACGTTTTGAACATTTTTTCAGCAAAGAACACAAAGCAAAACTTTTTACAGAAAAGTCAAAAAACATTGTTTTATCAAAAAAATTCTGTAAACAGAATTCACATATTTTTTTTAGTTTTTATGTTCATTTTTCATACTGCGACATATAACAAAGGACTACCCTTTTCTCTGTTGGTTTTCCGCCTAAGCAGGGGGATAATGTAGCAGTCATAAATAATGATTTATTTTCTCTGTTGGAGAACTGTCCCTGTTAGGTGATTTGATCACACACTGACTAATTAGCTTGCAGGGTGCATTTATTTCATCAATCAAGAAGAACTACTTCAGCCCCTTTGGAAATCACGGTCGATCATCAGAGACATTCCTGAAAGCAACTAAAAAGGACGCCTTCTTTTCTCTCTCCAGCCTTTTATCCACTGGATTTCCAAGCACCAGCGATTCTCTATTGGAAGAATTATTACTCAGAGAAAAGCGACAGCCAAACATTCTAACTCTTCATTTCTTCACTCGAACACTGTTCTAACTTTCTTCAAATGGTGTAGGTAACTTTAATGAATAAACCATTTCGTTGTTATAAAAACGGTTTTGTTTTCCTTTCTTGTAACGGTTTACGTTACTTACAAATTATATTATAGAAGTTGATCTTAACAGTCTCTGCCAAGACAAGCGCCTATAAATGTAGGTAAGAGTAGTGTTTGAGGTTGTCGAGAAGTTTTGTTACCTTTGTGATACCATTGGAGCATAGCATGCAGAAAATGCGAGTGTAATTGCAAGTGTTAATAATGGATAAAGTAAGTTCAGGGAACTTCTGCCTTTACTAACTAGCAGAGCATTACAACTGTTGACCCAGGGAAGAGTCCAGCTAGCATGTGTATACAGTGTGATGATGTATGGAAGTGATACCTGGTCAGTGGAGGTTGAGGACATGCGTTGCATGGAGAGTAGTGATATTAGAATGATACAGAGGAAGATTAAATCTGGACAATATAGGGAGATGTGTGCAGAACAGGAAACTTTGGTGGTATGGCCATGTTGAAAGAATAGATGAGGATTCTTGGATCAGTAGATGTAGAACAGTTGAGATAGCAGAGTCAGTTCACAGGGGAAGGCCAAGGAAAACATGGGAGGAAGCGATAAGGATGGACTTGAGAGAAAAAGTGATATATAAAAACCTGGTCAGAGATAAGATAGTTTTGAAGTCAATTTTTAAAAGCTGTCAAACACATGCCAGCATGTAAAATGGACGTTAAACCAATGATGATGATGATGATGATGATGATGACAGATTCCGTTGAGATTCAAAGTGGCTAAACTGTTAGCGGAAAAATACAGCGTATTGACAGGATATGTCATTGGTGTACGTTGACAAATCTGCTCAGGTCATTCGAGTGCGACCTTTTTATAGACATTCGCATCGAGATGTTTTTTTGTGTCTAACATGCCAGTTGACTAGTTATGAATATGTGTTATGTTCGCGTCTGTGCCTAGCCACTTTTTCGCACTAGTTTGACTGATAACAACAACTTTAGTTAGTCGTGACAAGGGCTTCACTATTAAAATATAGTCAAAATATTTTCTAGAAAAAAGAAAGGAATAAGGTATCAGTAATACACGAAATTTTGCAAATCCTTGGCAAACTTGGCAAACGGGTCCAAAAATGGATGGTTGCATTTAAAACTCCTTTCCTTTTAACAATTATAAGAATCCTTATTACCTACAGATTGCCATGGCTGATAGCACCCTATCCCGAGAGTTCAACATTTAAACTCCTCGAGCTAACATTTAGATAAAAATTATTGCCAAGTCTGCTGCAAAGAAGATGGGATCCCTCTACAAAACTTCTTACATCTACCAGTGTTCTTAAGATTATTGAGAAAGAAAAAAACTCTAAAATATATTGATAAAGTTGAAAGAGTGAAATAGGGTATTTTAATTAGTAATCCTAAAATTAATTCAACATGAGATGAAACGTTGAAATAAGTTATAAATGTCTTTCATTTTCTATCTACAAAATCGATCTACTAACTTAAAAAAGTAAAAATAGAGAAATTGCAAAATCTCATCGGTGATATTCATAAAAGAGAATTTTCACAAAAGAAAATATTTACTGTTTTCATGACAATGTAACAAGACTTGGGAGTATGCATGGGATTATGCATGGACTATTGTTGCCACATACGGGCTTGTTAATCAGCCCCTAGTTTCTCTCTCTCTTTGGCAGAGTTAAAAAAAGAATCTCTAACCTAATAGTTCTAACACTGTCTAACAAGCTCCAGCCCCTATCCTATCGTCACAATGTTGCATCCCTGTGCTTGTTTTACAAATACTTAACAGAATGTGCTCCAATAAACTTCATGCACTGGTGTCTCCTCGATGTAAATACCGCCGACCACCCAGTCAGTCAGCAAAATCCCACCACTTTATTGTAGAGGTCCACAGATGCCAGAGGACTTTCTACTTGAATAGCTTCTTTCCTCGACCTGCTAGCTTTCGGAATTCCCTTCCTGCTCCTTCGACTGTACCAACATACAGAAATTTAAATGTAATTTGAACAAGCATCTCGCTGCACAACTCCAGATTTAGGATACCCCTATAAAGCTTCTCCCTAATTCACAAAAGCACTTTGTGTCTCAATGGCAATGTGACTGGTTTGAGATGAATTTAAGTAAAAAAAAAAGGTAATGCGTCTACCTGATTCTGTACGCGTAATTTGCATATGCTGCATTTGTGGGTGACGCGTAATTTGCATATGCTGCGTTTGTGGGTGACGCGTAATTTGCATATGCTGCGTTTGTGGGATGATCAAGCTGCAGATTTTTCTAAGTTGTCTGGTTTTAACCATTCTACTAATAATGTGTCTAATTTGTCTGCTTTACATGCAGTAAAGTACTTGTCGGCATGATCTATCACTTCAAAACGACTGTGATATTTAGCAGACAAGGGTTTTTTTGTTGTGTCCCTGATAAACACATATTTGCTGCTTGCTAGATTTTCAGGTATATATATATATATACTTCTGCTGGTACTACATGCAAGTGTGTAGCATAATTTAGACATTTTGTACACAAACTGGTTTCGTATTTCTGCTGATGTATTAAAATATAATGATACATTTTTATTGTTTGTGGTGGTAAACGAATGAGGGTTAGTGAGGCAGGAGGGCACACAGGAATTGATGGGGTTGTTTTCTTGGACCCAAACGCAGTTGACTATCGATCTCAATTTAGATTTAGTTTATATAATAATTTGTGACACTCACGCATCCCCTTGTAAACGCCTATTCTGAGATTTTGCCCTCGCTGTCAATGTATCCACGCTCCTAATGTGCTTATTTAGTAAATTGTATATAGACTGAATCATTTGGAGTGTCATGAAATTGTACTGATTACTACGAAAACAGTTCTCTTCTGTATTCGTAGGCAACTGTTGGTAATCTAATGGCAGGTTATATACACATTCATTAGTTTGAAAAATCTTTTGGCCGGGGCTTCAGTTTTCTATTTAAGTTTATCATGAAATGATTCTATGCGTACCCCAACAAATCAGCAATCATAACCTTTTATACTAGCCAACCGCGTCCTCCTACACAGCAAAGTAAAAAATAATAATTGCTTCCTTTCAACGGCATGCAGACGTCTGGTGATACTCTGTTGATGCATTGGTGGAGAAATGATATCTAGATAGTGAAGCTATTGAGGTTGTCGAGAAGTTCTGTTACCTTTGTGATACCATTCGAGCAGAGGGTGAAGCAGGTGCTAGTGTGATTGCAAGAATAAGAAGTGGATGGAGTAAATTCAGGGAACTTTTGACATTACTAACAAGCAGAATGTTACTATTGTTGACCAAGAAAGAGAAACAGTCTATGAGGCATGTGTATACAGTGTGATGATGTATGGAAGTGAAACCTGACTCATTAAGAAACATGATATGAGAATGATACGATGGATGTGTAACGTGAGTCTTAAAGACAGACTTAGATCTGATGACCACAGAAGAAAGATTGGGCATATTAAAAGAATGGATGCTAGTTCTTGGGTTAGTAGATGTAGGACAGTTAAGGTAGCAGGTTCAGTTCACAGGAGAAGACCAAAGAAAACATGGAATGAAGTGATAAGGGTGGATTTGAGAGAAACAGGGATAAATAAAGACCTGGCCAGACATAGGTTATTTTGGAAGTCCATTTCTTAAAGCTGTCCAACATATGTCAGCATGTAAAATGGACGTTAAAATGATGATGATGATGATGATGATTATTATGATTATTATTATTAGTAGTAGTAGTTTTTTTTATAATTATTTTTTATTTTTATTTTTATTTTTTTTATTTTAAACTTCATAGTGATGATTCAGTTTATACTATATAAATATAATGTAAAATGATCACCTAATTCTTGGCTACATAGCACAGAAGTTTTGGCTAAGATCAAAGTGTAGTATCTGTTCCGATGGATACTGCACCCCATACTGGTGTTGTCTTGGCCTTCGTGTCTTGATTTACGCCCGTGTATGGGTCTGTCCTGTGCAGTTCTGGGAGGTCCACCTTCCCAGGCTTTGCCTCCCCTCTTTGGGAAGGAGTAAGTTTATTGCTTACTGCCTGAGGCGCCCCTACCAGGGAATGCCGACGGGGCTGCCCAGGCAATTTTTAAACCCCACTTTCCCGACCCGACCTTGGGTCACATCTTACTTGTGGGAGTAAGATAAAAACTGGCCTTGTGCCTAACTCCTGGAGAGGAGTAAATCAATACATAGCACAGAAGAGAATAAGTAACGATTTTTTTTCTATTTCCTAAATAGACGCATTTTTAATTTTTAATACCAATATATTTAACAAATTTTTTTTTTACATATTGCCACTCTGGACATTGAGTTAGTGTTGGAGTTAAGGAAGTGCATGTTTTTTTGTTTTTTTTAGGGAGGTGTGTTTCCACCCGGACTTAGGGTTAGTGGTAGGTTGAAGAAGGTTTTTATCGAGGTGAGGACGATGCTATCCGGACTTAGGGTAAGTGGTACACTTAAGGAAGTTTTTTTTTTTTAGGGGGGGGGGGGCTGTTTCCACCCGCGCTTAGGTTTTTTTTTAATTACATCTCAATGGCTAGGAAATGGTGATCATTTTACCTTAAATTGATATGCTAAACTGATCCCCTACTCTTTCTAAAATAATTTTGTTGTTTTTTCCCCACGTTTTTCATTGTGTTCATATGTAATCGCTTAAAAAAGTAGGATCTCATTTTGGGGTCGATGGGGGGTTTAGCTAAGGGTCCTCATCTACAAATTTACCAATTTGTTTTTTGTAATTATTATTGCATGCATTGTCCAAAATACGCCCCACATATAAACACAGCTTTCTCTGAAAAAAAGAAAATAGTTGACGAAAACGTGCCAGATTTACTTCCAGTTCAGTTTTGCTTTTATGTCGGTTGATTTTCCCTTTTTAAATGTGATGACGTCAGCTTTTCATTCCAAAAATTAGACTTCTTATGTAGTAGTAGTAGTAGTAGTAGTGAAGGAGGAGAGGGAGAAGGAGGAGGAGGAGGAGGAGAGCGTGTAGTCTATATATATGTAGCAGTTGCATGAGCAAACTATTTTGTATCAGTGTATGTTAGTTTCAACTGAGTAATTTGGTTTTACGATTGCGTAAACATTGCCTCTTTACTACGTGGGCATATGACACTTCTATTTGTAACGAGATTCATATGCGCCAGTACATTTTGGCACCAAGAACAATACATGACGTTAACTTTTGTTTGCAGTTTTTCTTCAAGCTGACAAGACGTATTTCCGTTCTGATCTCGTTATGCTTTGGTTACAGGCGGACGAGATGACGAACTCCAGGATGTGGCATTATCTAACCGACATGAAGCAGCCCATTGTACCATCTCTCTTTTGTTCCTGTGTTCCCGTGAATAAATATTGACATCTATTTAGTTGTGGAGCCATTATTTGTTTTGAGGAATAATGGTGACCCTTTTCTTATGTAACATTTCTATTTCAGTCAGATTCGGCCAGACGTACTAACTCTTCCAACTAAATTCCTCGTTCTGACTTTCTTCGTGATTTAAAACTTCGGAATTGACTCCCAGCTAAAATTGGCAACACAACTAAATATATATAAAATTCTAATATCTGTCTGTCTGTCTGTTTGTTTACTTGTTAACGAACTCCTGCTAAAGTTTTGAAAATAGACACCATAACCACATATATTCTGAAACTACTTTTCCCAGGGAACTTGAATTATACTTATCCAAGTATATTTCATTTTGATCAAAGGGGGTTCTTCGGTACTATAATGTTGTGGGGTCTGTGTCTGTGCTTGATATCCATAAAAAGAAAATACATTTTACTTCATTTTATGTATGACTTGAAAATTATAGAAATTAAAAAATAGGAATACAAATGTTAATTAGAGGTTCAGGGTTTGGAGCAGGAGTGCACAATGATCCCCATTGATTTCAGGATAATGGTAGGTGTGCCTCGAGAGTTGTTTTAATAGAAGTCGCTCCAGACAAGGCATAAAGCCACTTAATGTAAGGAGCTAATCAGCATAATAAAAAGGGAAAGGAAGATAGAATCATTGCAAGACAAAAAACAACTGAAAGAAACACCACCACCAGCGTTCAATCACCTGGACTCCAAACAAGCTAGCCAAAAAAGTAAGACATTCAAGAGCACAATAAGGAAGAAAGGGATTAAAAGGCTGGCTAACAAAAAAAAGTCTACCTCTAAACTGGTTAAGTTGCTGACCAGAAACCGGTGTTTTTATCATGACACTATAATAATGTACAGTTGAATCTTTTTTTAAATCCTTGAAGAAGCAGCAGGAGCAACATACCGTTTTCTTATGACCGAAATTTATTTCAATTTACTTACACCACTGCATTAATTTCACTAATACTCT
This sequence comes from Sepiola atlantica, assembly GCA_963556195.1. NCBI lineage: Eukaryota > Metazoa > Mollusca > Cephalopoda > Sepiida > Sepiolidae > Sepiola > Sepiola atlantica. The sequence goes on from OY744525.1 coordinate 106,040,285, forward strand.
TGGGAAAGGCATGAATCCTTCCAAGCTATTGATTAAATAGTAGGGTAGACTGGACCATTGTTGCTTTGGTTTTGCAACTAGTTATTGAGAATAAAAACCATTCTTTCTTTGCTTATCTCGGCATTAATTCCAGTTTTTGTTTGTTTTTTGTTTTTTTTTACTTTTATTCACCCCAAACAAGGCATATTGTCACTGAGACATAAAGGGCTACTGTGATGAGGGGTCAGATTTATAGGGGCATCCTAAGTGGGGAGTTATGCAGCAAGATGTTTGTTCACATTACATTTAAATTTCTGCATGTCGGTACAGTCGGGGAAACAGGGAGCAGGAAGGGAATTCTAAAGCAAGCAGTCCAAAGAAAGAAGTTATCAGAGTAGAAAATCTTCTTGTATCTAGAAACCTCTAGAGCGAAGGGGTGGGATTTTGCTGCTCGTCGGGTGGGTCGGGAGTATTTAAGTGCAGTAAGTTCATCGGAGCACATTCCATGGAAGTACTTGTAAAACAAGCACAGCGATGTGACAGGGCTGGAGCTTTGCAGATAGTGCGGGACCTATTAGGGTAAAAATTCTTTTTTGCATTGGTCCAAGAGGGAGAGGCTTGTGTTTGGTGCACCAGTCCAGATGTGGACAACAATACTCCATGCACAGGCGAATGGTGGCTTTATAGAGATATAGGATACTGACAGATGTGAGAAGTTTCCTAGCCTGGTAGAGGAAACTACCTTCTTTGCAGCAGACTTGGCAACATCTATGTATTTATTCCATTTTATGTTGCCTGAGAATATCAGTCTGAAGAGTTTGAATGTTGAACTCTCAATAAGGGTGCTATCGGCCAGGACAATTTGTGGTTGGAAAGGTTTTTTTATGGAGAGGATCGTCCTCGTGGTAGCATTAAATGGGATCATCCATTTTTTTTTTCCTGGAATCAATCAATGTTGATTCAAAGTATATGTGGTTTGTGATTGTGCAACCCTTGCTTTACTATAGACTTCCCACACAGCACCTTTACAGGGGCTAATGATTGGGTACTATTATAGATTAATATCCTCTGATATCCCCCCCCCCCCAAAAAAAAAATAGGATTCTACTTCTTATTTCGACAATTACGTGAGAACACCATAAATAACGTGGCAAAAAGTAGAAAAAAAAATTAATTAAGAATTTAGAGTGGGGGATCAGTTTCGTATATAAATTTAACATAAAATGATTTCCTATTTCCGAGTCATTCAAGCGTTTTAAGACAGTTAACCAATTTTCTTTTTTCCTATGGAAAATAAATTCTCTGTGTTTTGGGGTATGGCTGGGTCTACTTTTTTAGGCGATTACGTGTGGTTTTACCAAGGATTTTGTAGACTTAGAGTTGATTTTTAAGGGGGATTGCCAGTCTTACCTATTGTTAGAGGTAGGCTTAAGAGAAGGCTTTTTTGATGGGGGTGGGACATGCCACTCGGATTTAGGATTAGTGGTAGGGTTAAGGGAGTTTTTTTTTAAGAGGGGGCCTTGCCAATCGGACCTCGGGTTATTTGGAGAATAAGTAAGTATTTTTTTATTATTATTAACTTTTTAGCATAAAAAACAGCACAAACGCTCCCTTAGACTATAAATTGATTTCTAAACAGTACCACTACACCCACTGCGCGAACTGTTTCCATTTTCTTGTTTTTCTTTTTCGTATTGCTACTCGGACTTAGGGCTAGTGTTAGGCTTAATAAAACGCATTATTCAACAATTGTCAAAAGTAAATTTACAACTAAAAATATCCAACAAATAACTTTTATCAAACGATAGAAAATCGAATTTTCTATTGACCTGCATTGTTTTAAACTTTTGAAACTGTGTACGTTTTGTTATTTAAACATTTATTTCGGTACTTTCACCTAGCTGAATTCATCCATCAAAAATGACGGTTAATTTTTTAGGTGGTCGCTAATTTCAGGCTTAAAAGATATAACAGGCTTAACCTAATCCGACTGGAAACCACCCCCAGACTTAGGGTTAGTGGTACCGTAAGCCTATTTTTAAACTACTTTTTAAGTCTGAAATTAGCGACCACCTAAAAAAAAAAATAGACGGTCATTTTTGATTGACGAATTTGCCTAAGTGAAAGTAACGAAACAACTTTGAGAAATTTGCAGTTTCAAAAGTTTAAAACTATATGGGTCTATAGAAAATGAAATTTTCTAACGTTTGGTAAAAGTTATTTATTGTATATTTTGCTTATTTTCGATTTCTCGGCTGTTAACTATATTGCACTTTTGCTAATTGTTGAATAACAAACAAAACAAAAAGATGCCTTTTATTAACCCTAACCCCAAGTCCGGATGTCAATACGAAAAACGATAACAAAAAGACGGAAACAGTGGACGTAGCAGGACCATTTTAAAGTCAATTAAGGGACTGTTTCGCCAACAGTTTTCGTATCTACTCTGACACTACACTTCATCTTTTTGGTCCTCGGTCGGTGAAAGACTAGACTAAGGCAATTTTATCTTGGCCTTTTGGCTAAGATCAAAGTTTAGTATCTGTTCCGATGGATACTGCACGCCTGTCCTGTGCAGTTCTAGGAGGTCCACCTTCCCAGGGTTTGCCTCCCCTCTTTGGGGAGGAGTAAGTTTATTGCTTACTGTCTGAGGCGCCCCTATCGGGGAATGCCGACGGGGCTGCCCAGGCAATTTTTAAATGGCCAGAGTGCTCACCTCTCGAGCGCTGGCTTTTCAACCCCCACTTTCCGACCCGACCTTGGGCCACATCTTACTTGTGGGAGTAGGATAAAACTGGCCTTGTGCCTAACTCCTGGAGAGGAGTAAATAATACTAAGGCACTTTTAATTTTTCTTCCAATCCAGAGTTCCCCTTTTTGAGGAGCTGTATTTTCTTCACATTAAAACCGACCTTGTGGGGAGGCAAGTAAATAGAAACAAAAGTAAGAATTGTGTTATGGCTGGGAGCAAAGGGACCATAGGGTTCTTCTTCATTCGATTCCAGGCAACACCGGATCTTCTTGTTCGGGGTATTATAAGACGATGATGATGATTTGTTAAAATTGTCAGCCTGAAATTAACCAGAGAATGTATACGGCGAGCAATGTTTTGATTAGGACGACGATGATGATGTTGATTATTATTATTAGTAGTAGTAGTAGTAGTAGTAGTACCCCGCTGGCGCTCGCTATGACACGTCGCTATCGACGTGTGAAGGTTCCTTCAATGAAACAGCAATTTTAAATCTATTTTTAAAGAACTAAAACAATAATAAATGAACATGTTGTAAACAAGTTAGATTTTCAATGAAGTTTTTTTATGACAATTTATAAAAAAATAAATTATATGCAAACCCCCACTTGAAAATGTCGTTCTCAGTGACTCAGTGTCTAACATAAAAACAATAGAATTTGTTTTTTATTTTAATCAATAAAATAACCCTAAAGTTAAAGAAAACGCTTTTATATCCCGATTTTTATTTTAAAACATCAGAAACGTTTTCTAACGATTTTATTATTTCTATTTTTAGTTGATAAATGTCTAAAAAAGAATACAAAAAGATACTTTTTATCTTCTGATCTCCCAGAATCAAGGCTTTTATTGACGAGGGACAAAATCTCATCTTACACCGTTTCATTTTTTTTTTTTTACTTTTTAACATTCTTAAAAAAGCAAAACATTTTTAAAATATTTACACGTTTTCTTTTTTCTACATTTTCCCATCAAATGTTTATATTCTTTTTTTCGCAAATTTTTTAAAAAAGACTGAAATTTTGTAAAATGACTGAGCAATCTCGAAAAATTTAAAGAAAACACATTTTATTTTAACAACACAAACAGAAGTCAACCTGTTTTGTTTTTGTTGTATTTTTATTTATTTAATTTTCCTGATTTTAAAGGTAAGTTCAAAAACATTAATGTTTATTTGTAAAAATTAAAAATTTACAGCTATTTTTTTAAATCCTAATTTTGGAAGAAAAAATACGACTTAAATTATAGTTTATCAAAGAAAAAGTTATTAAAATTGAACTTCGCCATTTATCTGTCACCTATTTTGTAAGTATGTGTTTTTACTATCTGATAGATACGGGCAGTAAGTGTATACCAAGTGGGATGAGTTATGTTTTGTCTTTAAAAAGGGGGATCGATTTACAATATATTTAGATTGTGAACTGGACCCCCACTTAAAAGTCAGAGAATTGAATGTTAAATTTCACCTTCTGCCCCCACGGATGGAAAATAAAAACGAGTTATTTGCTTTTGTGTGTCATTACACGTAAACAGCCTGAAAATTAAATGAATCAAATGTTTTAGACTCATATAACTATAGTAACGTAAAAATGATCACCCACCTCCTGACCAGAAACCGTTATTGATTACTCGGGTTTTGACCACATAAGGTATGACAGAACAAGTAACCATTTTTGGCACTTCTGCAGATTAGGGACGGGCCAAAATTTATTTGTTTTCATTTTAGAAGAGCTCCAATCGTGTAAGGGGCTGACAACTCTTTTTTCACTAAGCAGAGTCTTGTTGAACAAATTTCTGAATTGTATCCCGTTTAAAAAACAAAAACAAGAGAGAAAAAAAAACAAAAATCAAAAATGTGTTAAACGAAACACGATGACTGTTCTAATTTAAATTTTTAAAGTGTTCGTTTTGAAATAGAAACATTTACTGTTGATTTTCCCAAATTTTATTTTCTTCATGATTTTTTCTATTAATCAATAGTATGTGGATTTTCACAAATTTTAATTTCTACGATAAATGTTAAATTGAATTTGCATTACTTCTTATTTAAAAATAATCATATTTTCCATTTTCGGAGAAATTATATACGTAAAAGTGAAACAAAAAGAGAGTTGTCGCCCCCTTATACTATTGGAGCTCTTCTAAAATGAAAACAAATGAATTTCGACCCGTCCCTAATCTGCAGAAGTGCTCAATTTTTAAAAAATATTTGAAGTTAAATTTATATAGTAAAGTGAACCCGGTGTTTCTGCTGTTTCACAGTGACATTAAAATATTTAAAGAAATGTATAAACTTTGTTATGTACTTACGCGTTAGCTGAAAATAAGATTGTACAGAAAAAATTACGCAAATTCATCCAGTATTTATTAAATTATAAGAAAAAGAAGAAGAAAAATATTTTACGTATCGTTAGACATTTTGTAACCAGTTTAGGCAAGGGAGATAACTTGCTGCTTTTTTTTAAGATTGAAAGATACAAGATGGCGACTATCGATAAAAATCGTTTTTTTTTAAAAACATTTTTGATCTAATAAATACTGGATGAATTTGCGTAATTTTTGGTGTACAATCTTATTTTCAGCCACCACGTTAGTACATAACAAAGTTTATACATTTCTTTAGCTATGTCACTGTGAAACAGCAGAAGCACCGTGAACCCCTCACACACACTTCTAAAGTCTAAAATATTTTTTATTAAAAAAGAATTGGTGCTAATTCAGAATATACATCTAATGAATTTCAATAATAACGGAGATTTCCGAGTCTTGATGTACGTAGGTAGTTACTCGAACACTCGGCGAATAGAATAAACTTTTTTTTGCAAACAATTTATTGTGTATTTTTTCTAGATTGCCTAGAAGAGGGCATTGTTTTAAAAAAAAAATTTTTGCAGGGGGGGGGGGGGCTGGAAAATAGAGTAAAATGAGTGGGTGTTTGTTGCCATATAGATTTAGGGTTAGTGGTAAGGTTCCAGTGAATGCTGTTTTTTTTGTTTTTTTGTGGAGGAAGGAAAACTGCAAATGGTGGACAAAGGCGGATAAATTTGCATTAGGCATATTTACAGAATATTAGAAGAAGGCAAAGAAGTAATAAGAAGCGATTTGTCGAAAATAGAGTAAGGTGGGTAATGTCTTTTATGCAAGAACAAGTACAAATCAGAAATCTACGAAAATAAGCTGACGAAAGGGGTGGATTTTCTCAATATTTCTCGTCATCATCATCATATTAGGTTTTACGTCTGTTTTACATTTTTTTTTTTAAATCAAAATCACTCCCGACAAGGCATGAAGCCACTTGATGTAAGGAGCTAAAAAAAAAACGAAAGATGATTATTGCAAAGACAGGAGATGCCTATTGGCATTAGTTTTGAAAAGACCAAGGCTATAGGTAGGAGGAAAACAGTCAGCATGAAGAGAGTTCCGCAAGCCTGCAGTTCTTGGAAAGAAGCTACTGGAATAGGAAGCTGTATTACAATGATGTATTAAAACAGCGAATTGATGGAGATCACTAGACCAACAAGTCAAACGAACTGGAACAAAAGAAGCAGGGAATAGATCACATAATTCTGAAGTACACATGACATAATAGTATTTATAGTAAAGACTGAGACTAGCAACATCACATCTCATCAAGAAGGTGACAAAACTTCTCAACAACCTCAGTAGGTTTGACATCCAGATATACTGTGTCTACATCTAGGTTATCATCCATCTACATTATTATCTTACAATCCTTGCACAGAAATTGGTTATCCTCTCTGAACCTACCAGTAATTCATTTGCACTTCTTGTCTACATTTGTCGAGGTAGCACAAAAAATTGAATGGCACCCGATACTATTTCCACAAACTGAGCGAGAAAACTTTTCCTCTTTTGGGGAGTTTTCCAACACTACGACCACTAATCATTACTTCGGTCTTGGTAACATTCACTCTCAGACCATTACTTTGCTCCAAGTCTTTAACTCAACAAGTAAGTCCTTCCATTGTTTCACAGGAAAATACTAAATCATCAGCATACAGCATGTCCAGAAGAGATGCTGTATGCTGATGATTTAGTACTTGCCTGTTAAACAATGGAAGATCTACTTGGATTATTAAAAAGTATATATACACATGTATGCATAGTAATAAGTAGTAATGTCGGTGGTGGCGGCTCCCACTCTTGTCCGAATATCGGGTTCTGCCATCCTCTTTATTAATGTTTATGAGTGATGTGGCTTCAGAGGCCCAGTCTATAGTGGAAGAGCCGTGGACAGTGTTCATAGGGAAGGGTATATGGCTGACGAAGTTGATCCCCTCGCTCTCTTCATTTTCCTTCATGTTCTCTTCAAAGTCTGCAATGCCTTGACATGTTGTTTTTGTGCACGTGTTCGGATCCCTGACAGTTTGTTCCCACAAGGACAGGTCTACGTTGATTAAGGCTAGGGTGCGCTCCACTTCAGCTAGTCTTTATAGCGATTTTCGCGGCTCCTTGAGTTCTGGTTCGGTTAGCAAGCTCGCCATAGAGCATTTTCTTAGAGAGCCTGGATAGATCCATTCTGTGGACGTGGTCTGCCCAGCGGAATCAGTGGTGGATGATGGTGGCCTCAACGCTGGTCACTGAGGTGTGTGGCTTTCCCAAGGGATTTTTAGAATTTGCATAACACTACGCATCTAATGCGAGAATAGGTTTCAGGCTCCTAAAATTCATATTAAAATTGTTCACATTGACCCGTGTTGTAGGAAATAAAGTGCTACTTCTTGGCCTTTTGGCTAAGATCAAAGTGTAGTATCTGTTCTGATGGATACTACACCCTATAGACCGATATCGTAGTGGCCTTCGGGTCTTGATTCTGTCAGTCTGTGGGTTTGTCCTGTGCAGTTCTAGGAGGTCAACTATCCCAGGCTTTGCCTCCCCTCTTTGGGGTGGAGTAAGTTTATCGCTTACTGCCTGAGGCGCCCCTACCAGGGAATGCCTGGGTGGCCCAGGCATTTTTTGTAGGCCAGAGTGCTCATCTTCTCGGGCGCTGGCTTTTCAAATCCTACTTTCCCGACCTTGTGTCACATCTTACTGCTGTGGGACGAAGATAATTCCCCCCCCCAAAAAAAATTATTAGTTCTAAGTGACAGTTTTCTGGAGGTTGACGGTTCAATCCTCAGTGCAGGCGATACTAAGAATATTGTAATTAATAATTACTTAAGATGTCTGTCATTGCTGATGGAACAATAGCAATCTACCCCCATGGATTAAATAAACGGTTCCATTCGAAATTACATACAGATTCTAGAGTTTTACAAGGCACACCTGAAGAAGGTTGGAGATTACATCGGCCGAAATGTTGTGAGAATAACATCCATGATGAGAACAGTAGTCTGAATAATACAAATTATCAATCCTCATCTCAAAAATTCTGAAACGAAATATTCCCTTCCTTATTTCTAGAGGAGTGAATCGAAAGGGGAGATAATTCGAATTATTTTTTTAGGGGGACTCATAACAAAACGATCATATTCGATTTTTTTCGTCACAGGAAACCGTAATACAGCATGAGAATTTGTCAGAAGAAACATTTAAAAACAGTATTTGGCTCTTGTATAGATCAGGTACACGGGCGAAATTTATTTTAGAAGAGTTCCAATGGTGTAAGGGGCAGATAACTCTCTTTTTTTTTTGTACGCAATGTCTCCGAAAATGGAAAATATCCATTTCGTAAATAAGAAGTCATGCAAATTCAATTAATAGAACATTTTTCGAAGAAATAACAATTTGAGAAAATCAACAGTATATTGATAGAACATTTATTGAACAAAATAGAATTTGGGAAAATCAACAGTATATTTTTTCATTTCAAAACCAGCAAAACGAACAGTCCTATTGTTTGGATTAACAGATTTTTTATTTTTTTTATAGTTTAAAATATTAAATTATCGCAGATATTTTTTTATTATTGGGATTAATGTGGCGGCATCTCTGGACGAGACCGTCACTAAAAAAATCCGATTTAGTGTCCTTTTCATAGCCACCAAAAACCCAAAGTTGTCGTGGAATACGGCCGGTATTATATTTACGGCATGAAATTATGTACTTGAAAAAAGAGAGTTGTCTGCCCATTCTTACACCATTGGAACTCTTCTAAAATAAATTTCGGCTGTGTACTCGATCTATACAAGAGCCTAGTATTTTTCTAATAAAATACATTAAGAAACAGTATTAAAAAGGAAATAAAATATATTTATTTGACATCATATAAAATATAAAAATAGACAGTAAATATTTGTAACAAAGTTTCACACCGGGCAGAATTCAGCTATCTGGGAGCAAATACTTCCCAGAGCAGTTTGCTTTCCAAACTTTTGCCTGCACATGAACTCAGCATTTCGGAGAATTAAGAAAAGAATTAAGACACTTAAACTAATTCGAATTATCTCCCTTTTTGATTCACTCCTGTAGAAATAAGGAAGGGAATTTTGTTTGTTGCCATTTTGTTGCCATAATGCAGAAGCACCGAATTTTCTCTTTATCTTTATATAACACTAGCCTAGTGATCCGGCATTCCCCGGGCATGGACAAGGCAATAGAAGAGTTAAAAATTGTGTATAACATCTTTCTCTTAAAACTTCTCTTCCCCATCTCTCCTATCACCTCTATTTCTCCCACCCTTTCTATTATTCTCCCTATTTTCTATGGCAACTGGAAACAATCATTGATGATTATTACATAATAACATTAAAAGATTGCTCTAAATGTCGACCCCCTCCCCTAACTAATTATGTTTCTGGTGACCCCCAAAACAATGAATATTAAAGAAAAATGCTTATTTTGTCCGAGGCAGTGCCGAAAAAGAATATATCAGCTTTGTGTGTGCCTTGTGTAGTTTTGATTTTTAACTGGATGCACAAACACACAGACGACTTTACTTTATATAATAGAAGATTGAAATTTCGCCTAACATGAATTTATTTTATTCAGATTTAATAAAATGAAATGGGGGGGGGGGCGTCAATAAAAAAAAATGCAATATTATTAAGTTTGAAAAAAATATACCTTCTTTTTTCATTAAAATATACTACTAGCTTGAAGACCCGACATTGATCGGGATCAAATGAGGATCACTACTTTTGCACTATGCTCATAACACTATATTAATTTCTTTGCTTTTACTACCTCCCCCTGCAGTTTTGCTCCCCCCCCCCCCGATATAGTCGGAAGAACCTGAAAAATTCTCTGAATTAGTGTCTTATATTGTTTAAATTTCATTAAAATCAAATATACGTATTTGAAGTTTTAAGAGGGTGCTGTCCCCATGGGCTACTTAGAGGTGGGGCACATAGATATTCAGCACATAGAAAGTAATGTAGAGATTCAGAACCACTTCCATTGTTTTCCACAGAGAATTTTATACATATAATATAAATTTCATCAAAATAAGATATATTTGAAGTTTTAAAGGAGGTTTGGCCCTTAGGTTGGGGGGGCACTTAGAGATTCAGAACCACTTCCATTGTCTTCCATAAGGAATTTTATACATATGACATGAATTTCCTAAAATAAGATATATTTGAAATTTTTAGGTGGGATATACCCTCATAGCTCCCTTAAGGGTGCACTTAGAGATTCAGAAACACTTCCATTGTTTTCCTCGGTAAATTTTACATGAGAATGCACTTTTAGATTTTATATAGATTCTCTAACCCTTCTTTCTATAGGGAACACACAAGCATACACAGACATTGAGTTTTATATATATATATAGAAGATAATTTGTTTTAGTTGAGTAATTTTTTCCAAGCTCAGGACCTTTCATTTTATATTAGAAGGAATACTCAGGGTTTCCCTAGAATAAATAAGGAACGCAATGTCATCTTGCACTTAGCACTGAATATGGTATTTTATTACTGTTGTCAAAATGTATCTCACACTCAACGAACTCGTCTCAATCGAAATAAAAAAGTTCATTCAATTCTCAGACACTGAAGTGTTATGTATCTAATAAAAGTGAAAGTCTGTGTCTGGCTTGCTTCAATAATCATGTATGCAAATTTATTTTTATGAGAAAAGAAGGAAAGCTTAATTTTAATCTTAATCTGATAATAATAAAGAATAATCACATGTGCAAGTTTAATTTTTATGAGTAAAGAAGTGGAGGCTTAATCTTAATAACTAATAATAAAAAACTCATTCAGTTTTTCATCTGTTTTACATGCTGGCAGGTGTTGGACGGCTTTTAGAAATTGACTTCTAAACTAACCTATCTCTCGCCAGGTCTTTATTTATCCCTCTTTCTCCCAAGTTCATTCTTATCACTTCCTCACAAGTTTTCCTTTGCCTTCCATTTCCCCTACCAACTAACCCTGCTTCCTCACCTATTCTACATCTATTAACCCAAGATCCATTCTTTCAACAATTTAAATCTCACTGCTTCATATTACTAAATATTAGTTTTTGGTGGCCTTCGCGACACAATAAAGACAAATTGATACGTTTTCTTTCTAATGCCTTTGAGCATCTCTTTTTACTTATCTTTTAGATTCAACTCTTATGTGTTCATTTGTATATGGACAATATTTATATAATATTAATATTATAGTGACCCTGATACAAATGATGAATTGTTCACTGCCACTAGTAATAATGGTCGCCTCTGCTGGTCAAAGCGTCACCGACTAGTGTGTTGTGTCTGTGGTGGAAAGGTGACAGTGGCTATTCCAAATATCTGCGCCGGTGAGGTGAACCGTGTTTGGTTATATAAATGATTTGTTTTGTACAAGCAGATGTAGACAGACATCCGGGGTTCATGGACTTCTGGCTAGGAGCAAAGTGTAGTATCTGTTCAGATACTTCACTTCATCTGATCTGTCCTCTGTCAGTGAAATCCTTCCAGACTGAGGTTAATATTGAATTTTGTCCCATTTCAGAAGGTTCTTTTTTGGGAAGCTGTATTTTCCCCACATTAAAAACCGAGCTTGTGTCTAATTCTGCTCTCATGAGGGGGGGAGGGGGGAGGTAAATAGGAACATCCGGGGCAGCAAAGTGAGTCATGGCTGCTTATGTAAATGATTGTTTTGAGTTCAATAAATGCAAGCATAATTCACTTTTCAACAGTTGGCGTAATGACTAGCCTACCACTTAGTTCTAGTTGATTTATGCTAATACTTAGGTTGTTTTACTATTTTGTTTGAGGCGGTGTTCGTTGAAGGCAGTGTTTGTTAAAAACTTGTAGTCCATTGTTCCGTCCAAGTTTGAGACCTTTGGTTCCTGTAGGTTTTGTCCGCTGTCCCGTGGAAGTCAGGATACAAGCAATACCCTGATTAAATTTTTATTTATGATACATATACAGGTCACATTCTTTGATAATTTGTATTATTTTTCTTCTATCTTTGGTGTTATTCGCACACAGTTTTGGCCGATGTAACCTCCGACCTTTTCCAGGTGCAGCTTTTTGAGCTCAGGAATCTTTATGGAATTTTGAACCGAACTCGTTATTTAATCCATGGGGGTAGATTGCTCTCATTCCATCAGCCATGGGTAGAAGTCTTCAATAATTTCTAATTATATTATTATTATTATCGCCTGTACTGAGGATTGAACCTTCAACCTCCAGATAACTGTTTATTACTTAGTACTTTATCC
>OY744525.1:106065126-106407626 GCA_963556195.1 Sepiola atlantica
TATATGTGTATATCTATATTTATATATGTGTATATATATATGTGTATATATATATTTATATATGTGTATATATATATGTGTATATCTATATTTATATATGTGTATATATATATGTGTATATCTATATTTATATATGTGTATATATATATGTGTATATCTATATTTATATATGTGTGTATATATATTTGTGTATATCTCTCTCTCTATATATATATATGTTTGTACATATATGTGTATATATATATATATGTGTATGTATATGTGTGTATATATATATATATATATCTGTGTATTTCTATATATATATATATCTGTATATCTATATATATATCTGTGTATATCTATATATATATATCTTGGTATATCTATATATCTATACATATATATATACATATATGTACATACATATATATACATACATATATATACATACATATATATATATATACATACATATATATACATATATATATACATGTATGTATGTGTACATATATATGTATATATATATACATAAAGGAGGAGAATTGGTTTAACTAGCCCTTGATAAATCCTTACTTAGGTGCTGCACCTTATCTCAGATCTTGGAATTGAGTCGGCTGAAGGCATGACGTGCAATGTCAATTCGTACTTAATCTGAAGATGACACTAAGGGATTCTAGTGCTAAGTTAAGTAACGGAAGTCCAAATTAAACAAAAGAAAATGGATTGGTCTAAATTATGACAAAGTCAAGTTGTATGCTTTTTAGTGCTAAGTTAAGTAACGGAAGTCCAAATTAAACAAAAGAAAATGGATTGGTCTAAATTATGACAAAGTCAAGTTGTATGCTTTTTAGTGCTAAGTTAAGTAACGGAAGTCCAAATTAAACAAAAGAAAATGGATTGGTCTAAATTATGACAAAGTCAGGTTGTATGTTTTTAGTGCTAAGTTAAGTAACGGAAGTCCAAATTAAACAAAAGAAAATGGATTGGTCTTAATTATGACAAAGTCAAGTTGTATGCTTTTTAGTGCTAAGTTAAGTAACGGAAGTCCAAATTAAACAAAAGAAAATGGATTGGTCTAAATTATGACAAAGTCAAGTTGTATGCTTTTTAGTGCTAAGTTAAGTAACGGAAGTCCAAATTAAACAAAAGAAAATGGATTGGTCTAAATTATGACAAAGTCAAGTTGTATGCTTTTTAGTGCTAAGTTAAGTAACGGAAGTCCAAATTAAACAAAAGAAAATGGATTGGTCTAAATTATGACAAAGTCAAGTTGTATGCTTTTTAGTGCTAAGTTAAGTAACGGAAGTCCAAATTAAACAAAAGAAAATGGATTGGTCTAAATTATGACAAAGTCAAGTTGTATGCTTTTTAGTGCTAAGTTAAGTAACAGAAGTCCAAATTAAACAAAAGAGAATGGATTGGTCTAAATTATGACAAAGTCAGGTTGTATGTTTTTAGTGCTAAGTTAAGTAACGGAAGTCCAAATTAAACAAAAGAAAATGGATTGGTCTTAATTATGACAAAGTCAAGTTGTATGCTTTTTAGTGCTAAGTTAAGTAACGGAAGTCCAAATTAAACAAAAGAAAATGGATTGGTCTAAATTATGACAAAGTCAAGTTGTATGCTTTTTAGTGCTAAGTTAAGTAACGGAAGTCCAAATTAAACAAAAGAAAATGGATTGGTCTAAATTATGACAAAGTCAAGTTGTATGCTTTTTAGTGCTAAGTTAAGTAACGGAAGTCCAAATTAAACAAAAGAAAATGGATTGGTCTAAATTATGACAAAGTCAAGTTGTATGCTTTTTAGTGCTAAGTTAAGTAACGGAAGTCCAAATTAAACAAAAGAAAATGGATTGGTCTAAATTATGACAAAGTCAAGTTGTATGCTTTTTAGTGCTAAGTTAAGTAACGGAAGTCAAAATTAAACAAAAGAAAATGGATTGGTCTAAATTATGACAAAGTCAAGTTGTATGCTTTTTAGTGCTAAGTTAAGTAACGGAAGTCCAAATTAAACAAAAGAAAATGGATTGGTCTAAATTATGACAAAGTCAAGTTGTATGCTTTTTAGTGCTAAGTTAAGTAACGGAAGTCCAAATTAAACAAAAGAAAATGGATTGGTCTAAATTATGACAAAGTCAAGTTGTATGCTTTTTAGTGCTAAGTTAAGTAACGGAAGTCAAAATTAAACAAAAGAAAATGGATTGGTCTAAATTATGACAAAGTCAAGTTGTATGCTGTTTAGTGCTAAGTTAAGTAACGGAAGTCTAAATTAAACAAAAGAAAATGGATTGGTCTAAATTATGACAAAGTAAGTTGTATGCTTTGAGAAGGCTAAGAAGTTTAGGTGCTTGCATAACCTTCTAGAGGGTGTCAGTGTTTACAGTCGAATGCAGCAGCGAAATTTATGAAACAGACGACTGTCTTGTGTTGGATGTTTGAGGATTCATCTCATGGTGAACATTTTATCAATGCAGCCACAGTTGGACAAAAACCAAATACGTTTTGCTTCCTTCTGGAGTTGCAATTTTGATTGGAATCGTTTCAGAGAAATAGAGGCGAATATTTTAGCAGACACGTTGATCAGGCTAATACCACGGTAGTTTCAGCAGCACTGATCAATTTTCCTCAAGAATGGGACCAGTGTTGCATCGCTCCAGTCTTGGGGCAGAGTTTCAATCTCCCAAACCCTGGTGATAACGTGTTGGATGGCAGGCCGTAGTACGTTTGTGCTACATATTAGGATCTTAGCAGGGATGTTATCTTTTTCTGCAGCTTTGGTATCTTTTAAACTTTTGATAGCAATGAGGGGCAGTCATAAGGAGTTGGATCAACGTTGTTTGTAGGTGCAGTTGATGGGGGCTATTGGTCATAATTTAGCAGATTAGAGTGGATGAGGCTTTCATTGAGATTAGTGATTGGTTCAAGGTGGTTTGGTTAACATCCCACTCTGTCTTTGTGCTTGAACGGAGGAGTCCAGGTCTTCTGGCACTTTCCTCCAGAATGTGTTTCGATCAGTGCGAGCACAACATGTAGCTGAGGTTACAGGATTTATTGCATCGGGCTTGTTTGGCTTTTCCAGCAATTTCAATTGTTTAGCCAAAGATCCAATCTTTGTCTTTTCGCTTCATGATTCCAAACGTCTCAGACATCAGGGATTGAAGGTTATACTTGACAATTTGACAAAGCAGCAAAATTGACAAGTTTTTCACCATTAGCACATTGGTCTCAAATCGTAAATCGTCTGAGGATATGACAGTTACTGATGTCTAATGTTACCTGCACTTGTGCGGGCATTCCAATCCTCTGTAATAGTTAGAAGGTTGTTCAGGTATATGCAATCAACAGTAGCCTGCAATTTTTGGTAGAAAGAGTCTTTATCTTAATTGTCAGCATAGACGTCAATGACACTCACATTGAGGATCAAACTATTTAAGAAAATTCGGGCCAGACAAGGTAGTTGGAGATTGGTTTCTAGGCAAGGAGTGGTGTATTGACATGATCGCTAAGAGTGAAAGCAACTCCATGAAGACCAAGTTATTGGTGATATTATGTTGTTATGATGTGGTCATTCACTGAAATAAGTAATACGAGCAAAAAGGATAGAGGTAAAAAAGGACAACACGAGTGTTACTTGATCGGTCGCCCGGTGCATAAGAAAGATTACGCATTAGGCTTCTGTTTATATATACAAGAAAGAACAAGGGAGATAATTACAGATTACTATGATTACAGTGCAAGGGAAATAACTGTTGTCATTTCCAAAATATACGATCAAACATTACAGGTGAGACCACTGTTAAGTGACTTTGATTTTACGATAGCCCATATCAAGATGTCTGACTTCTGAAAGGCAATGTCGGCATTCTACTTAAAGAGAAAATACATTGTGAGCGCTTGGGTTTCTTCCGGCATGTTCTGTCGTTCCAATAGGCAGAAAATAGCCTTTTCAATGTCTCAGGCTCATCCTAGTTTGCTGATTTGTCACTTGCATCACTGGGGCAGTGAACGTGTCAGTTTCCATGGACACCATAGCAGAATTTGTCATATAGTGTGAAAGGAGCATGAAGGGATGTGTGGAGTATCTTGGGAGTAGTAAATTCACGAGTGGTCTCCAAGTGTATTCCTGTTGGGAAAACGTCCTGTTTTCTGCAATTATCCTTAAACACAGGGACAAAATGATTTGAAGCGGCCAGTTGCCAGATCAGATACTTCATGGTTTTCACTAGAGCTCTGATTAGCCGAGTTGTTGTCCTAATACCACTGGGTGTCAGACCAATCCATCTTGGGTTGCCCTACCAGGAACTTAAGTTCCTGACGGCATAGCTCTGAAACTACCTATTCATCCCCTACCACAGAGAAGAAGGGTTGGATTTTAGGGAGTCTAGCATTTATAGCAGTCTAACGTTCTATATATACAATTTATCCAGGCTATCACAAAAAATTGCATCCGGTGCGAGTGTGGAGTTCCCCCTTTGTTTCTATTACTCCCAGGTCAACTCATCATATTCGGTTTAACTTAACGATATTTGGACAGGTCTGCATTTATCCGTCTTTCCTACAGGTCCATTTTTATCACTTCTTTCATGTTTTCCTTGGCCTTCCCCTGTGAACTGAACCTGCTATCTCAAATGTTCTACAGCTACTAACGCAAGAACTCTCATCCATTCTTTCAACACAGTCATACCATCAAAGTCTACTTTTCTGCACACATCTCCCTATACTGTCCAGGTTTTATCATTCTCTGAAGTTATCAGAAATAAGCCTTTCTTTAAGACTATCTTTACACATCCATCGCATCATTCTCATATTATTTCTCTCTATGCAACCTCACTAACCAGGTTTCACTTCCATACATCATCACACTGCATACAGATGCCTGATATACTCTTCCCTTGGTTGACAGTGTTAACACTCTGCTGGTTAGTAATGGCAGTTCTCTCAACTTATTCCATTTAAAATATATATGCCTACACAACAAATTAATCTGTAAACTTATGCAGTTCCAGCATGAAATGTCACACAAGAACTGATAACATGTTGTCAAACTCAATAACAAACCAACAATACCAACTTTTATTTCCACTTATCAAAATGAAAACTGAGATGTTATCACAACGTACATGTCAACTGATGAAAACATGGTGATGGTGGAGAGGGTTGATGTTTCTGTGCCTATTATTAGCCTCAAGACACTGGATACCCTCAAACCCTGGATACTCTCAAACCCTGGATACTCTGAATACCCTGGATACTCTGAATACCCTGGATACTCTCAAGACACTGGATACTCTCAATATCATGGATACTCTAAATACCCTGGATACTCTCAAAACACTCATACCCTCTGATACTGAAGCAAATGCTACATAATCTCCTGAAGTTCTGACACAATATTGCTTATGTCCAATGAAAAATGCAAGCTGGTCAGAACCACAGCAGAGAATATTGTTTCAGAGTTATCCTTCTAGATTAGTTGCTCTCCAAAGATTTGAGAATCTACTACCTGTACTCCAATGGCACGAAAAAAATGTTTTTTAGATGATAGTGCACAAGCCGATAGGCAGAGACACAGACGTTTCATTTTAATTAGAAATATTTATTTTTATATCATTGGAGAACAGGTAGGAGCTGGGGTTTGTGTGATTGTAAAAGTTAGGAGCGAATGAAATAAGTTCAGGGAACTTCTGCCATTACTAATCAGTAGAGCATTACAACTGTTGACCAAGGTAAGAGTCTATCAGGCATGTCTACACATTGTGATGATGTATGGAAATGAAACCTGTCCAGTGAGGGTTGAGGACAGGTGTTGCATGGAGATAAATCTAGACAGTATAGGGAGATATATGCAAAACAGGTGACTTTGTTTTACATCTACTAACAAAAGAACGCTCATGCACTTTTTTCAGCATGACCAAACCAATGATGTCTGCACACATTTTCCTATACTTTTCAGATTTAATCTTTTTCTGAGGTCATCAGATCTAAGTTTATTTTTAAAACACATTACACATCCATCATATAATTCTCATATCATTTGTCTCCATGCAATGCATGTCCTTAACCCTCACTTGACAGGTTTCTTTTCCATGCATCATTACACTGCATACACATGCCTTATAGAATGTCCCCTTGGTTGACAGTAGTAATGCTCTGCTGGTTAGTAATGGTAGAAGTTCCCTGAACCCAGTTCATTCACTCCTAGCTCTTGCAATCACAGTATCCCCCTTTGCTATCAAAACTTCTGAACAGCATCAATAGCCTTGCGATCCAAATATACTTTCTCCACATCTGAGTTCTCATCCATCTCCATTGTCTTACACTTCTTGTACACAAACTGACCTCCTATTAACAATTGAAATGTATTTTTAAAACATAACTTAATCCCAAAATCACTGAATATTTGAACATATATGTGATTAAAATATGTAAAACTACTACTGCACTTCTTGTGTACCCAATGCTTACAAGTATCACTTTCTGAGAGCTTTCCAACACTACATCTACTGATTATCACTTTAGTCTTGGTAACATTCACTCTCAGACTTACTTTCAATAACTTTTCCTCAAATATTTAGCTCAACAAGTAGACCTATTAACAATTGAAATGGATTTTAAAAAACATAACTCAATCCCAAAATCACTGAATATTTGAACATATATGTGATTAAAAAGTAAGAAAAGTACTTAAGGGAAACAAACCATAATTAACTCTGCTTTAATAATAGATATCGTTGGAAATAATTTATGAATATGAAAATAAACAAAAGGTTCTAATACTAAACTCTGGGGAATAACCTAGGGTACATACCTTGATTCAGGATAATTGTTACAATCTCTTGTGGCTAGGTTTTTTCCTTTAAACAACTGTAAACAGTCATCCAGAGATTGGGATAAATAAGGGAAATATATTCCCATAGTTCTCAAATATTTTCCTCATAGTGGTACGATAAGGAACTTTAATTCTTTTAAATATATCATTTGAATTTTATTTTTACATTTGCAGATTCTCAAGCAAAGACAGTGAAATGAACTCAAATTCATTGAAAATATCAAATAGTTTTGGAGAAATGTTTGGAAATTTCCTGAATTTGAAGAAATCATATTCTTCTGGACAGAGTTGAACTTCTTTTTCATCAAATACAAATTCGGTAAAAACTCTTTACATGTTTTATTTTCCCTTCATGATCAGATTTAGTATTTAACTAACTGGAATATCCATCTAAGTAACACTCAGATTATGTAATAAATGCAAGTGGTTGGAGCCACAAAATACTCCAAAGAAATTACACCAAAAATTATTAGAGTGAAAACTATACAAAGAAGACATACATGTCTTAATTTATGGGCTTAGATATGTTTTAATTTTGTTGTCATTTAAATCTCATTAATATTAGAGATAAAATGTTTTAAATTGACTTAGAATCGTTGTTAAATATCCACCGAGCATCATCGTTAACTCAATAAGTTTAATATGCTGAATAGAAGTTTGAGTAAGCTCTATTTTTTCTGTAATTTTATAACAATTAAGTTTTCATAATTTTAGCATGAATAGAATCATTTTAGATTTCCTTTTTTCTTTCGTCTCAAGCTTACAGTTCTATGAAGTTAAATTAATGAATGTTAAAGTTTTTGTAATTTTTATTACAGCAAAACAAAATATGGAAAACGATACAGAAACGTGTGACCCAAAAGAATCTAATAGCTCAAAATCAAAAAATAATGATGGAGTGAAGCCATATTCTTGTGAGGTGTGTGGCTCTTTATTTTCGAAGAAGCCAAATTTGTTGAGACATATCAAAATACACACTGGAGAGAAACCATTTGGTTGTGAACTATGTAACTTTTCTTGCCTACGGAAATCTGATTTGTACCAACATATGCGAATACACACAGGAGAGAAGCCATACTTTTGTGAATTATGCGGCTCTTATTTTTCCAAAAATTCAAATTTGTTAAGACATATACGAACTCACTCTGGAGAGAAACCGTATTCTTGTGATCTGTGTAGTTCTACTTTTTCACGGAAATCAGGTATGGTGGGTCATATGCGAACACACACTGGAGAAAAGCCATATTCTTGCAAAATGTGTGACGCTTCATTTTCTCTAAACCACACCTTGAAACGACATATGCGGACACACAAAAGAGAAAATCCATTTTTCTGTGATGAATGTTGCATCTGCTTTTCTGAGGAAGCCAGTCTGAAAGAACACCTCGAAAGTCACATTGAAGCGAAACCATTTACATTGAAAATAAGTTTGGAGGAACATAAGTTGGCACGTGCTAAAGAAAAAACATTTTCTTGTGACATATGTAGTTTTTCTTGTTCAAATAAATCTGACTTTAAATGTCATATGCAAGTACACGCTGGTGAGAAACCCTATTTCTGTGAAATGTGTGGTTCTTACTTTTCAAACAAGTCAAGTTTATCAAGACATATCAGAACACACATTGGAGATAAGCAATTTTCTTGTGAAGTGTGTGGTTTTTCTTCTCTACGTAAATCAGATTTAAACCAACATGTACGGAAACACACTGGAGAGAAGCCATATTCTTGTGAAGTATGTGGCAATTACTTTTCTGCAAAATCAAATCTGCTAAGTCATATCAGAACACATACTGGAGAGAAGCCATTTTCTTGTGAAGTTTGCGGTTTTGCATGTTTACGAAAATCTGATCTGAATGAACATGTACGAACTCATACAGGAGAAAAGCCATATTTTTGTGAAGTGTGTGCTACTTACTTTTCCAAAAAATCTAATTTGTTGAGGCATATCAGAACACACACTGGAGAGAAGCCACATTCTTGCAAAGTGTGTAATTCTAACTTTTCACGGAAGTCATATTTGGTTAAGCATATGCAAACACATGCTGGAGAAAACGTGTAATCTTAAGTATGTTGCTCTTTTTTTAATCAAGCCAACTTTAAACAAAGTAAAGAAACTCATGTTAAGAAGTCTATGATGGTCAGAACAGTCGGAGAGGATAAAATAATTACCATAATTTGACTTCTACTTAGTGTGGTCTAGGATTTATTCTTTTTTTTAGTAGACCGTGCATATGGCATAAACCTTTTTTGGGGATTTTATCTTTTGCTAAACTTGTTTTTTTTTTAGTCAATGAAGCACGTAACAGAAATATGATCAGAATATGTTAACGTAAATAGAGGGTGATAATAAGAGAAACGGTCAGAGGAATGGAATTTTATAAGTAAACAAAAGGGGAGTCAGAGTAAGAAAAGTTATTATGACTGACAGCTGAAAGGAAAGGAAACTGGCAGTGAAAGGTTCACGTTTTCCATGACGTCACTCAAATGGCATGCCACAGAGTAAAATTTTTACATTTAAAAATCCAAAACCATTTATATTTACTACTTATAAAAATGATATCTATTTATATTTATTTCTTCCAAAACATAAACGCTTTTAGATTTATTTCTTCCAAAAAAAAACGCTTTTATATTTATTTCATACAAAAAATAAATATTTTAATGGTTTTTGCTCGAAAAATTTTAAATGCAAAAATAACTCAATCAGTCTTATATGGCAGTGGATGTACACTGGTTTGAACTCCAGTATCAATGCTCACTTGTACACTCTGTGGTTATAAATTTTCCAAAGAAATACATCTTTAGTTGGACATTTGAAACACCCAAAACAATTTTCGTGTGATATCTATGTTTCATTCTTTTCATGGAAATCAGGTTTATTATTATTATTTTTTGTCTTGTCTCATGCTGAAGTTAGACGCTTCCTAAAGGATTTCAAACTTCTCCTGTCTGTTGCCATTTTGTTTGTGCTGCCCACCAGGATCAGGTCATAATCAACTGATCGCCTCCATGTCTTAATCAGCCTGCTTGTGGCTTTGAGCGATTGACATCAATGTAGTGTTTTACGTAACATGGTGGTACTAGTTGAGACATGGAGGCCTGTTGAGTTTGCTGATAAATAATTTTATTAGGAAGTAATTTTCCTAACACTAAACATTAGTTTATCCCTGTTTGAAGTAGATGAGATCATCCTATTAATCAATAAATTATGGTAGAGACAGCCAGTAGAAAGAGGGGGAAAAAAAAGATAGACTGTCGACAACCGACAGACCAACTGGATTGGTTTTGACTATGATGTTAACAATAACAACTTGTACAATTCATGGTTATACTTTTTAAGAAACTAATGTCCTTTTGAAATGCATGCATCTGTTTCACAAAAATCAATTTTGCTGATAAATAATTTTATTATTAAATGTTAGGAGAATAACTTCATAATGGTCAAGAAACCTGTTTAGAGTAGATGAGATTATCTTTTTTTAACTTTTATTCACTCCAAACAAGGTACATTGTCACTGAGATGTAAGGGACTACTGTGAATTAGGGGCCATACTTAAAGGGGCATCCTGAGTAGGGAGTTGTGCAGTTAGATGTTTATTCACATTACATTTAAACTTCTGCATATCGATACAGTCAGGGAAGCAGAGGGGGCATTCCAAATTCCAGCAGATCGAGAAAAGAAGCTATTAGAGTAGAAAGCCTTCCAGAATGTGTGGACCTCCACAGTGAAGGGGCGAGATTTTGCTGATTGTCAGGGGTATTTCCATCAAGGGGCCACCAGTGCAACAAGTTTGTCAGCACATTGCATTAAAGTATTTGTAAAACAAGCACAGGGATACAACATTGTAGTGATGGGACAGAAGCTGGAGCTTGCTGGACAGTGTGGGCCCTATAAGATTAGGGGCTCTTTTTTATCCTGTCCAAGAGGGAAAGACTAGTTGTTGGTGCACCAGCCCAGAATACTCCATGCATGCACATTAATTTATCAATAAATTATAGTGAGTAGAAAAAGGAGGAAAATAACTCAGATAGATAGACAGATCAACTGGATTCAGCAGTTTATTACCCAAAAAGAGACCAATATTACATGCTATTTTGTTTTCTTGACCCAACCAAATGAAATGGCCAACCCAAAACAAGATTCACCAAATTTGACAAGAACTAAGATTGACAATTACAACATGTCTGTTGTAATTGACAATCTTAGTTTGAACTAGTAGAAATAGTTTGAGCAAGAACAGTTTTAAATAATTCTCTCAACTGGCAGTGACAAGGAGTTCAGAAATTTCTGTCAACGTTATGACCTGATATACAGGGTGTCCATAAAGTCTCTTTTCAACAAGGAAACAATTACTGCAAATGTTTATCTCGATCTTCTAACCAAATATGTGGCCCACAACTGATTGATTTTCAATCAACCATCATTTTTCAAGCAAGATGTTACTCCATCACATTGGGGACTGCATGTTTGTCATTTCCTCAATCAAACATTTCCAGACCAACGGAGTGAAAGGGATGGGCCAATCGCATGGTCACTACAGTCACCAGATATCACTCCCTTGGACTTCTTTCTAAAGGGTTATGTGAAAGGTATTATGTATCGAACAAAGATACAGGATATTACTGACTAGAAGCAAAGGTTGCTAATGCAATTGCTATCATTGATAAGACTATTCTATGAGTTTTGATGTGCTTTATGCAACTAATAGTGCCCATGTAGAGGTGCATTAAATGAATTTAAAAAACTAAACAAAAGTCAAGATATCTGAACTGTCTTCTTCACAATAAACTTTTTAAATTGTAAAGAGACTTTTCGGACTATATGGAATTCTGGTAGAACATTACATATTCGAACGATTAGTAACCTTTATTGGATGTGTTTCTACCTGGGTCTTGTTTAATTTTCGATTTTTCAGCAAGTATCAAGTGTCCTCATTCATGGCTTATGGACAGCCATGTTTTTTTTCTAACTGAACAAAGTGGACATAAAAACGCTTTAGAAACTTTGGTAAAATTTATTTGTTGCATATTTGTTTTTCATCCCTTTTTTGTTCTGTTAGTTACAGTAACAAATATCAAAAACATCTTGTTCAAACTAGTTCCATTGTTGATCTCAACGAATCTCTTTTGACTGTTGATATTATCATTCTTAGTTTCTTGTCAAAATTGGTGAGATCTCGTTTTGGGTTGTCCATTTCTACAACTCAGTTTCTACAAATTATTTACAACATTTTGTAAATCACCAAAATTTCTCACATCTGAAAGGGCAGTGCCAGTGAAGAGATGCAGGTCGTTCAGGTTGGTAGGCTTCAGGCAACCAGTGATCAAGTGATCAAGTGTTGTTCAATGCTGAGTTTAGTTTTTTGGCATGCATTGATTACTCCCAAATAGGACAAGCAGACTCTGCAGAGGAATAGCACATGGACAATGCAGTACATCTTAGTATGTGTGCTGTGGCTCCTTACTTGGAGTTGATCAGTTTTCGTAGGATGTTTTTCCG
Source organism: Sepiola atlantica (assembly GCA_963556195.1). Lineage (NCBI taxonomy): Eukaryota > Metazoa > Mollusca > Cephalopoda > Sepiida > Sepiolidae > Sepiola > Sepiola atlantica. The sequence goes on from OY744525.1 coordinate 106,077,440, forward strand.
GATGCTGACTTTCATTTTTGTCTTCTTTACATGTTCCTTGAATGTGAGGGTGCAGTCCAGGGTTATGCCAAGGTAGACAGGGTTGGTATGACTCTCAAGTTGTATTCCAGATCACGTGATGTTTAGGGGTTGGTTACAATCCTGGTTCTTGAGATGAAACGAGCAGACTTGAGTTTTTGCAGGGTTTGCATGCAGATGGTTACTCTTGTAGTAGAGGAGTATCTCATCTAAGGCTGAGTTGAGAACGAGAATGGGGGGATCAAAAGTTGCTATGACTAGATGGGGCTACAAAACTGACCCAACCATCTGCTAATGTGGAGAGGAGGACCATACGATGCAACATTGCCTTGTCTTCCCTCTACTGCCCAACCAGTGCAGCTTGCATGATCTTGCAGAGTACAACAGTAATGCAAAGGACTGCATAAAAAAGTGGATACTGTTGTAGGAGAAGACCAGAATTCCTTAATTATGAATCTCAAAACAACTTATTTCATTTAAAGTTTATCTCGCTACACGATTTTGTTAACAATGTTATTTGTATTTAATATTACCATATTCGCATACGTGGCCTTCCACACACCCTTGTGTCTTGGGTATCCATGCATGTTATTTAATTGATGCAGATGTATTGCATGCCACCTCCTGTGTCAACCCAATAACATGCATAAATACACCAGGCACGAGGGTGTGCGGAAGACCTGGCTTGAGTGTGTACAAACTATCTTGACTGCTCGCAACATGACTGGTATCAATACTTTGGATTAGACCACATGGAGAACAGGTGTGAAACGTTGCCCAACCAGGTGTTTAGGACTCTCACAACACCTTAAATAGCAAAACGGGATGATGATGACTTTGCATCAAAGTATATTCTGATTTTCTAAGAATATTAACTTTATTAATAATGCTTAGTTTTTTAAATTTTGTTTTAACCCATTTTTTATTCCAGTTAGAATTCACATGAATGAAAGCACATTGACCTTTTGGCTGGGAGCAAGATGTAGCATCTAATCTAATATTGCACTTCAACTTGTCAGTGATGAGAGTCCTTCTAGACTGAGGCAATTTTAATTTTGTCCCAATCCAGAGTGGCCCTTTTTGGGGAGCTGAATTTTCTTCACATTAAAAACCGACCTTATATCTAACTCTATACTCGTTGGGAGACAGAAAATAGTCATTATCCTCACATCTTTCATTGGTATCAACTAATCAACAACAGAATATATTTAATTGGCCTCACGCATCCTCTTTATCAATCAAACACCAGGCATCCTGGTATGACATTAAACTGAATCCAGTTGTCAGGCCCAATTTTGGGGGGTTAAAGTCACCCCCTTTGTTACTGTTACTCACAGGTTCACTCAGACGTGAAGTGGTAGTACCTGTTAGAGTCTCATCTGTTGGTTAAATAGAATCAGTCCTTGTGTGACAGGAAACCTTATCTAGAGTTTTACACATAACTTGTTAAAGTAAACAGCATGGATCAAAATAAGAACTTTATCAGCATTTTTACCAAAATGACCAAATCCAGCATTGAATAATGGGGAAAAAGGGTTGATATGCCATAAAACGACACAATCTTTGCCATCTTCTCTGCCAGCTCAACACATCAGATACCAATTCTTTTATACCTTACCCTTTTTTAAAAAGAAATTTAGATTCACAAAGTGGAGGGATGTTCTCAAAATTTAGTCATTTATTTCTGTTGCTGAGGTGTAAAGTCGAAATCCCACGTCACCAGTTGTTGTGATCCTGTCAAGGGTCCAGAAGGAAAACACAAACTCGGAGTCTGAAGAAAACAAGTATATTGGAAAAAGTCTAATACAACAGAGAACAAGAGTGGTTGTATGTCAGTCTAGACTGGTGTGGTTTCAGGTATTTACTTCCATTCCCACCGCAGGAATATGTGGCGCAAGGCCGGAAGGTGGGGCAGAGTCAAGCCAACACCCCTAAAGAAGGAGCACTCAGGTCTATAAAAAATTGCCTGGGCAACCCCGTCGGCATTCCCCGGTCATAGCACCTCAGGCAGTAAACAATAAACTTGCTCCGTCCCAAAGAGGGCAGGTAAGGCCTGGGAGGGTGGACCTTCTAGGACTACCCAGGACCTAATACCTCAGCTTGATAGATAAAAGGCCACCGAAATGGTCTAATTCCTTCCACACTGATTGTCGAGGATGAATCCCCGACTAGTATTAACCAGTCCGCCGTCTCTAAGCAACTGGTGTTACAGAAAGACCGCACGGGCTGGTGTGGATCCAACACTGAAAAGCATGCGCTCCCAGTATTTATGGTGAGTGGAAAAGTTCAAGTAGACCGTACCATAACAATTTAAAAATAATTTATTTAGAAGTTTCAAATTTTTTTTTTACATCATTTGTTGTTTTTATGATCACTTTATTTTCCAAAAGTAAAAATGGTTCTTGAAACACTTAAAAGACAAAATAATGCCTGTGGGTGCACAAACATGGTAGTACACACATGCACACCCGTTTTTCTTGGATGCAATAATGTGTTCTTCTTAGCCGATAATAGTGTTGGGGCGATTAATCGGAATCGGAAAAATCAGAAACTTTTTGGGTTATCGGAATCAGTATCAGAATCGGAAACATTTTACCCTAATTTCCGATTCCAAAAACGATTCTTTTGGTTTTTTTTAGCTTAAGACTTATTTTTCTATTGCTGGTACTAATGATAAATATTTATTGATTTTAAACTACCAGTAAAACTAAAATCTATAGATTATAGTAACAAATTTATGTAAAAATAGGACCCTGTAAAAATGGAACAGGCAAAAATGGTACAAGTGGGTAAATAGGAAAAATAGCACATTAAAAATATCAATGAAAATCTCACAATGAGTTAATCAAAATCTTCGATACAATATGTAACGGAAAACATTAAGAAGTTTGTGAAATTAAAAAGAAAATTTAAAAGTAGATGAGGATTCTCCATTAAATACCCACCCCCAGAAAATTTAAATTCTACCTATTTAGGCGATTTTAGCATCGGAATCAGGAATTTTGAACAGAAGCGGTAATTGTATTGGAATCTAGAAAAACATTGGAATCGTCCCATCACTAGCCGATAATCTCGGTTGCACATTTGATTAATATCATAAACCATTACGATCACGAGCAAGCAGTCATTACGAAAACTTTGTCGCCTTATCGCACTCACTTTTTCACCTTCGCCAACAAATGTTGAAGTTTAACATTAACCGTATCATGCCTTATATCTTTATATATCCAGTGATTTTTTAAAAATATCACGAGATTTAAAGATTCCTTTGTATATAAGAATGAAAAGAAAGTCAAATAAAATTCAAATAAATAAATTATTCAGAACTTGTGTCTGTTCGATTTTAACTTTTCAAATATTTTGTTATCTTTTCTTTTTCTTTCCTTCTCAAGTGATTGGTGGTCACAATATTTTTAACTGTAAATATGTATGTGCTGTTAATATATACATGAGTATATATATATTCATGGAAATCGCTACAGACACGGCATGAAGCCATTTAATGTAAGGAGCAAACTGGAACAAAAGATGATTATCGCATAAACAGGAGATGCCTATTGGCCTAAGTTTTAAAAAGACCAAGGCTATAGGTAGGAAAAATACAGTCAGAAGGAAGAGAGGTCTACAAGCCTGCAGTTCTTGGAAAGAAGCTACTGGAATAGGAATCTGTATTATAGAGATTCACCAGCCCAAATATGACAACAGTACTCCATACGTTATTTCATTAAATATTACAGATAACTTGTGTATGTATATTTTTCCTTGATCTTTTCCAGATGCCTGATAAGTTTTTGAGTCTCAGGTTTGAACTGGCAGATGAATTTGCCATACTTGTTGTGTAACATAGTACTTTCAAGAATCAAGGAAAAATATGCAGACACAAGTCATCTGTAATATTTAACAACATATGCTGTCAAGAAAAAATTCTGCCAATATATATATATATATATATAGAGAGAGAGAGAGAGAGAGAGAAAGAGATAAATAGATAGTTGAATATGACAGACAACTTATGTCTGAATATCTTTGTGAGGATCCTTTCCATTAGTCGAATCTTACAGAGAAAATGCTGCCTTAATATACACATACATACATATATATATATATATATATATATATATATATATAGTTTGAAAAGTCGCACATTGAAAACATTGCCGGAATAGCAATAATAAGGAGAATATTTTTTTAGAATATTTTGAAAACCTGGATAACGCAAATTATTTGTTTTTTTAAATAAATTATTTATTTACTTTAAAAACTTAAAAAAAATTTTTTTAACTTGAGTACTTTCGATGATAAACATCTTTGTCGGAAGTATAAGCATATTTTTTTCTTCTCTTCCTCTTTCGTACAATCCTACTCGACTGAGACATATTTATCGCAGGAAGATTTTACAATGCACATACATATTTATGCACATGCCGATCCTTTTAAAAATGTATTACTTAATATAACTCAAAATTTGATGTAGAAAAATTCCTTTTCTCTATTAAATCTCTTGTATCTAAATTATTTTAAAAGTTTTTTGGGTGGGCGCACCCCCTAAATGGTAAAGTTTATATAAAAAAAAGAATGTGGAATGGGGTAAAAAATGGATGGTAACTTTTAATGCCGCAAAGATAAAGCTACTTTCCTTCAATAACTACAAAAAACCTCTTGAACCACCGATTGTCATGGCAAATAACACCCTACCTGAGAGTTCATCATTCAAACCCCTCGGCCTAACTTTCACAGATAACATGAATTGGAATAAATACATTGAAGACATTGCCAGGGCTGCTGCAAAGAAGGTGGGCTCCGTCTACCGTGCCAGTAAACTTCTCACACCTGACATTGATCCTGTATCCCTACAAAGCCACCATCCGCCCATGCATGGAGTATTTTTGCCACATCTGGACTGGGGCATCATCCACTAGTCTCTCCCTCTTAGACAAGGTCCAAAAGAGAGTCGCCAACTTAATAGGTCCCTCACTATTCACCAAGCTCCAGCCCCTGTCCCATCACCACAATGTTGCTTCCTTGTGCCTGTTTTACAAGTACTTCAATGGATTTTGCTCTGATGAGCTTGCTGCTCTGGTACCCCCACGATGTAAATTCACTAGGTGAACCCGACAATCTGCCAAATCCCATCCATTAACTCTGGAGGTCCCCAGATGCCGAAGAGCTTTCTACTCCAAAAGCTTCTTTTCTCGTGCTGCTGGACTCTGGAACTCTCTCCCTGCTCCCTGTTTTCCTGACAGTACTGACATGCAGAAATTTAAAAACAAACATCTCGCTGCGCAGCTCCCAATTTAGGTTGACCCCCCCCCCAATCTTCACCCTTTTTCTCAGTAGCCCCTTACGTCTACAGTGGCGGCCTGCCTTGTTTGGGGTGAACTATGTTAAAAAAAAATGTTTGAATGTTACTCAGTATGTTGCCAAGAATATATATTCCAAAAGTCATAATGATCGGTTAATTATTGTAGGAATTTATCCTGTATAACGAAATATATATGAACATATACACATACCGAACTTCATATGCACCTCCTAAATGTTAAAATTTACAAAAATAATAATGTGCTCATGTTACTGTGTTGCATAGAATATTCCAAAATTCATAATGACCCGTTCATTAGTTTAGGAGATTATTATGTACGTAGAAATATGTAAATATATACACATACTTAACTTTCTATATCGAGAGATATATTATTAATCAACGTGTTTTCCTAAGGCATTTTTCTATATAGTTTTATCAAAAAAAATTCATACTAAAATATTCGTCAGTTTTGAGATTGAGATATGCTTAAAAAATACTCTTATTTTAATTGTTCTAATTAGCTGTAAGTTGCAAATAACTAATATGACCGATCGCTTACTAACTTTCTATCCATCACTTTCACCCTTTCTCGATGTATGTTCTTTGCTCTCCTCCGTTCTTATTATATACATGGTCTATGAATCTCCCTTCCGTCTCTCTCTCTTTCTCTGTTTATTAACAGTCGAAGATAGTAAAGGAAATAAAAGAATAAAAAGATTGTAATAGTCCATTATAAAAATAAAAAGAATATCACCACAAACGGTAATACTATTTAACTCATAGTTGGTGAAAAAGAGAGAGAAAAGGAGAGAAATATTACAGGCAGAAAGGGTATTTTTGGATTTTTGGAAAATGTGAGTTTGCAAAGGTAGTTAAATAAACTACCTTTGCAAACTCACATTTTCCTGATTAAAACAATTTCACCCAAACTCAATGGGTCTCATTTTTTTCTAGTATGTCTAGATTAGGCGAATTCGATATGTATGACTATGGCATATAGAAAGCCTAAAAAAAAGAAAGTTTTTTTATAATAATTTATTTCAACCTCATTAAGCAGTTTCCTCAGATCAACAAATCACAATTTTTCCTTCCTGAAATAAATATGAAAAACATCCGTGGCTTTAAAAAAAATGTCATCACCAGATTATGGGAGGGGGTACTTTTAATTCAAGTCACTCTTCTGCTTAAAATTCAACTTAACGATAATTCCCGAGTGACATTAAATCATTGTATGATATAACTCTGATCTGTAATTTTATATATATACTTCAAATATATGCTCCCTCCGGTTGCATACTTTTGCTAGGCTGGGAGGATGAAATCATGATGAACGAACTACATACACTGGCCCCCGAAGGAGGAGGTATTAACGAACATATACTACACTAATCCTCAAAGGATGAGTAAATTTCTGATAGAATTGTATCATGACAACAGTACAGGTACTACAATACCCTTTCCAAAATAGGTGAGGTAATACCTGGGAGGATCTCCCCATAAAAGCAGAAGGTAACGCCTGTGAATATAGTATCATGGCAATAGAAAAGATACTACACTATCAGCTGCCCACTCCTCACACCAAAAAAGGGAGGAGGTAATTCCTGGGAAGATGGTCTCATGACAAAAGAACAGATACTACATTAATCCTCCCTCACAGGAGGATGTAAAACTTGGGAGGATTGAAAAGGGAGGAGGTAATTCCTGGGAAGACGGTCCTATGATAACAGAACCGATACTACACTAACCTATCCCCATTAAAAGATAATACAATAATAGATTAAATCAGTTTTTTGGGGGGAGGGGGGTCTTTCATTTATAAATGCCGAGTTATAAACACACATTTTTGTTATAGTTCTTTCCTTAAGATCCCACTCACCATTTTAATTCAATGAATTTCTGTAAATGTATTTATGAAAAAAAAAAAGTTGTTTCAACAATTTGAACATATTTTAAGTACGCCCCCCTCAAGAGTAAATGGTGGTGACTGAGCTGGTTCTAGTTAAGAGTAAGATCGACATTTTTCTAACTGTTGTCCAACGATGACCAACGACCCCTCTTTTTCCCACACTTTTGATCCCCTTGTGCCTAATTTGTTCATAATTTAAATTTTTATATTTTGTGCAAATAAATAATTCAAAGTGTAGTATCTGTTCTCAACATCTCATTTACTCTTTTACTATCGATGAAACTATTGCTTCAAACAATAATTTAAAAAATAATAACATAATAATACGGCGTCGTGAACAGGAGAGAGAGAAAGGAAAGAGGGAGAGAAAGAGAGCACCAGAGAGAGAGAGAGAGAGAAAGATGAGATTAGTGTATTCTCTAAAGTAAAACTTATCTTGCATTTTTGTAAAAACTACTCGGATAAGGTGGTGACTCATTAGTAAATAAAAAATATATCATTTTATTATAATGGTATCGTTTGTTCATTAAATTACTAATTAAACTAAACTGTCGAAAACTAATTCTTCTTACGGTAATGTTTTAATCTTCATAAAATTATGGGATGTAAATAGCTTCCCAAACTTTCAATCTTTTAATGAGGATTTCCTAAAAATCTTAAAACCAATTTAAATGACTTTTTATTTGACAGTTTAAATGCTTCCAAATTCCTCTAAAATGTCTTTGGAGGACCCTTTTTAAGGGTTCTAAGTCTTTAGGGCGAGCCGGTTTTAAAGAAACAGTTTTGCAGAAAACTGTTTAGGTAATACTTAAATGTGATAAAGCGATAGAAATGTTTTATGATGAACAAAAACAAAATAATAAGTTCACACAAGAGAGATTTTATATATGTTTAAAAAATGTTCATATTCTGAGAGTCCTGGCAGAACAAGGGGAATTCGAGGAAGTCTGAATCAATAATGCAAGGGTCGTGAATTATTCACGGGTCTGAAAAATTGTAATCAAAACTTCCTCATTCAATTACAAAATTTACATTTAATAGAAATAATAATAATAAAAGTACATTATTCATTTGGTTCCATTGTAGAAAGTTCAGTGAGAAATGTTAGGAGTATTAAAATGAAGATTAAATAAGTTTTCGATGAGCAGACGACAGATTGAAAGAGTTAATGCGTTGTGTCTGCATTAGTGTCAGAATGCTTATGACTATGTGTGTGCGTGAGTTGAGAAATGCATTATTAGCTTTCCCAACGCCCGACAGAGGAGCGAGGGAAGTTGGTGAAATGTTGATGTTAACTTTGTCGTGGATTTTGGCTTAACATTTTTATTGAAAGAAAAAAATCTGATTTTTTATGCACTCGGGGTTGATCAAAACAGCAAATTAGATAAATTCAGAGAAATGCATTTGATTGTCTTAAAATGTTTTTATTTGTTTTTATTAATTCAGGCGAATATATGCGCAGATTTAAATCATTTTGATTTTGGGCACCAAAGGGTAAACTTCGTCACTACATGTCGAAGAGCTATGGTGTAATTTATTCTTTTTTCTATTTTCACCTATCAACAAAAGGTTCAAAATGTCTGATTTGTTTACGAAGAAACCGAAAGGAATTCTGGTGAATTTGATTACGTAAGTAAATTATTGTTTAAAAAAGGATTTTTTAAAATTTCGTTTGAATTCTTTGCATTTTTTATGTCAATAAATAATCGATTTATAGTAAATAAGGCATTTGTGTAGTGTAGTAACCAGAGCAGAAATCGAAAACAAACAAAATATACAACAAATAACTTTTATCAAATGCAAGAAAATTTAATTTTCTACCGACCTATATAATTTTTAAGTGTGGAAACTGATTGTAAGATTTATTATCTCTGAATTTGTTATCGTCACTTTTACTTAGCCAAACACGAGTAAATAAAAAAAATGGGGGTCGATTTGGGGGTCGAAATAGGCTTACCCTACCACTAACTTTAACTGGGTTACCAGTCGAACTTAGAGTAAGTAGTAAGGTAAGTCATTTTTTTTTTAAGGAATGAAACACCAACACTAACACATGTGTCGGCCATATTGTATTTTTTACTGTCTCCGAAAGACGGGTTATCGACAAAATTTTATAGTGAAATAAAAAAATTTTTTAACACTTTCAGAAGTTCAAAAATATGCAGGGCGGTAAAAAATTAAAGTTTCTTGCGTTTGGTAAATGTTTGTAACTGCCATGTGATTGAGATCTATTTCTTTTGTATTTATATACACTCTCTTGTGTAATGATTAGTTGTAGTTTGGTTGGGTAAGACTGGCATGTTAAAACTCGTGTAGAAATACACCATGCAATTCTAACACTTCTGTGCATACTCAGCTTCTCAGCTATTTTCAACCACTTCGTTGTTGGGAAAATATAATTCGGTTCCAGTCGAGACGTTAATGGAGACAGACGTGCCATTTCTTTGGGTTTATTCCCGCCTCTCGTCACCCATGCCGAGAGACGAGAATATTTCTTGTATATTTTGTTTGTTTTTCGATTTCTCGGCTGTTAACTATACTGCATGAATGTCGCACAATTAATTTTGGTGGATTTAATTATGCAAGTAAATTATTGTTTTAAATATAATTTTTAAAAGTTTGTAGCAGTTTCTACAAGCCGCCATATTGTTTAAATATCAATGACTTCTTAGCTGCCTGCTGATTGGTTCAGGCAAACTACTTCCTCCTTGGCTTGACCAATCAGTGGCCTTCTTTGAGGCAAATATCGGATGGCTAGCTTTATTCCCTGCTTCCTTTGTCCCAGCTCGTTTGACTCGTTGATCAAGTGGTCTTCATCAATTCACTGTTCAGGTACCTTGTTATAATACATCTTCTTATCCCATTAGCTTCTTTCCAAGAACTACAGGCTTGTGAAACTCTCTTTCTTCTGACTGTTTTCCTCCTACCTATAGCCTTGGTGTTTTCAAAACTAAGTTCAATAAGCATCTCCTGTCTGTGTGTTACTCATTTTTAGTTCTTTTTAGCTCCTTACATCAAGTGGATTCACGCCTTGTCTGGATCAACTTCCATGTTTTTATTTTAATAAGAGACGGAGAGACAGACGCATGTCTGATATTTGTACAAACGATCAAATGTTTCTTTTTCTTTCTTGAAAGTCAAAAATATATTTATTTGGTCTATTGTTTTAATAGACCAATGTCGAGTCTTTTTTATTGGCAGGGTTACTCAGCGTTGTCCTGGATTGAATGAGTAACCTATGTCTTTTTATATTCTTGTTTGTAACATTTTATAATAGTAATTTTTTTGGGGGGGTGCAAACAATGTTTTCAGCATTGATTTGATGAGAGATCGTGTAAGTTCAGTGACATGGTCTTAACCTCCTCGAGACACACCCGGCATTTCCTGAGAATCAATGAGGACCCCTATGTACTCGTGTTCCAAGCCTTGAATCCATTAGTTTTTATTCATATGTTTTTTTGATTTCTATAATTTTCAAGTTAGAAATAAAATAAAATAAAACATATTTTCTTTTTATGGATGTCACTTGTTAACGTAGAGCCCCAACAATAATGTTGTAGCTTCTTTATAAAAATGGTGGTGAAATGAGGAAGGCAAGAATGCAGAAAAGATGAAGTGAATGGAGAACACGTTTAGTAAATAAGGATATTATCTGATGGCAAAGTTAACAGCGAGAAGAGCAAGATGTGAATTTTTTTACTTTTTAGCGGAATTCCGCCTTTTTTTATCTAAAAAATGCGGATTTCTACTTAAATCGCTAGAGCCTCTCATATATGTGAGTTGTCAGCTTTTTGATCGAAATCCACTTTTTATTAAATAAGAAAAAAATGATTTTCCCTCTTATCACAGTTTTTTCTTGAAACTGAAAATGTTAATTTTGCCGTGAAGGCTAAGACTTCAAGCAATTCATGATGGGGATAAGGGAGTGTGATGACTTTTGGTTCATCAAAGAATGACTTCCTGTTTCTTCTTCTACTCCACATACGCACTCTATGCCTTTCTTAGTTGAAACTAATTAGAATTGATTAGGAAAAAAGTTGTTCTCTTTCAAAAGTTGTTCTCTTTCTCTCTCCACACACACACACACACACACATTAACCATGGACCCCAGTTTGGGAAAATCATCTCGATTTCAGCTTTTTTTGCCATTGGTTACTTACATTCCTGCAAAGTCAAGATGGAGGCTGATCAAGCTAGATATCCAGATATCCTGTAAAGGGATGAGCAGAAAAAATACAGTATTCAGGATGGCAAAGACAAATATGCAGCAATAGCTGGAGAGACAATGAGTTGCTAGCAATAAAATAAAACAGGACAAAAGTGTTAGAATTAACAGCACATTTAGTGACAGCTTAAATGTTAAAGTAGGAGTACATCAGAGTTGTGTACTGAGTCTGTTGCTTTTCATTTGTAGCAGTTATATTTGGATGTGAACTAATGTTCGTACATGCAGTGATTAATCTATTATTCAATGAAAACACTTCTGCTGGACTATTGATACATTTTCCTGCTTCTAAACCAGTTGGATTGAAGACGTCAACCAAAGCAGTTGGATTGAAGACGTCAACCAAAGCAGTTGGATTGAAGACGTCAACCCAAGCAGTTGGATTGAAGACGTCAACCCAAGCAGTTGGATTGAAGACGTCAACCAAAGCAGTTAGATTGAAGACGTCAACCAAAGCAGTTGGATTGAAGACGTCAACCAAAGCAGTTGGATTGAAGACGTCAACCAAAGCAGTTGGATTGAAGACGTCAACCAAAGCAGTTGGATTGAAGACGTCAACCAAAGCAGTTGGATTGAAGATGTCAACCAAAGCAGTTGGATTGAAGACGTCAACCAAAGCAGTTGGATTGAAGATGTCAACCAAAGCAGTTGGATTGAAGATGTCAACCAAAGCAGTTGGATTGAAGACGTCAACCAAAGCAGTTTGAATTAAGATGTCAACCCAAGTGGATGTGAGACACGCCCATCCAACTCATCAATGGCATGGAAACCTTTCATAACATTTTACCCCAGCTAATGTTATGGGGATTTATCCCCAAAACTCCTCTCGATATCCATCTATACTATTTGTTCTTTTCGTCAAATTCCTGGGCATTTCGATTGCTCTACACTTGCTAAAATTAACTATTGAACCGAGAGAAGCTGCAAAATGGATGTCATGTTCCATTAGTTTTGGTACGAGCAAAAACAAAAGCCCGGTCAAAATCTTTTATTTCGACTGGAGTGAATATATATAGAAGCTGATCTTCACATAAACTGTAAGGCTATCTCTAAGAAAAGGATCACAAAAGAAAGAAAAGCAAGGTACTTGTATAAACAACAAATTGATATGTATGGCCTACACAGCTAGGTGAAAGTTGCCAGGAGTTTACGACAGTGAATAGAAAAGAAATTAAATAGTAATAATAAATGTCGACTGCCGAAAGTCTTTTCTTGGAGCAGTATATCTTCAAGTGAAGATAACCTTGTTCAGTGTCTAGTCGACAGGGGCAGGAGAGAGTGTCAACGTTTTTCTTTGTGGTTGCTTCAAATTTCCTTGCTTTCTCTGCGAATCCATGATAATTTCCGGATAGAATCCTTAAAAGTACAGGAGCTAATATTCGCATGGGTTGTAAGACAAACTCCTATAGTATTTGGTAACAAAAAGGTCGTCAAACGAAAAGAAAGCAAAGCCTTTTTATAAACAACAACAAAATGTATTTTTTAAGTGACCTACATCGTTGGGCGTAGGTTGCCGAAAGTTAAGATGGTGTAACATTGAAGGAAGTTGTAAAAAAGGGTCGGTTACCAAAGTTCTTCAAGCAGTATCTTTCCCAGTGAGGGATCAAGTTGACTGGGGTGAGAGAGGGCTGGTGTTTAAATCCCAAGGTGTCAAGAAGTAGTCCTTCAATAGCTCAGTCGAAATTAGTATGCCCTGGAGGCTGATTAGTTTTCGTGTGAGCCAACAACTACACAGGGTTTGATTAGTCATCATGTGACCAAACAACATCATTATAACTGCTCTCCGCCAGAGGAAAGAAATGTTTGCTAATATGTGACCCACAATATATTCCTTAGTGGTTCGAGGGCACTTGAAGTTTGACATTTGTTTTTTGTTTTTATAAATTCCAAAAAATTAAATTCAAATAGACAAAGAAATTGCATTCTTAGTGTTGATTTTCTTTTTTTCTTCCATTGGAAACATTGTTTTCCTTTAACTAGCCAATAAAAAAAATGTTGTCTTTATTTTCTTTTCAAAACAAATAAAAAATCTGTGTTTTTTTTGTAAATAAACATCAATTATTAAAAAAATCTTTGCTAAAATAAATTTTGACAAAAAACATTTTAAAATAAGTTGAAGTTAAAAAAATAAATGTTGAATAAATACGGAAAATATTTGTTCAAATCAATCATTGAGCAAGAAATGTACAAATAAGTTGAGATAAGTTATCTCCCTTACTTTGCTAGCCTAAAATAAAAAAGGTCCAATTGTTCATTATCTATCTATCTATCTATCTATCTATCTATCTATCTATCTATGGTTAAGTTCGGAATATAACTGTCTCTCTCCTTCATAACGAAATGGTAATTATACTTGTGTTACTTAGTATTTTTCTCTAAATAAATCTCCATTCCGAACTTCTGTCTTACCTTTAATTCTTCTTTCTATAACGCAATGGAAAACTTATATAAACAACAGCGAAGGCGGGTCCTAGCCACAAGAACAAACGACACATGGTGGTGAGAAGAAATGACGACAGGAAGATTTTTAGCAGCAAAGAATTAGACAACACATTACAAAAAAAGAAAGAAACTACACAATGAAGAGAAAGAATGGGAAAAACAACAACACATATCGATATATCGAGGATTTCAAAAAGAAGAAATGAACTATGAAACATGCAGACTATATTCGACATCGAAATTGTAAATGTTCTGTACAGTTATATTGGTCTCACAGCTTGACCTAAAAATATGCCATTATCACTTTCAAAAGAATAATTGAATTTCCGCATGTTGGTACGGCCGAGGAAACAAAGAACAGGGAGGGACTTCTAAAGGCAAGCAGTCCAAGAAAAGAATATATTAAAGTAGAAAATATTCCGACATCTAGGGATCTCTGCTCGTGGTGTGGGTCAGGGGTATTTATATTGAAGTGTTACAAGTGCATTAAGTTCATTGGAGAAAATTCTGTGAAAGTACTTGTAAAACAAGCACAGGGATGCAACATTGTTGGGATGGGACAGGGGTTGGAGCTTGGTAGACAGTGCGGGACATATTAGGGTAGGTGCAAAAGCCCAGATGTAGCAACAATACTCAATACACGGGCGAATGGTGGCTTTATAAAGATATAGAATACTGGCAGGCGTGAGAAGTTTTCTAGCACGGTAGAAGACACATTCCTTGCAGCAGCCTTGGCAGTGTCTTCAATTCAAGTTACATGTGAATGTTGAGCCGAGGAGTTTAAATGATAAACTCTTGAGAAGGATGTTATCAAGATCTGTATATTAAATATTCGTCGAGTAATACATATGAATTAATGTTCATGTGAAGACCATCATGCCAGACTTTGTCAAAGTTTTTTCATATATCTAGTACTACACTCTAGTTTCACCAGCCTTGTCCAGTGTATGACCGTGGCAGAGTATTGCTAGATTGATTACGGATTCAAAGATTTTAGCCAAGAGCATAAAGAGAATGTTCTTTTACCAGAATTCTTTAACACTGGTACCACAGAGGCAATTTTCCAACTATCAGGGTAGCAATATTCGGCAAGTCATTTTTTATAGAATTTGGAGAGGGAAGGGGCCAGCTCAGCAGAGCATTTCTTTATTGCTATATCAGGGATAAGATCTGGCCCACATGCTTGAGAGGCATTTATGGTGTTAGGAGTTTTATGGAAAACTACCTTAATAATTTGTTTACTGTGCAGATTTTTTGGAAAAAATTGTAAATCCATTGAGTTGTTTCGAGTATAAATTATTATAAGATGTTATATAATAAAAATCTTGATATATATTAGGCAGCAAAACTTCAGTAAAAACAAAGAACGTAATATGGTGTTAAGAATACCGAGAAACGGTGAGTCTTACTGTTAGTCTATATATATATATATATATATATATATATGAGAGAGAGAGAGAGAGAGAGAGAGAGAGAGAGATCTTAGCTAAACTTAATTACGACATGATAATTTACTTACGTTTCAAGAATTCAATATAAACAACAGGGTTTTTATTGATATCGAGTCCTTTATCAGCACAGAGTATAGCCATAATCTCATATATATATATATACATATTAAAATGATTTGATTAGCAATGAGAACTTGCTATTATCACAGCAATTTTTTTATATATAGATATTTAATCAGGGTCGCAGTGGTGTAATATATTGCATTGTTTTAGTGCGACTTTTGCTAAGTGTCTGCTTAGGGTATAAGATCTGAGCCTTAGGTTAAAGTTTAATGGTGAATAAAAGAGTATAGTCGCACTTTCAATGCATTTGCGGCATGAGAGAGAGTGTTCGCTTTTGAGGAGAGTGCAGTCTGAAAAGTTTAGATTGTGGGAGAAAGTGTTCCTGTGTATCATTAGAGCGTTAGTGGAAATGTCGTGTTTGAGGTTCCGCTTGTGTTCGTAAATGCGAGATTTTAAGTTTCTGGACGTTTCCCCAATGTAGAACATCGGACATGCGGCACATTTTATTTTGTAAATGCCGGCAGAGGGAGATTTGTCTTTGGGAGGTGGTTGGGAGCGGGGTTTGGTATTAAGTAGATCTTTAATAGTTTTAGAGCTTGACGCTAAACAAAAAGCCTTCAACATCCACAGCAAAAAAAGACTGACTCCACAAAAATATCTCCTCACAAAATAACCAACACAAATAACACTGACACAACAGAAGAAAATAAATCTTACATAGTTCTCCCCAATAACCCCATATCCATCTCCTTACAGAAACAACTTAAACCCGACATAAATATAGTAATATATATATATATATATCTTGAAGATTATTCACGTACAGAATGTGTCTTCATATGAACGACTAAATTTGACATGCGGGAGAATGAAGAGCCGCATATTTCACAAATATGAGGTTTTTCTCCAGTATGTGTCCGTATATGAGACGTCAATGTTGATTTTTGTGCAAAAGACATTTGACAGAGTTCACAAGTAAATGGTTTCTCTCCAGTGTGAATTCGCAGATGCTGTTCCAAACTTGATGTTTGTGCAAATGAAGAACCACACACTTTACAAGAATATGGTTTCTCTCCAGTGTGTGTGCGCATATGTGACCCTAATTTAGATTTTTGTGCAAAACAAAAGCCGCATACCTCACAAGAATATGGTTTCTCCTTATGGTGTGTACACATATGGGCAATTAATGCTGACCTTTGTGCAAAAGATGATCCACATACTTCACAAAAATATGGTTTCTCTCCAGTATGTTTTTGCATATGAAACTCAAGGGCTGATTTCACTGCAAAATCTATTCCACAAAATTCACAGAAATAGGGTTTCCCTATGGCGTGTATTTTCATATGCTGTAAAAACTGTTCACTATTTGTAAAGGAATATCTACACACTTTGCAAGAATATAGTTTTTTTGTCGTATAATCTACTATATTTAGCTCATCGGATTCAGAAATGGATCTGTCTCTTTCAGAAATGTCATATAGATATGGGGTCTCGGCAATGTGTACTTGCATATGTAGCTCAAGTACTGACTTTTCTGCAAAGGAAGATCCACAAACTTTACACGAATATGGTTTGTATTCAGTGTGTCTACGTGTATGGTGCATTAAATTATACTTCTTTAGAAATCCAAGACCACAGATCTCACAAGAATATGGTTTCTCACCAGTGTGTGTTTGCATGTGTCGCTGTAGATATGACTTTGTTATAAATGAAAATGTACAAAGTTCACACGAGTATGGCTTTTCTCCAGTGTGGTTTCTCAGGTGTACGTCTAAGCTTGGCTTCTGTGTAAAAGAAGATCCACATGTTTCACATGTAAATGGTTTCTCTCCAGTGTGTAGTCTAATATGTTGCTTTAAACTAGACTTTTGTGCAAATGAAGAACCACATATTTCACAAGCAAACGGTTTCTCTCCAGTGTGTGTTCGCATATGTGGAACCAATTTTGACTTTTGTGCAAAAGATGATCCACATATTTTACAAGAATAGGGTTTCTCGCCAGTATGTATTCGCATATGTTCTAACAATTTGGATCTTTTTTTGAAAAGCGAATCACATATTTCACAAGTATATTGTTCTTCTCTTCTGTGGACACTGTAATGACCCCATAAAGATGATTTTTGGTTACAGGAGAAGCCACAAACTTCACAAGAATATGGTTTATCTGAAGTGTGTATGCGCATATGTTCAACTAAATTATTCTCCTTTATAAATCCGAAACCACACACTTCACAAGAAAATGGTTTCTCGCCTGTATGTGTTTGCATATGACTCAATAAATATGCCTTTGTTATAAATGTGAAACTACAGAAATCACAACAGAATGGTTTTTCTCCAGTGTGAGTTCTTACATGTACTTCTAAGCTTGTCTTTTGTGCAAAAGAAGATCCACACATTTCACAGGAAAATCGTGTCTCTTCAGTGTGTTTTCTTATATGTCGCATCAGACTTGACTTTGATGCAAAAGCAAATCCACAAACTTCACAAGAAAATGGTTTCTCTCCAGTATGTGAGCGTATGTGGAGCACCAATTTGGATTTTTTGGCAAAAGTTGAACCACAGATTTCACAAGAATGTGGCTTCTTGACTGCATGTTTTCCTTCTTTCTTTTGCACTTTGCACTGCAAATCCATCATCCCAACCAGAAAATCTGGAAATAAAAAGTATATGTATTTAAATATGTTTTCGAAAAAAAGCATGAATTCAGCAGCCTTCTTGTATGTGAAAGGAACAGGTTTAGTATAACACCATATCTGACATCAGTCAAACATTCCACATGTAAACAAAAACATATGCTTATAAATCTCTATATTATACAGAATAAGGTATGTGTATACACATGTATATACATATGTATATATATATATATATATATATATATATATATATATATATATATATATATGTACGGGGTAATCTTCTAAACTAATTAACGGATCATTATGAAGTCTGAAATATACATTCCAAGCAACACAGTAACATGGGCACACTACTTTTTGTGTATATATGAAGTTAGTTATGATGATAATTATGGAATTTATAATCCAACAACATGAAAAGAGAAAAAAGAATTGTTTATATGTTCATCAACGTTTCTGTATTCCAAAACTTCCTCAAGAAGTTTTGAAAGAAGACATAGAAGTCTAACTTTGAAAATACGTGATGCGTCTATACCATGGGTTGAATGTTTTTATTCTTTCTCGAGATTCAAAATATGTGGTGTGCAGAAGTAAACTAATTGTTTTTTTAATATCGATGTTATGTGCAAAGTTTTGTTGGAAATGTAATGTAAAATGAGATCTAAATTTAAGTTCTGTTTGGTTAGTATTAGTTTGTTGATTATGCATATATATATATATATATATATATATATATATATATATATATATATATATATATACATACATATATATCGGTTTCACTACCAGAACACTTTCTCGAAGACTCATCTTACATCTCTCTGACACTAGCTCTATTTGCCAACACCTAAAAAAACATGACTGCCCTCCTTCTCAACATAGACACATACTAGTTAACAATACTAAAATAATACACCACGATACCATCAAAAAATTCTTGAAACACTCTACATAAGAACTAAACATCCCACAATCTATAATGTCAATTACAAAAGTAGTCATAACATTTTAAAGTGTCTAGCATAGTAATTAATGCTACCAAATTCTTAGCCATTAAGCAATTATATGTTTGAATCTTGAACATAATCAAATTCTTAATGGTAAAGCAATCAAATTTTAAAATCTTGCATGCCCTTAGAACGTAATCACGCTCTCATGTAACATCTCAATATTATAGACGCTTTTTTAAATTTGTAAATTACTAGCTGTTATAATAATTAAAATTTTAAAACCTAACAATACAGACATATTTTTAAAGACACCAAACCAAGACTAACATCGTCTGAAGATGATTTGACGAATCAAATCGAAAGTAGTCGTGAGAAAGGAAATAAAATGGAACAAGAAACCCACGGAATTTACATACACCAATCTGACCGAAACACTAAATGGACCATTCTTAAAATTGAAAAAATAAAAAAAGTTTTATCAAGCAAAAGCACTCCGTTTTATTTAATAATGTTTGCCTAAATATATATATATATATATATATTATACAGACATGTACATAATCCGCCTGTGGATGTTTAGTTTACCTGGATTACTATATATATATATATATATATATATATATACAAGGAATAAAAGAAACAATGTTTTTTTTTATTTTTACATATATATATATATATATATATATATATATGAGGAATAAAAGAAACAATGTTTTTTTATTTTTACATATATATATATATATATAAGGAATAAAAGAAATAATGTTTTTTTTATTTCTACATATATATATATATATATATATATATACATATATATATATATAAGGAATAAAAGAAACAATGTTTTTTTTATTTCTACATATATATATATATATATATATATATACATATATATATATATATATATATATATATAAGGAATAAAAGAAACAATGTTTTTTTTTATTTCTACATATATATATATATATATACATATATATATATAAGGAATAAAAGAAACAATGTTTTTTTTATTTCTACATATATATATATATATATATATATACATATATATATATAAGGAATAAAAGAAACAATGTTTTTTTTAATTTTTACATATATATATATATATATATATATATATAAGGAATAAAAGAAACAATGTTTTTTTTTATTTTTACATATATATATATATATATATATATATATATATATATATATTAGGGGAGGTCGATTTTGAAACTGTAAATTATCGCACTCGAAGAAAGTTGCCAAATAATGTCAAAAGTTACCACAAGAAATATTTTTCTTCAAAACTTTGTATCTATTTGAGCATTGCAACTTTAAGATCAAATAAATCGAGATTTTTTATCACTGCCTAGATTTCACCGGCAGATGTGTCGCCTTAAATTAAACCCGGGTTTTAACAAAAAAAAAGTAATACATTACTTAATAATAAATATTTTAAAGTTTATTATTATTTTTTTTAAGAAATTAAATGTACATATTCAAATTAAAAAGGAATAAAACACTATAATATTTAATGTTATATATAAATAATTATTTGTTTACATAGGCGTTTTATTTATTGGATATTTTTTATGGTATTCACCGGTTGAAAATTCATCGGGCGAATTTGAGTTCCCGTGTTGATTCTGTGTTTTGTAAACACTGTTTACACATTTGCTTATCACAAATATATATTGAATTGTCGAGCGCTGGCTTATCTAATCCCACTTTCCCGACCTTTTGTCACACCTTACCTTGTGGGAGTTAGATAAATAAAAACTAGTTCAGCCAGGGGGTTTTACCCCACCAAATAAACCGGTATCGTCCGGGCCTTTGGGTCTGGATTCACGCCCGTCTATTGGTACTTGTCCGTCCTGTGCAGTTCTAGGAGGTGCACCTCCCAGGTTTTGCCTTCCTTCTTTGCGGAGGAGTAAGTTTATTGCTTACTGTCCGAGGCGGCCCTACCGGGGAATGCCGACGAAGCTGCCCAGGCAATTTTTAAATGGCCAGAGTGCTCACCTCTCGAGCACTGGCTTTCTCATCCCACTATCCTGACCTTGTGTCAATCTTACCTTGTTGGAGGTAGATAAATAAAATCTAGTTCAGCCAGGGGTTTTTACCCCACCAAATAAACCGGTATCGTCCGGGCCTTTGGGTCTGGATTTACGCCCGTCTATTGGGGCTTGTCCGTCCTGTGCAATTCTAGGAGGTGCACCCTCCCAGGCTTTGCCTTCCCTCTTTGGGGAGGAGTAAGTTTATTGCTAACTGTCTGAGGCGCCCCTACATGGGAATGCCGACGGGGCTGCCCAGTCAATTTTTTAATGGCCAGAGTGCTCACCTCTATAGCGCAGGCTTATCTAATCCCTGACCTTGTGTCACATCTTACCTTGTTGGAGGTAGATAAATAAAACTATTTCAGCCAGGGGTTTTTACCCCACCTAAAATATATGTATTGGAGTTGATGGGAGAATGGATAAGGACACATTGATGTATAAGGAAATTGTGGATGAAAATAGACAGAGAATTATGAAAAAAACTAAGGGACCAGAACACCATTTAACTTTTACAAAAGAAACACCATGTGAAAGTAAATATCTGACACATAGAGTTCTTCCTAATAGTGGTGCAACAGGTGCTGTTCATGCAGATCAAGTGGTGGATGTTTTGCATGAATTCCACAGTGAGAACAGTATCAAGGCTATACTTGTTGACAACACTAATACCAACACAGGTTGTGAAGGTGGAATGGTTGCAATTTAAAAAAAAAAAACTTTTTAAAAATCTTCACACAATTGGTTGCTCTTTGTATCATAATGAACTACCTTTCAGAGCCCTTTTTAAAAACATAGATGGTTGCGCAAAGGGCCCTACAACATTCAGTAGCCCTCTGGGGAAATTATGCTCAAATGATTGCCATGATTTACCCCAAATATCATTTTCCACTATTAGCAATCCTCTAGAGTCAATTTTTAAAATTGATGAAATACATGATCTTAGTTCTGACCAAAGACTTCTTTTATGAATACACAGTAGGTATTTCTAGAGGTAAGGTTGACTCTAGATATGCCTCCTGGAAAATTGGTCCTTTAAACCAAGCAAGATGGTTAACTTTGGCCATCAGGCTCATGTGTTTATGGACTCGTGGTGCATACCCACAAAGGCACACAACAAAACTACACTATGTAGTAAATTTTATTGTAAATGTGTATGCCACTTCTTGGTTTGAAATTAAAAGAAATAGTAAATTCCACAATCAGTAAGTGCACATTTTTAATATGACCCAGAGGATTAAGGAGCAGCCTCAGGAAATCCAAGATATCACATTTAGAAATATACAAGGTAATACATTTTGTTTACTGCCTGAAAACTTTCTATATTCCATGGTTAAATCTGAGGAGATTGAAGTAAGAGAAGAAGCTTTAAAAAGAATTTGGGCCATTAGGTAAGTAATATTTGTTCATATATCTCTGACTCAATTATTTATTCCAATTTATAGAATGATTTTTAAAGATTTTATCTAATTTCACCATAATTATTAAAGTAGTACAGATTGGAATTTTTAAATAATTCAATTAATTAATTTGTTCTTTCAGGAGTGAGGAGTCAACCAGAAAAAGATTAAAAAGAATACTACCTATTAATTTTAATGCCACACATTGGACACAATTAATAGATTTAAAATTATGCGGCATTTTTGAACCACCAATGACGGAAGATTTTACTGAATCTGAACTTCGAGAATCGTTGATGAATGGAACCAAGCTTGACTTGCCAGATTTGCCCTCACATTCTCAGGGTGTGGAACGGGCAGTTAAGTTAATAACAGAAGCTTCACAAACTGTATATTGTTTTGAAGCAAGGCATCAACACATTACAGCCAAAGTTTTGAGTCAGAAATTGAGACCAGCATTTTTGTCTAAGGGGTCTTATATGGAGCAATTTGACTCTCTATATTAAGCTCCATTAAAATAGTGTTAGGTTTTTCCTTATTTCTTTGCTTGTTATATTTTCACTTATAACAGAAAAAAATCATTTTTTTTAGGTATTCAAATATTACTGTTTAATTCATAACGTTAAAAGGTAGTTTACAAAAGCAGATACTGAAAATGAGGGGGGGGACAAATTTTCAATTTGAAGATTTCTTTAATTCATATCATTTTTATAAAATAAAAGGACATTCCCTGATTTTAAATGCTAAAATTATTTGGTTTTCACACCAATATTCAAGCAAATCTTGCAAAAACGAGGAACTTTCAGTATATTCTTGTCTACGATCTTTGATACCAAACGCTAAAAAAACCGCTGAAGTTTTTGATCTAATTTTTTGCATGAGTATTTAATAGGTCTATATACAACTTTCGGTACGTGCCTTTTTTTAATATTTAAAAAAAAGTGTAAAATCGACCTACCCTATATATATATATATATATATATATATATATATATATATATATATATATATATATATATTGTTGTATAGGACAAACTCCTAAACTAATGCAAAGATCATTATAAATTTTGGAATATATATTCTCGACATTTTTTGTAAACTTTACCATTTAGGAGAATACCCACCCATACTAGCACTCTCCCCCAAAAAACTTTTTAAATAATTGAGATACAAAAGATTAATAGAGAAAAGAATTGTTCTACATAAAAATTCTGAGTAATATTAAGTAATACATTTTTAAAAGAGTCGGTGCACACATGCGAGCGTCAATAATATTCATTTTCTTGGTAAAATCCTAAACTATTAAACTTATTATGAATTATAGAATATGTATTCTAGGCAACAGGATAAGTAACGTGGGCATATTATTATTATTATTATTATTATTATTATTTTTATTATTATTATTATTATTATCAAACTTTACCATTTAGGGGGTGCCACGGAAACTATACTGGGATTGGTATTCTATTAGTATATATATATATATATATATATATATATATATATATATATATATATATTATTTCTTTTATGTATATATACTTTTTTTTACTTTACTTTGTGAAAAAAAAAGGAATAGTGGTACTTACAGATTGTGCGCTCAGCATTTGGGGGATATGTGACCAACATGAGTGAGGATGAGCAAATGATATTTATAGTCGGTAATGTGTGGTGAAATGGTGGGAGAAGTTGCAACCTATAAATTCAGTTTCTGCCATTCTCTTGTTGTTGTTATTATGGTTCTAACCAGGCTTCAGTAGTTAGGGCTAGCTTAAAAAGAATGCCTCAGGAAGCAACAAGTATGGCACCTAAATTGCATGCAGAGGAACGTTGATATGCTATGGTCTCCGGGGATCGATGGTTTGCCCTACGAGGTGTATTTGAGGCTGTCGCACATCTTTGTACTCTTGCTGACAGTTTTATTTAACTCTTGGTTTAGGCATGAGTCTATTCTTCAGTATTTAACCAGGGGTATTGTGAAGCTTGTATGCAAGAGTAAAGATGGTTGAGATAGGATAGAAAATTTTCGGCCCTTAACGATGTTAAATACAGAGTTAAAGATTGTGGCCAATATTTCAGCCAATCGTCTGCAGATTGTCCTGCCTGGTCTTATCAGCCCTGAACAGACTTGTGCTGTGAAGGGTGGGACTATTCACAATATCCTGCACACGTTATGCTTGATCATTGAGAAAGTCAACTCAGAAGCCGCGCTTATCTATTTAGATCAGTCGAAAGCATTTGATAGGATGGACCATCGTTACTTAAAGGCTGTTTTGTCTTCTGCTGGTTTTGGCCTGCATTTTCGCTCTTAGATTCACCTCTTGTATGCAAACCTTGGTGCATTGTTGGAGGCGAATGGTTTGAGATCTGAGCCCTTTAAATTATCCAGATCTATTCATCAGGGTTGTTCTCTTTCACTAATGCTCTATGTGCTTGTGTTGGAACCTTTCCTTCACAGGCTAAGGGTTAATCCGTTCCTACGTGGAATTGCTTTGACAGATGCTTGAACAACGTTAAAGTACTGTGCCAACAATGTAACAGTCCTTGTAACGAGCAGTGCTGAGATTAGTGTTGTCGACAGAGAAATCAGAATGTATGAAACGGTAACAGGAGCCAAAATTAACTGCGTCAAGTCGGCGTCTGGTTTGGTCCAGATCTTCAGCTGGAGAAAAATTGGTCGGAAGTACTGAAAGCAATACAGGCTGCAGCTGGTTGTGAACCTGTAGAAATCTTTCGTTAAAGGGGAGAGCGGAAGCGTGTTTTTCACACATCTATCCTCTCATCCTATATCGTCTATTAGTGCTTCCACTTCCATCGGATACACTGCTTTAATTGCAGCAGGCCCTCTTCAAGTTTTTATGGCTTGGCAGGGCGCCTAAGGTTCGTCATGAGATCTGTTATCTGCATCCTTCTGAGCGCGGTTAGGGTATGCCTAGTGTTGAGTTTCGTCAACATATGCTATGGCTATATTACCTGGATTGAATGTGTACACAACGATGGCTATTGGAAGGAAGACATTTAGAAAGCCTTTCCGGCTTTGAAAAGTGGGCATTTGGATGAGGGGGAGGCACACAGGTTGCCTCGAAGCGAGTGCTCCTTTTATCACGAGTGTTGACTTGCCTTGAAATTTCTTTTACGGGTGAAACAAAGCCTCTCTGACACCAGCTGTTGTCCCGAAAGGCATTATATCGGGTTATAGTGCAGGGATCTGTTCAAGATGATAGGATTGAGGGGCTCGATTTGATGAGGGGGGGGCGCTATGCTCAATTTGGCCATTGGCACCTTGGTTAGGATGCTTCGATAACAATGAGGCATCTCTGGCCTGGCTGATGATAACAAATGCTCTCTGGATAAGCAAGAGACTTGATGCAGCTGGCTTTGCGAATTTGCCTACTTGTGTTCGATGCGGTGATGAAGACGAGACTTTGAGTCACACCTTCTTTTATTGCCGCATCATTGTACTGCTCATTAAGTTTCTTGAAGGTCTCATTGTTTGCATACTGACCGTAACGTGTTTCGACTTAGAACCGATTAATGTTTGTAGCAATTGGGCTGACAATGGATGGAGAAAGACGTTTTGTCTTTTACAGCTTGCTAGCGATTGCAAGAGACGTTATATGGTCAACACGCTTGAAAGTAGTCTACAACGGTGAGACCTTCACCTCTCTCAGCCTTATTCGAACTTTAAAATATCGCCTGAAGATTCGCATTAGGACTGAGATGAAAATTCCACGGGCAGAGTTTGGTGAAAGATGGGTGAAAATGGTGCGTGTTTGTCGCGTGACAGCAGCTGGCATTGAGTGGTATTTGAACGTGCCTTAGGCAAGAATATTGGGTTGCAGAAACGACCATTCATAACGACTCGTTTCAATATTTTCGAAGGAGGTGTTGTTAATAAAGCGTTGTGACCTGCATTAACTTTCTTTTTTGTTTTCGACTGGTAAATCTGCATCTCTGCCACATCTTAGAAATGGGGGATCTTTTTACTAACACAGGTTTTTCATCGTAAATATTTCTTCTTTTTTTTTCTGTACATAAAATGTTTATCTCCCAAATACCCCATTGCATAAAGTTTATAAATAGATTTTAAGTAGGATAGTCATGGCATGAATTCTTTTGGTGTATGGTGCATCAATGTAGTATGAATGTGGTATTTTGGTAAATGATGGTCACAAATGAAACTAGCTAAGTTAGATCAGTTAGTAAATATTAGTGAAGACCGACCTTTTCCCGCTCCTTTTCGGCCCTATCCCACATTTGGTATATTTTATATATATATATATATATATATATATATGTTATTGTGGTTCTAGTCTCGATGGAGACCAGATCGTTGAGTTACTTTCATAGAGATTCGTTCTTTGATTACTACCAGCCCCTGTTGGCGTGGACCGCTTAAAGAGTATTCTCTTTTGCAACCCCGACTGCTGCAGACTCCCTTCTGAGTATCGCCAGAAAGTATTTTTTCGACAACTTTAATTAAAATACATAACGGTAAAATACCTTTGAAGATAAATCCTGAGGGAACACTTTGATTTATCTCCCCCTGTCATTTGACTCTTCAAAATTAAAGATTAATTTTTTTTCAGCCCTTTAATAAATAAGCACCAAGAAATTAAGCGCGTCTTATATTTGTATATTTGGATTCAGCTTTCTCCGTTCGTAGTCGGAACTGCTTACACCACGGCTACGTCACGCATGCAAATCTCTAGATGTCTATTAAGCAACAGCACCGTAATTTTTGTGTTGAACTCGGGAATCTATACGAGATTCACAAGTTTGAAAAATGCACTTGAAGGTCGGAGGAGTGTAGGAACAGAATAGTTAACATTCCCTCCTCATGTTAATAATGGATTTCTAAAAAATAACGTTATTATTTAGAAACCCATTCTTAACATGTGGAAGGCGGAGGGACGAGTAGACTTTGTTAACTAGAGTATATGTTACGACGCTCAGCAGAGGCGCGAACGGGGTCCAAAAAAAGAACGAGAAAGAGTTTAAAAACATAAGTTGACTTATGTCTAGAATAGACATTTTTCTACTTACCTATGTAATTTGTTTGTATTTTTACGTAGTATAAATGGCTTTTTATTAGATGTTAAAAAAAAAATTCTTATTTTTTAAAACATCTAGTTTCTCAAAGAAAAATGCCGGCCAGTCCCTCTATATTATTACGTAGAGCGGCCATTTTGAATTCTTCGAAAACCGTGTGTTGAACTTAAATTTCTAATAAATAGCACTTCAAACGGGTTTAAAATACAAACAAATAGCACATGCAAGTTTGAAACTAACTTTTACAGCTTACAGTTACTTTTATTTGTTGTATATTTGTTTTTTTAGCGTGTTTACTCTGCTGAGTCTCGTAAAAGATGCCCGTTAACTATTCTGTACCAAGCTGAGAATAGTAGTACGAATAATCTAAATAATAAATCTTTTTTTTTACTTACCTTTTTTATTCATAAATGAGAAATTAAAAACTCGCGATGAGTTTTCTTTTTTTTCTTTTGTTTTCCAAAGATAGTTTTAAAATTTCACTCTTTTTCTTCGGATTTAATCTTTCTTGTCCATGTTTGTAAAAATGTTTTGGGGTCAATTTTAGTTTTCCGGGACACGGACAACGTATTTAAACGGCGACAAAACACCCACAATTAAATGATTTCCTTTTCTTTTATAATTTAAAAAAATGTCAAGTTATAAAATTAAAAATTTTTGGCATAAAAGAGAGATTGACATTTTATTCATTTTTTTATTTTGCTTTAAAATAGAAAGGATATTAGACATTTTTTCGCGTTTTATGCGAATCTATTTAACAGTAATATTAAGTTATTAATTAACATACATTATTGCTTTAAATTGTTTAAAGTATAAAAACGATCAGAAAGATTTTATTTTATATCCAAGAATTTTAATTTAGTTGTTCTGACTTTTTCGGTGTGACGATTCTTTAAACGTTTATTCAGTGCGAAACTATGATGATCGTAAAGCGATGACGTTTCACCCACGGATGTTTGGAATGACAGGCCAGTAATTTCTAGATGAAGACCCAAACCTGATTCACCACACAAAAAAAACTTAAAATGAAATTCTACCTTTTAGGCGATTACGTGTGAACACCCTGAAAAACTTGGAAATAAAAGAAAATAGAATGTATAGAGGGACATAAGTTTCGCATATAAATTTAACGTAAAATGATCACCCATTTCTGGACTATTGTATAACTGAAAAGTGCTTTAAGAGCATATAACCAGAAATTGTTTTCTTTGTTGTTAATTGAGATAAATTGTGTGTGTGGTTTGTTTGTTTTTTGGAAAAGTTCATAATAAAAAATACTTTTCATTATTTCAAAAATGAGTTTTTATTGACTATTTGATTGATTATTTTATAAAAAAAAAAAAACGGTACTGATATCGATCCTGAACCAGTTTTCGTGAGGTTCGACTCGGAAGCGTTCGGTTGTCCTACGCAAACGCCCGAGTGTTGACGAGCCGAATGGTACCAGACGACAATTTTTATACGGTGCTGCGTCCTGTGATTGTAAGTTATATTTTCAAGAATTTTTTTAAAGAACCAACAACAAAAAAAGCAAAACAGCGAAGTTACTGTTATCAAATAATTTTTTATTTTATTTTGATACGTTGCTGCGTCCTATAATTTTTAGTTATAGCTGCAAGAAATTTTTTAAACAAATAAAACAAGCAAAACAGAGCGAAATTACTGTTATCAAATAAATATTTTTGACCCTAAACCCCAACCCTAAACCATAACCCTAACAACAACAAAAACAAAAACAAGCAAAACATTATTATTATAGGACGCAGCACCGTATCAAAATTGTCGTCTGGTACAAATCGGCTCGTCAACTTATGGCCGGGGTGGAAGTGTGTTTATGGCGGGAGATTCAAAAGAGAACAAAGGGTTTTTGGATTTTAACCACAGTCGCGAAGGATGTCGTACAAATGGTTTTGCGATAATGAATCCCCCAACCATAGGTAGTGTGATAGATGTCTTTATAACTGCATGTTATCACACCATTAGGCTTCCACCATCGGACCACGTGGGGATTAAATAAAACAGTTTAAGACACAAAGAGAATGGAAGAAAATATTATTTAAACTTACCTTAAAGAAAGCGAAGGAATTAGGAAGGTATATACATATATGAATAGGCCTTTTATAATGGTTAATAAAAAAGGAAAGGAATAACATTTTTTTTATTAACAAAACAATTTATTTAATATTTGAAACATTTTAAAGAGTTCTTAGGTTCGTACTTGTAAGTGTATATATGCGAGCATGTGAATGTCTTTTGTGTGGCTAATTTGTAATTGATCATGTGTGAAGAAATGTTCATCGAATTGAAAGATGTGAATAAGATTACCTTTTTCTCCTCCCCCCCTTTTTCGGCCGAGGCCGCCGGTGGGGGTGGGGGGGGTTGGGGGTTATCGACGAGAGTTCTTTGTGTGCGTCCGCCCAGAACGCTGAAGGCAAAAAAAAGAGGAGGAGGAAGGGACTTGCCCCCTCCTTTATAGATTTAAGATCACGTGCGGCCGAGCTGACCTATCGGCCGCCCATTGGTCAGAAACCTCCGGCCAACGTGATTAGGCGAGATTTTGCGAGTTTCACCACCAGAGGCAAAGAAGGGTTAAACAAAGATAAGAAAGAAAGAAAGAGAGAGAGTAAGAGAGAGTACCTTAATTGTGGTGTTCACCACAAACTCTCGGGCGTTTGCGTAGGACAGCCGAACGCTTCCGAGTTGAATCTCACGAAAACTGGTTCAGGATCGATATCAGCATAAAAAAAAAACATCTAAAAAGAACATTTTAACCATTTTTAGAAAAGAAATATTGGTAATTTTTTATATGAGAACATTAAGTTACTCCCACCCCCACCCCAACAAAGAATGAGATTCTATCTTTTAGGTGATTACATGTGAACACCCTGAAAAACTTGGCGATAACAGAAAGGAAAACCTCCCGTAACCTTACTACTAACCCTAAGTCCAGTTGACAACAGATCCCCCCCCCCAAAAAAAAAGCTCTCTTAAGCATACCACTAACTCTAAGTGCGCGATGCAACAGCCCCCCTCCCTACCCAAGAAAAAAAAACATCCTTTCAATGAATCTTTGTACAATGAATATGGAAACATCAAACTGGAAATGCTTGATTAACCCTGATGTGTTCTGTTATATTTGTGGTTAATTTACTTTGATGGAAAGCAGAATAAAAATAGACGATTTAGTAAAAACATTTGATTTTGCATATTTCGACAGGACAGATCATGGGCACTTTTGTAGCAGTCAAAGATTTACTTTGTAATGCATATCAGTGTCTCTGTGAGCTGGTTTGGCCAATCAGCTCACAGGGCGCATTGATATCATTAGTTTCCTAAGGGACTACTTGAGCTCCCTTGGAATATTCTAGAGGATGAGCAGACGGTACCCTGGCACCAGCCAGGAAGGATCGCCTCAGCCTCTCTCCTGCCTCCCCATCCACTGGACGCTCACGGTGCCTGCTATCTTCGCCTGAAGATATATGAACTTCTTCTTTTGGACACTGTCCTAAGTTTCTTTCTACCTATACCAAACGGTATAGGTAACCGTAAATATACAAATAAACCCCTTTCGTTTGTTGTAAAAAAGGCTTCGTTTGTTTCTTTAATTCATTTCGCGTGTTAAATTAAAATAAGGGATAACAAATCCTCTATTTTTACAATTACACATAGTATGCAAAGCTTACAAAAAAGGATTGAGATAGTGAACTAAAAGTTTAACCTTTGGCGTTAAGGGAGCAGAAAACTTATCATGATGAGTCATACTTTTGTTGTGTCAAGTTGAAAAGTGTAAACATAATTGTTCATGAAAAACATAATCTATAATAAATTATGAGTAATGTTTACTGTTGGAAGGATGGTATAAGCTGATACCAATAGATAAAAGGAAATGGTGAGATTTTATCTCTTTAATTTGAGGAAATAGAAATTTATACAGTTCAAATTTCATGAAAAGACATGAAGAAATGAAATAGTTCTTCTATTTCCGGTACACCCAAAATCTAAAAATCTGACTTGATGAGAAAAAATGGACGGTATTTTTGGATTCAGCATATTCAAATTACCAAAGATCACTTATTAGCTTCCTGACACCAAAATATGCGTTGATTAATTTTATTTAACTAAAGAGTACAGAGTTGTAAATGGGCCATGACACAGACACGTTGAATTAAAAGACATCTTTGACGTATTATCTATTAGGTACCAATGCTTCAGATTATATTTTTTCAATTTTTAGTTTGGGATTCAGTTCAATTTTCTATATAAGATTGACAGAAAATGGGCGTTGACCTGATTTTTCAACCAGTGTACAGCTAAATACTCTCCTTTAAAAATTGGGTGCTTTGTTACATTAGGACCCAACCTAACTGTGACCCTGTCGTTAGGGTCATGGTCAAAGTTAGCATGGGTCCTAATGTAACAAAGTACCAAAATTTGAAGTTATTTTGTTTACTAATCAAATCTGAGAAAGTGGTGTTTAACGCTTCAATTAGACAGCGCAATGTTTTGTTTAATTAAAATCAATCTAATACGCATGTAGAAGGTCCACGTTAAAGAACATTGATGCTGCATCACCGCCTAAGGACACAAATTTACACTGCGGCGGTAAAAAAAACCCACAAATGCGGTGTAATACACAGTTCAAAACAGGGGAAAGTAACAAAGACCTACACTCTACATTCATATCATATAAAGAATAATCGCCCTTTGCATGGGACAGAAGCTGCCAACAGCTGAATTCCTCTGTGACACGATGGAACACTGATGGTGTATAAGGACTTGATTCTGGAAGATTTATGATCATCTGCAGGAAGAGGATCCGATGACCTTGATCGATGAGTCTGATAAGCGTATGTAGAATTTAAGACAATCCCATTCTAACAGTTATTCCAAAGTCTGTACGTACGAATAAGGGTAAGAGTTAGTTTAAAGGCTGGCAGAGTTCATATTGTTATTTCAAAGTAAGTCTGTGTGTCGAAATGGTATTGAGAGTAAGTCCATGTGCTGACAGGTCGCCATCTTGGACAGTGAAGTCTTCACGTTTATGCCGATAGCACGAAGCTAAAGACGGATTTGGTTTTCGCGCCAAGAGAGGAGTTTGGTGGTTAAACTGAGCAATGTGGATTGGTTACAAAGCTGGACGTTCTTGCAGCTAAAGAGGTTGAACAGTGCCGGTGCACTCCCTTAAATAACCTTCGGGAACCAGTGCTCTGCTCGCATAAAAGATTGTTTCTGATTGGTTAAATTACAATCGAAACAATCAGCGCCAAACTTACAAGTCTAACAAATATTTCAGACATCGTTATGGCAGTGACTGCTACTGCTGCTGCCGTTGTAGTAACTACTACTGCTACACATGCATCTGAGAAAGAGACAACTGAGGAGACGACTGAAATGGAATTGCAGACTAAAACTATCTGCTCCACATTGCCATGTGTATATACTAGAATACCCGTCCCAGGACAGTTAAAATTAATTTCCCAAACAGAACAGTTGTTTACTGATTTTCTGTCTCCTTACAGAGATTAACATCGAGATATAATGATACTAAACCTTATATCTAGAATCCTTATTCTAATTTTGATCAAAATCCATTACATGATTTCGATTCTAGAATGTGTGTAAAATTTAAGGCTGAATCTTAAGGGGTGTTAAGAAGAAATAAAAATGTTGTAGTCCGACTACCCAGAATTCTGTTTCTCTTCGGAAATAAAATAATGTCTCTTTAAACTAGGATTCATACTGAGAATAACTTACTTGAGAAAAATAATGTTCATAGATTGTCTAGAGATAGGCACTTTTGAGTGGACACTGGCTGGCTGTTATCTCTAGTGGATATCTCCAGTAGTCAGTCCTTGGGTGGACGAATAGGGATGACTGAGAAAGACTGGAATCTAAGATTTCCGGTCAAAAGTACATATATTTCAGCCTCTTGGCAGGGATTGGCCGGCCGTGTGGCGTGAGGCAGTCAGTCAGAGTTGGAAGTGTGAGAGTCAGTTGGATTTGTGTGCCACTCAGAGAGAAGTGGTTTCTTAGGCTCTAAACTAAAGCATAAAAAATCTCATTTTGCAACTTTACTATTCAACCTAAGAAAACGAATACCACCGTAACCTTCAAAGCAAAATAAACCTTTTTAATTGATTTTAAACTGGAGTTATGGTTTTATTTGGAGTTAGAATTCTTTCTTACAACAATGACTGAATAGAACAATAACCTTGAACCGACACAGCGAGCTTTACGATCACGGCCTGTGCAGTAGTTGCACACGTGCATGTTCAAAAAGGGGATGCACGGTCATGTGGTAAGCTTCTAGAAACAGGAATAAAAGTGAATAACCATGTAGAAGACAACATTAATAGACAGCAGGTTGATATAGATCAGATTCAGTTTGGTTTTGTAGCTGGCAGGGAGACAATTTGCATCATATTTAACATACACCAACTACAGAAGTATGCAAATGCAGATAGAAGACTTTACATGTGGACTTGGAGAAATCCTTCAACACAGTCACTAGAGATGTGCTATGGTAGACAATGTGAAAGGTGTGTGTAGAAGAGTGGCTTGTCCGTCTTGTACAATTTATATATATATATGAACGCTGGTAGTAGAGTGCAGGTGGATGTCATAGTTGGATTTCACCAAGGCTCTGTCCTTAGCCCTCTAGTCATAGTCCTAGAGGCACTGTCAAGAAAGTTTCGGTTGAGCTGTCCATGGGAAAAAAGTGTAGTGACTTGACATGTAAGTTAGCTCCAAACAACAACTTCAAATGTACGAGATGCCTGAGGCAGACACGCCAATTGATGGTCATCGCACAAAGAGATGGTACTAGATGACAACACGGTGGAGGTAGAGACTCTTTCTGTTACCTCGGAGATATGCAGGCGGTGAATGTGAACTTAGTAAAACCACAAGACTGAAGGCAGCATAGGCAAAATACATTCGGCGTAAATTGTATAGCAGCTGTGTAAGGAGCCTCATGTTATACAGCAGCGAGTGCTGATCCCTCAGCCAGTCCTCTCTCGCCTGACTGCAACGTAATGACAGATCCATAATTAGATGGATCTGCTATGTGAAATCTGAATAAAGCCAATACATCAGGTCATGGGATTTGCTAAAAATACTACATTTACATAGAAGTTTTCTTAAGGACGAATTGGTTACGCTGGTTCGCTCATGTGGAGTGTTCATGCTCCTGGATTGAATTGTCTTAAGTTTGGGCCAAAGTAGACTTGGAAGCAAGTGAGTGGAGTTTAGAGACAACTGACCTGCTGGACTGAAGAATGAGCTTGCGAAATATAAAAAAGTGTCTGACCCCTGGACAAGAGAAATGTGACGTTAATGGGAGAGAGAGAGAGAGAGAGAGAGAGAGAGAGAGAGAGAGAGAGAGAGAGAGAGAGAGAGAGAGATTCTATTTTTCTTTTGTGTTTCGCATTTCACAGTCCTGGAAATATGTGGAAGATACTTTTTTAAGGATATATATATATATATATATGTGAAATATTTTTGAAAATCAATACATGGTGTAATTGAAATGAAAAAATTATTTATTTAATTTTTTTGTTTTTGCAAGCTTTCGTTGTAAAACAACTTTGTCAGGTAAAACTGTCTTATAGTTTGTTTTTTTCTTTTCTTCTTCTTCCTCATTTTGATGGTATTAACCCCGAGAGGTCGAATCATGGTAGTTGCAGAAAAACACGTCAAGTTGTAAACGATGTTATGATAAGTAGAGTCCGGTCGATGTTTGGCGCAGATTGTCGCTTTTTGAATAAAGAAATTGACGACATCTTTGAAGCACCCATGAAAATGTATTTAAGTGAAATATATTTGAAAATCAACGCATGGTGGAATTGAAATGAAAATATCACTTATTTAATTTTTTTTTTTTCAAGCTTTCGTTGTAAATCAAATTTCTCAAGCGAAACTGTATTATAGTTTTTTTGTTCTTTTTTTCTTCTTCTTCTTCCTCATTTTGATGGTATTAACCCCGAGGGGTCGATTTTCATGGGTGCTTGAAAGATGTTGTCAATTTCCTTATTCAAAAAGTGACAATCTGCGCCAAACATCGACCGGACTCTACTTATCATAATGTTGTTTACAACTTGACGTGTTTTTCTGCCTCTACCATGATTTGACCCCTCGAGGTTAATACCATAAAAATGAGGAAGAAGAAGAAAAGAGAAAAAACTATAAGACAGTCTTGCCTGACAAAGTTGTTTTACAACGAAAGCTTGCAAAAAAAAAAAAATAAATAAATGACCATGCTTTTACTTCCATCCCTGACGTTTCACCAGAATTTTAGGGCTACTGCATAGTGGGACGGCTCCACCTTTCTATGCCAGCTTCTACGAGCCATGTCTTTACAAAATTGTCCATTAGTTAAATCCTGGGTCATCAACGGGTCGTCCAAAAGAGATGCTGTATGGTTTAGTACTTGTCTGTGAGACAATCGAAGGTTTACTTGTTCAGTTAAAGACTTGGAAAGTAAATGTTCGAGAGTGAATGTCACTAAAGTGATTATCAGTGGTTGTAGTGTTGGAACGCCCCCAGAAGGAGGAAAGTTTTCCTGCTCCGTTTGTCGAAAGGGAGTCAGTGCAATTCAATTTTTGGTGGCACTTATAAGTAACATTGGGTACACAAGAAGTGCAGTGGAATTTGTGTGCAAGAAGTGTAAGAAAATGGAGACGAATGAGAACTCAGATGTGGAGAAAGTATATGTGGATGGCAAAGTTATTGAGGTTATTCAGAAGTTTTGTTACCTCGGTGATACCACTGGAGCACATAGGTTAGTTTGAAAGTCAATTTAAAACATGGCAGCATGTAAAACGGATGTTAAGCTTGATATGATGATCAACGAATGGCCATGTACCAGTTTTCAAAGGGATAATTCTTAGTTGTGTGCATAGGGTCAATATTAATATCAACTTTTTAGAGATTAAACCAG
The DNA here is from genome assembly GCA_963556195.1 of Sepiola atlantica. NCBI lineage: Eukaryota > Metazoa > Mollusca > Cephalopoda > Sepiida > Sepiolidae > Sepiola > Sepiola atlantica. Next base: position 106,113,871 of record OY744525.1, read on the forward strand.
GATGTCTTGCCAAACGTGCTCTTTCTATCCAGTTCTTTTTTTTACATCGACTAAGTCAGTCTAGAATTTCTGCGTTAGTAAATTCGTATAACATAACGAACGGAAGAAGGAAGTTTCTAGGGAAGATCAAATTCACAAGTGGTCCCAAGTTGCATGTATATCCTGGTCAGAGGAGATGAGGACGTTAGGTTTTTGTAGTTCTTGCAGGGAGTTTTTGCTGTCCTCCTACATACAGCGCTTGGTCACCCATCTGGTACTGACCAGGTTGAACGTTGCTTAACTTTGGTGATCTAACGAGAACTGGTGTGTCAACGTGATTATGCTGTATAGTAAATTTGTATGCATCAGTATGACCAGCTTGATTCGGTTGTTGGCATTGGTTTCACCCCATTCTTTCAGGTACTTATAAGAGGGACCACTTGAAGGTTGCCAACATCCATAAGTGAAAGTGGTGCTATGGAACTGACTGGATTCGAACTTGGCACTCCGAGGTTATCAGTCCCTTCGTTATCCGTCCCTTCGTTATCCGTTTCACCACCACCTCCCTCTGCGTCAAAGAAAACTAAGTATTTTTTTTATTGCATGTAACTTTATTCAGCATAAATAATGCTCAAGATTTGTTATCCCTTTCTCTAAGCACAAATTTAGTTAACAGCCCTAAAAAGTTAGAATGGCCCGGAAATGGAGGCTCATTTAACGTTAAATTTATATACGAAATTGGTCCCTCATTCTAAATTCTAAAATTTTTTTTTTTTTTTCTTTCCATCAAGTTTTTCAGGGTGTCCACACGTAATCGCCTAAAAAAAGTAGAATCTCACTTTTTCGTGATGGGGGAGGGGGATTCAGCTGAAGGTGTCAATCTACAAATATACCTTTTAAAGTTTCGGAATTGATAATTTGTATGATTTGGACTACTATTCTCATCTGGGTTGGTATTTTCGACCAATGTAACCTCTGACCTTGTTCTGGTACATTGTTTCGAAGTTGAGAATCTTCATGTCAAACTCGGGAACTTGGGAAGAGTTTCGATTTGAGCCCTTTATTTAATCTCGTTTCGTCAGCCACGACCGGGTAGAAGTGTTAATTACTTGTTATGTTATTTTTAGTTATCACCTATAGTAAGGATTGAACCTTCAGCCTCTCAGACCACTTAGATCGGATCAATGGAGCCATGACGCAACAGATAAAAGCATTGATTAATCACTTCTTAGTGACAGTCTTCTGAATGCTGCATTATAGTTAACAAACGAGAAATCGAAAATACAAAAAATTACAATTAATAACTTTCACCAAACGCATTAAAATTTAATTTTCTACCGACCCGTATACTTTTAAAGTGTGGAAACTGATTGTGAGATATATTATTTCTGAATTTGTTATTGTTAAATTGACTTAGCAAAACACAAAAAATAATGGCTGCTAAAATTTGTATAGCTTTAGGCTGAAAAGATAGTAATAAAAAATGACTTACTTTACCACTAACTCTAAGTCAGGGGGGGGGGGTGCCACTCGGACTTTAGGTTAGTGGTAGGGTAAGTTAAAACAGAGGACCAACACCCAGTTTATTTCTTGTGTGTCGAAATAGCGAGCTTTGAGTGAAATCTAATTTTGAAATAAAAAAAAACTTAGAAAACAGTTTCAGAACGTTTAATGTAAACAGGGCGATAGAAAATTAAATTTTAATGTATTTGGTCAAAATTATTTTTGTATATATATAGTTTTTTATTTCTCGATTGTTAACTATACTGCAACTTTACTTTCAATCAAAAGAGGACAGCTTGACAAGAATTTGTTAACATTGGACTTGAAAACGACCCTGTTATAGTCAGCTGGGAAAAAGCCCCATAGTATTGTGTTCCACAGACGGGTAGTTCTTGGAAAGAAACTTTGCTCATGGAAGTTCCGTTTAGTTTTAGGTACACAGAGGAAGAAAGGGAAATTATTTACAGTATTTTTAGCTGAACGAGTTTTTGCTGTGAATGTTTTACAGGGGGAGGGCATTCAAACACCTTACCATGAAAATAACGATAGAGTAGAGAAAGACTAGCAACGTCTCTTCTGTGGAAAGAAGCTGTAGGAAAGAGAAGTGCACATCCACCACTAGATTTCGAAGTCGATTATGTACTCTGTCAAGGCCGGAAAGAGTGCTCTGAAGGGTCACTATGTAATTCATTGTTTTTTAAACTTAATTTCGTAATAAATTAGTTTTTAAGTAGAATTTTCTTAAAGTTCGTTTTTGTACTTTATATTATTGTATTTTTTTCTTTCAATAGTATTCTAATAATACTGCTGGCGATACTAAAAAATTGAATTCTTGTTAAACATCAAAGAAATAAGCAAAATGTAAAAAGTACGAAAAGTAAAAGTACAAAACTAGGGATATACTCTAAAAAATCTACCAATACAAAAGTATGTACAAGTGTATACAACGTAAATACAAAATGTGCAGAATATGAATAATAGCTAAGAGTTACGATTCAAAGCTGAATTTCACTTTCGATTGTTGACTCGATTTTAATTGAATTTTTACGGTATCTTTTGTTTATTAAATTGTTAGGAGAAAGTGCAGAATACTTACAACAAAGCCCCCCCCCCCCATTTCTATGATAATAACGTTATTATTTAGAAAAGCGATTCGTAACATGGGAGGGGAAGCACCGGAATGAATTCAGCATCGAATCGTAACTTTTGTAGCAGTTACATGAGTGAACTATTTTTTATCGGTCTACATGACCAGCAGTGAGATGTGATTCGGATTTGCGATTATGTAACTATTGCCTCTTCACTGAATCTTGTTTTGGCACGAACTCAAACCACGTGATGAGCAGAGATCTCCAGTTCCAGCCTGTATCTCAAATCTACAAGACGTATATTCCTGCACTCTCTACCAGGCCTACGGTTTGTTAGCTGTAGAACTCCAGGATAACGTTATTTCGTCTTGTCTATGTTAAACAACCCATTGTACAACCTTCATTTTGTTCCTGTGTTTCCAGTAAATAAATCTGCACACCTCTTTAGTTGTGGTGTCGTTATTACTTCGTGGAAGAATGGTGATCCCTTTTTGCTTATGTAACATTTCTATTTCAGTCAGATTTGGCCAGACGAATTACTCTTTTAAGTAAGTTCGTCATTCTGATTTTCTTCCCGATTTAAACTCCAAATTGAAATCGGCTCCCTCAGCTGAACTTTCACCGAAATATGTACAACATATGGAGTTACATATTTGTTGGAAATAAGTTGCCAAATGCTTTTTACCTACAGATTTTACGTCAACAAGTTATTATAAACCTTAAACAATTTATCATTAACAATAAACAAATTATCGTTAACAATAACAAAGTTATCATTGACAATTAACAATTTATCATTAACAATAAACAATTTATTATTGAGAATAAACAATTCATTATTGACAATAAATAATTTATTATTAACAATAAACCATTTATCATTAACAATAAACAATTTATTATTGACAATAAATAATTTTTTATTAACAATAAACCATTTATCATTAACAATAAAATATTTATTATTGACAATAAACAATTTATTATTAACAATAAACAATTATTAACAATAAACAATTTTTTATTGCCAATAAACAATTTATTATTAACAATAAACAATTTATTAACAATAAACAATTTATCATTTACAATAAACAATTTATTATTAACAATAAACAATTTATTATTAACAATAAACATTTTTTTATTGAGAATAAACAATTTACTATTGCCAATAAACAATTTATTATTAACAATGAACAATTTATTATTGACAATAAATAATTGATTATTAACAATAAACCATTTATCATTAACAATAAACAATTTTTTATTGACAATAAATAATTTATTAGTAACAATAAACCATTTATCATTAACAATAAACAATTTATTATTGACAATAAACAATTTTTATTGAGAATAAACAATCTCTTATTGCCAATAAACAATTTATTATTGTCAATAAACAATTAGTTATTGACAATAAACAATTTATTATCATCAATAAACAATTTATTATTAACAATAAACAATTTATGATTAACAATAAACAATATAACAATAAACAATTTATTATTTACAATAAACAATTTATTGTTATCAATAAACAATTTATGTCTCTCACTGTTCAAATAAAATGTCTCTTTCACTGTTCAAATAAAATGTCTCTTTCACTGTTCAAATAAAATGTCTCTTTCAACAGTGACTATTACTTGTATATGTCTATGTAAAAATGTGATCTAATTGTATTTTGAAAAGAGAGAAAATAAGTGTCAGTCAAGAAAAAGTTGGTGATGTTTTGGTTTGACAGAAAATAGCAGCAGCAACTCGAATGGTGGACAGTTTGATGTAGCTGATCGTCGTTTTTTGACAGGTTCGTTCGATTCACTGGGTAAAGTTTTTTTTACTCAACTCGTTGACTGCTGGAAATTCTAGTCCTTAAATAAAGTGATGTTTACTTTGGGTGCCAAAAGGTATTTCGAGTGCATAAAATGAGTTTGATGTGCAGCGGACGTAGTTGAAAGCAGGTTCACATAATCACTATTTTGGCTTTCTGTAAATATTCCTGTGGGAGCCGATTTTGCACAAAAAATGTAATTTCTTTTTTAGATATAATTTTGGGGCATGAATTGTGTATTTAATTGGTTAATAAATATTTTGAGGTGTGTTTTTATGACTAAAGAATGTTATAATCCTATAGATTGTTATGAAACTTAGCAATATGACTAGAAAGACACTGTTCTTCAATATGATTTTGTGATTTTTCGCTAAAAATAACATTTTCATCAAAAAAATTATTTGAGTTATCGCCAAAAGCAGACGTTTTAAATATTTTTTTTTTAAATAACGCACATGAAAAAAAATAATAAGATCACCACCACCACATTCAGTTTAACGTCTGCATGCATTGTATGGCTTTTAGAAATTGACTTCCAAACTAACCTATCTCTGGCCAGGTCTTTATCCCTCTTTCTCTCAAGTCTATTTTTATCACTTTCTCCCATATTTTCCTTGGCCTCTCCATGTGAACTGAACCTGCTACCTCAACTCTTCTACATATATTAACCCAAGAACTTTTATCTATTCTTTCAATGTGGCCATATCATCGAAGTCTCCTGTTCTGTACACATCTCCCTATACTGTCCAGCAAAGAGAACCGCAAGAAGAGCAATCTACAAAACCAAGATGGAAGCTGAGCAAGCTAAGTTTCCAAATATAAGACAAATGGATGAGCAGAAGGATGAAGTATTCAAGATAGCCAACAGATGTCAAAGACAAATATGAATATTGTTGAAGAGAAAGGCATTTGAAATGTCAATGAAGTGCTAGCAAAAAACGAACATTACAAATTGGAATTGGAAATGCTATTACGAGAGATTGTTGAATAGTGAGTTTTCATGTGGCCCTGAGGATCGCAAACTTTGATCATCGCGACCGCTGAGACTGGAGAAGAAGACTTCGATCAAGACTGACAGGCAGATCCCACCCTCTTATAGAGGACTAATCAAAGGCCTGTTAAAAATATATCGGACGATGATGATGATGATGATGATGATGATGAGACTGAGAAATTCTAGAAGTTGCAGAAGCAGTATCTGAAACAGCAATAAGAATATACAAAGAAATGGCATGAAAAGCTGTCGCAGGTTTTGTTGCGGAAATGTTGAAGGCTGCTGGTGAGACATGCATTGATCACAGCCTTGACAAATCAGATCATAAAAGAGAGGGTTGTTCCAAAAGACTGAGACCATAGTACAATTGTGAACTGTTACAAGGGTAACGGGGGGGGGGGAGGGGCTCTGGATAGATGTAATTACAGAGGCTTAAAATTGATGGATCAGGTTCTGATCGTGGTTGAAAGACTAATTGAGCAGAAAACAAGAAGTCAGATAAACATAGATGAAATGTAGGCATAAGCCTGAGTGAGTTATTACTACAAAAGTGAGGATCAGTGGTCGTAGTGTTGAAAAGTCATGAAAAAGAGGAAAGATCACTTCTTCAGTTTGTGGAAAGAGAATTGGGAGCAACTTTTTTTTTATTACTCAGCTCTGGATACAGGTAATTACAGAGGCTTAAAATTGATGGATCAGTTTCTGAAAGTGGTTGAGAGAATAAATGAGAAGTCGGATAAGTATAGATGAAATGCAGTTTTATTTTAGGCCTGGGCAAAGTGCCATTGATGCTATATTTATCATGAGACAAGTATCTATGTAAGAAGGAAAATCTGTATTTTGGTTTAGTTGATTTAAAAAAAGCCTTTGACAGAGTGGAAAGAGATTATGTCTGGTGAGTTTGTGTAAATTAAGGGCAAGCGAATGGTTGATGAAAGTTGTTCAAGCAATGTACACTCTACAAAATGCTTAAAGTTGAGTTATAATTAATGTTGTGTTCACAACCTTGTGTTATTCATGCATCAACCAAGTTGTCGTAATCATTATAGAAAAAATTAAAGTTCACAAACATTATTCATACCTTGTTTGCCGGTCGTTCTTCCTGTACGCATTTCTGTGGTGATTCTTCCAGACTGAGGAAATGCCTGTTCTGTAATTAAAACTTTTTATTCATACTTTCATAAAGACAAACTCAACACAAAACTGATGGAAGAAAGCAGTTATTTATTTAATGTGATATTCGTTCCAAATCACTAACCAGTGTGTGTGTAGGGGGGGGGGGAGATCGAATCACTATCTTGCCAGTCCATGTCATTACACATCCGATGCCCATGTGTGCTATAAAATCAACTCTCCTGTCTTTCACCCTCTCTCTTAGAACCATGTGACATCATATCCGTTTTTAGTACATTCCCACAACCTAAGCAATTTTCAACTCAGACGTTTCCTTCTTTTACGACCAACATCAATGCTCATTGTCACCCTTAACTTCATCTATCACGGAGTGTGTTTTGCTTCGGTTTCACTACAGAAATTGTCCGGCATGATTCTCATTCATACAAAGGTCAATCGCTTTGTCACGCATAGTTTTGTCCTCATAGCGGCCCATCCATTGGTAACCCAAAAGAAAAGAGAAGGAAAACCAAGCCTGATTCTTTAAAAAAAGAAACAAAGAAGAACTTACATTAAAACCACATTCAATTACCTAGTACCCTGTTTCCCCAGTAGGTCCACTAGTATCTATTTCGTATAAAATTTTGTCTGTCCCTTTGCTTTTAACATGACCAGGAAATAAAGGTACAATTTGCACACAAAACATTCAACATGTGAATAAAAAAAAAAAAATTTTAAATAAAAAAGCTATCAATAAATGTTTTAACATCTCCTGTTCTTTTTCTGTGTCTGTTGAACTGTTCGGAAGTGTGTATGTTCTTTCTTTTTTACCTTCTCTTTTCTCTCTTCTGAAATGTCCAATCGTTTGTATGTGCATATGGATTTTCTACTTCTTTATATATAGAGAGAGCGAAAGAAAGAGAGAGAGAGAGAGAGAGAGAGAGAGAGAGAGAGAGAGAGAGAGAGATATTACTTACATATTGCTTTCCTTTTATTGCCGTCTATTCTCTGGCATTTTTTTTGGTATTTTCTTTTCTTCTCTCTTTGCGTCGTTTACTCACTTCCAGTGTCGTGCATCAATCTCTTCATTTTTCTGATGTCAGTTTTGTTTCCTTTTAAAAAACATACTGCATTTCTGACTGATTTCTTTTTTTCCGGTGTGTATGATTACCCTTTTTAATGATATTCCCATGCTGGAAAAGTCTTGTTATTTAACCAATCAACACATTCGCACATGCAGCAACTAAGTTGCCATAATCATAAAAAAAAACAGCAACGTTCACAATAGTTAGTCCTACCTTGTTTGCTGTCATACTTCCTGTACCTGTTTCTGTGGTGATCCTCTCAAGGTAAATAGTGAGTTCGAAGGGTTAAACAGTTTCTTCATATGCGATAATATATATATATATATATATATATATATATATATATATATACTAGCAGGACCCATGAGAAGGATATCATATGAATTAAAAAAATGTATAAAAGTATAAATTCGTAAAAAAGAAGTTGAGAAGAACCTTGTAAATAATTAAGGTGATTAAAATAGGATTTATTCATGTTTTTAATCAAACAAGATCGATTTCTCTATGTTTCGGGTGCCTCCCCACCCCTACGATTGTAAGTAGTGGTTTATTCGTAAAAAGGAAAACCACTGCCCCCCCCCCAAAAAAAGTAAATGTGATCCAAAAATATGCGTGAGACTTTCAGAGGTTAGTGAACTTGACTTTTCGTTGAAAAGTCAGTCTAATTGGTGCACTTTTTGATGCCATCCATAACGACGGCACCACGTTGTGAAAATGAGTTGGTGACTCAAATTAACCCCGTGACCCACCAACCCCTGAGTTCCTTAATAATATGTAGTAAGCAAATAATTATTTCGTATTGCCTATTAAAGAAAATGTGGAAATCTTTTTTTTTTTTTGGGAGGGAAGAGAATATGAAGTTTAATATATATAAAAAATAAAAACAGGTTTTCTTGCGTGATTTCTTTTGCGAGTAAAAGAAAAAAAAGAAGAAAACTTCGAGTTTCTGTATCAAAAAGGTATTGTAAGAATTTTTATTTAAAGTTGAAGAATAAAACATGTATTTTAAAAAATATAATAATATGACTATGGTTATTATTATATTATGTTTATATGGAATGTTCAATAATTTGGAAGCATAAGTTAACCCCGTGACGCAAATAAGCTCTGAGTTCCGTCATAATGTTGAATACGCCATTGGTAATTTCGTATGTGCCAAGAAATAAAAAGGTAGAAATCGTCTTTAAGTTTGTTTTTGTGTGTGTGGAGGGGTGACAAAGTATCCAGGGCCCCATGGGGATTGGGTACTCTGGTGACGCGCTAGTATGCATCTTGGTGGTAATACTATGCCGACTGAGGGTCCTGCGACGAAACGAAGTGGAGATATAAAACTAGTATATATTTGACGTAGAAATGAACTTATTCGGATGACAGAACGAGGAATCGTGTAAGGTGTTCAAAATCAATTACCACCAGGGGCGAGGAGACAGTTACATGCTGGAAGGTGGAGATTGGTGATTTTAATATTGCAATTTTAGTTCTAAAATATCAATAAAGCGATATTATTGTTTGGGTGAATGGTGTATTTTTAGAACAATGATTCTGTGACGGTTGTTTTGAAGACGTCATGACCTGGGGAAAAACAAATCAACTTCACAGAGATTTATTTGAGCCTGTCATCGTTAATTACAAGCTGGGCACCTCCAGCTGTGTGACAGAATGAGAAAGCCACGGTTGCCGCGTTTTTTTTACGATGGGTTGGTTAGGGGAAAATCCCATTTCTAGACTTAATCGGTTCTTAACGAGAAAAGAGCAGTGAGACACCATTCCCCACCCTCCTTGAGAGAGGAAGATAGACATGTAGGGAGAAGGGTGGAGGAAGACAGGCAGAAAGTAGGGTGGCGAAAAGGGGTGTGTATGGCTGTAGAGGACGAGAGAGAGATAACAAAAATACCGCCGTTTCAATAAAAGGTGTTTTTTTCACGCACATGCCAGAATTGAAGTGACGCACGGGGGAAATTCAAGTGGCGTGTGCCAAAGAGCCCAGATCGGATGCGATTCTAGTCGCTGCCCTCGCCCGATAAGCTTGTGACTTAGACACAACCACTTGTGTAGAGAATTTGCATGCACAGAGAACTAGTGAGGTAACTTAGCGAAAACCGAGAGACATTTGCAAGCACGGTGGACATTAATCCTACCATTGACCAATGTAAAATTAATTCTTTTATTTTTATTAATAATTACTTTTCTATACAAGAAAAAGGCCCAGACCGAGTTGTTGAACATTGTTCCTTTCCTTTTGTTCTGCTTGAAATGATCCTTCACCTCACAGAGCTAACCGGTTGCTGTCCGCCCAGTGATCACTTGCTCCTATAAACAGTTGCAACGTGGGAATGTGTTTGTAGCTGGACGGGACGACCAGACCCACGACGTCATAATCATCGCCATCCCAGCTTAGAAGGACTTGGATATATTTTTTTTATTGCCACGACGATCTGCACGGAGTGGGGTTCACAGATGTTTGAAGAACGAAGACCGTTTTTTACGGTGTGTTTCTCGTTTTTTTTTGTTTGAATTAAAAATTTCATAAAATCTTTGAATAAGCATGAAGGAAATGTTATTTCAAGAAATCTATTTTTAATGTTGACGAATGAAACATGTATGATTTAGTTAAAATAAAAATATTACTATGATTCTTACGATGTAATGTTTATTTTTAATGTGATAAAATTAAGAAGTGTACTTACTACGCATGGAAGTGTGTTTGTGTTATTTTGTAATGCAGCACATGATGTTTTTGTTTTAATGTAATCCGTTATTCAACAACGTATAGATGTTATGTGTTCGGAATAGCGGAATGATTTTCCCATAATCTGTTATTGGCGATGTTTCTGTTCAACGGTTCCAAATGAAATAAAAGTTTGCAGTAAGTATAGTGAACACTGTCTATGTGGATGTTGTATTTGAGAGAGTAGGTGATCTAAGAAAAAATATACTAATCATTATATGTTGAAGAAATTATGCGAAAGTTGCTGCAAACACACTTGAGTGAATACGAGCATTACAGTGGGTATTTTAGTAGTGTATGATGCATGTGCTTTTTTTCTTACTCTAGTCAAAAGTACAGGGGAAAAACAGTCCACTTATTTTTAATGAAAATTTTGGAGTTAAATTAAATTATGTATTACATAGTAATAGGAGAAAAAGACGTTTAAATACTTTTTTCGTCTTGAGCGATAAAAAAATAACATAGCAGCATCCTGTAATACTCCACTTTGTTAAAATCACACTTCTTGTAGCATATTTAGACATTTCAAACGTGTTTTTCTTCAGGTTACATGCGTTGTACTAAATAGATTTTAAGTCAGAATGGTTCCTCAGTCGATCTTTGAAAAAAAAACAACAACATAAAACCATTTTTATCGCCTATAAACATTTTTTTATCTCTTTATGTTTGCCCCTTCGAACTCATCATTAACCCCTCCCAGACTGAGGGAATGCCTGTCCTGTAATTGAAACTTCTTATTCATACCTTCAAAAAGACTAACTCAACACAAAACTGTTGTAAGACAGTGATTATTTATTCAGTGTAATCTTCATTCCAAATCACTGACCAGGTGGGGGGGGGGGGGTAAACAAAGACAAAGATCGGAATCACTAATTAGTTATATCTTTTCAGCCCATGTAATTTCATGTCCGATTCTCATGCATGCTTCCAGAAAGACTCTTTATTCCTTTCTCTCTTTGAGCTACGTGAGGCCATATCCTTTTTTAGAATATTTTCACAACCTAAAGAATTTTGATCTCAAGATCATCACGTTGATCTCTGCTAATACCTCAGCAGTCTCATTTCCTGTAATTCTTAATAATATGCTTGGGGATCTACCATTTAACATTAACTGCACATTTAGTGAAAGCTTTAATGTTAACATGAGAGTACATCAGGTTTCTGTACTGGATTCCTTGCTTTTCACTTGTGTCTTAGAAGCATTGTCCAGAGAATTCCATATGGCTTGTCCAGAATAGAACTGTATACTGTTGATTTAGTACTTGCCTGTGAAACAATAGAAGGTCTACTTGTTAAGTTAAAGACTTGGAGGAATGCTATGGAAAGTAAAGGTCTGAAAGTGAATGCTACCAAGGCCAAAGTGATGACCTGTGTGTGTAGTGTTTGAACGCCCACCCCACCCCCACCCACCAAAATAAGAAGAAACTTTCTCTGCTCATTTTGGAGAAAAGAGGTTGGGTGCAGCTCAATTTTTTGTGGTACTTGTAAGCATTGGGTACACAAAAAGTGCAGCAGAATTTCTGGTAAGTTTAAAGAGAATAATCAGTTTGTGTGCCACATGTTTAAGATGGAGAGATAGATGAGAATTCAGATGTAGAGAAAGTATATTGAGGTTGTCCAGAATTGTGTTACCTTGGTGATACCATTGACGACATCAGCTAGATAAAGGGCCGAAAACTAATATTTTTGGAGCTTAATAAAAATAAAATACAATAGGCATTAGATACTAAAAAAAAGATTAGATACTAAAAACAACTTGGGGGGGTGTTAGTTATCATTTGCCTATTCTTGCCTCAAGACAGAATGCCTCCCCTCCCCTGAATTGAGCTGGCTATACTCTTGTAAAAAAACCTTGTGTCATATCAAGCATAAACAAGATGCTCATAAATACTGCCTTTTCATTGATAAATGCGCAACAACAAAAAAATCGTATCTAGCATGATAATTACTCATCTGAAAATCAGGCAGGATTCTTTTGCAGCACTTTTGCTTTTACACTGTTTTTTATTTCCAGTTTATTTGTAAATAAACGATCTCACGTGTTATGTTGTGAATAGAAATTTTGTGCTTACGTTATTTATTTGAATAAAAATTAAGTAAAAGTCTCAGAACTATGTCACCATTCATTTAGCCAATGGGATACTCAAGTTTCTAGAACAGAGAATTTTACGTTCGTATTCTTCACAGGATTTTGTGTACGTTTTTCTTTCAGAATTTTTGTCACCTTTTAATTTTCTCTAATCATCATCATCATATTCGGTTTAACGTTTATTCTTCATGGTGGCATGTGTTGGATTGCTTTTAGAAATTGCCTTTCGAACTAATCTGCCTCTGCCCAGGTCTTTATTTATTCTTTTTCTCTCAAGTCTATTTTTATCACTTCCTCCCATGTTTTCCTTGACCATCCCCTGTGAACTGAACCTGCTATCTCAATACTTCTACATCTATTAACCCAATAACTCTCCATCTTTTCAATGTGGCCATACCATCAAAATCTCCTGTTCTGTACACATCTCCCTATACTGTCTAGATTTAATCTTCCTTTGAGGTCATCAGAACAAAGTCTGTTTTTAAGACTTACATTACACACCCATCGTATCATCCTCATATCATTTCTCTCCATGCATGTTCTCAACCTCACTGGCCAGGTTTCACTTGCATACATCATCACAATGCATATGCATGCCTGATAGATTCTTCCCTTGGTTGACAGTGATACGTAATGGCAGAAGTTTCCTGAACTTACTCCATCCACTCCTAATTCTTAAAAAATCACAGTAGCACCCGCTCCACCCTGTGCTCGGAACTGATACAAATTATCAACACACTATAATTATGCCAATTAGGAGGTAATAAAGAGAGGCAGCAGTTAATAAAAAGAGGGAAATAGAGGGGAGATAAGTGGAGGGGAAGAAAGAGGGGAGGGCAAAGAGGAGGAGGGGAGGGATAGATAGATAGATTGATAGATAGAGAGAAGTTTTAAAAGAAAGATATTACACACACTTTTTGACTCTTCCATTTTGTTGTTCATGACCCTCCCGGGCAACACCAGGTAACCATACTAGTGAATATAATACAACTTTTGTAAAAGAAGATTTTACATAGGAATGACTGTATTTTAAGGGTGGCATTCTACATAAGGATGGAATTTATTCCAGATTGAGACTGCAGAATAGAAGTTGCCCATTATTAAAAAGACATTTGATTCAAATGATTGTGTCGATCTATGCTGCCGGCCTTCTCAACAATCGCCGACCCCAACGCTGTGTATGCGATGGTTTTCTGTTCATCTTCATCTTTCATTCTCATTCTGGCCTTGTCGTCATCGTCATCTCTTGTCGATCGCCGATAGTGCATGCACTGGTTTGCAAGCATAAAAAAACAAAACAACGCAAACTCACAAGAGAGAACACAAACTCAGACATAATTTTTGTAAATATTTTGAAATGTAGAATAAAAATACCCTTTATTTAAACCAAGATTTGTTTCACATGCAGCATCACATGTCTACACTTGCTTTTCTAGTGATAAATGAGGAATTTAAATTTAATAAAATTTGAAAACTATATCTACTAGAAAAGAGAATAGAAGGAGTAGTTCTATTTTGTATTAGCTTTTGAGGTCTTTTTAGTTGTTCAAGGTAGAAAAGTTACAATTATTTTTATAAGCGTCAGCGATTTTCATTCCTATCATTCTGTTAAATCTTTTATTTGTCAAGGAACAAGCTCAATGGAAGGAATGTGTTGACCAAAATACAAAATACGATTATGGTAATAAATTCAAATAAATTTATTTGCCTTTAAGAACCTTCTTCATGACTCTGGTTATGATGTAGAACCATGCCCACCGCCTCAACGACCACCAACTCAAATGCTTATGTGCCGTGGTTTTCTTCTTTTTTCTCTTGATTGGCTGTTACATTTGACAGATACATGATCGCTTCTATTTTATAGGGCTTGCAAGCATGTTGACTAAGAATGTCAGCCCAAAGAGTTTAAACATTGGACTATCAGGAAGGGCAATATCAGCCATGCCAATCAGTGGTTGGAAAGGTTTCTTATAGTTGTTAAATGGAGCTTTGTTTTGGCAGCATTAAATGTGACCATCCATTTTTGGCCCCATTCTACTACAGAATTGAGGCTATTTTTCAAGGATTCAGCCATTGTCTTTCATATGCGGGCATTCAATTTGGCCACATGTTGAGAATAGAGAATGGTGTCATCAGCAAATACACCCATCTCAGATGCGATTTCATCGAGGATATCGTTTATGAAGATCAGGAATAATATAGGTCCATTATAAACCCATGTGGCACACTCACATTGATGTGGTGTTGCTCGATGTAAAACTATTAAGGACAACCTTTTAGCAAAGAAAGATCTAATTATATTAAATATTCGTCCAATAATACCATACAAGTTGATTTTCCTGAGAAGACCTTCATGCCAGACATTGTCAACGGCCTTGTAGATTTCTAGTGCTGCGGCCCTAGCTTCACCTAACTTATCAAGTGTGCGGTATATCCATTCAGAGATGACCGTTAGAATATCCAGTTTTGATGACGGCAATAAAAAGAAAAGAAAAGATACATTTTTTGAAGACCAACACAAATTTATCTTTAAAAAAGCAAAACCACACAACATTTTATTTTAAATAAGTGTCTTTATTTTGCAAATAAAAGAAATACAAAATGTTAGATTTACAAAAGTCATTTTTGATTAGCAAAACAATGCAGAATGATTGAATATTAACAATTTAATTTTTGTTAAATGCAGAAAAAATACAGAATGTCTGAAAATTCGGATGACTATGATGCAGATTCAGCACACCAGTTATCTAGACTGTTTAAAGGAACATGTTTAGCACAGCTCTGATGTCACTCAGATGTCACACCATCCATAAACCATGAACAAAACACGTTTTCAAATACTGCTAGCTTTTTAGAGCATTTCAATAATAGTATAAACAAAATAATTTTCTAATCATCTCTTTGGAATAAAAAAAATACCTAAAAATGTATTGTTTCTTGAAATGTATGAAAAGAAAAAATATGGTTTTGATTTAATTAAATGTGTCAGGTGTGTACTCAATTTTTATATTAAAAAAATGGTACTGGTGCAGTTTATGACTCGTGCTGAAACTGATTTTTCGTTGGCATCTTCCGGCAGTTTACGTAAACAGCCGAATGAAAATTTTGTGTTCTCAAAATTAAAACGAGGCGATGCTATCAAACAGGAAAAATGAATTGCAAAAAATATGTATTTTTTTACGAAACTGGAAAAATGAAGGAAACAGTTAAGAAAAAAAACAGTCATCGTCTGATAATTTTAATGAAAAAAATTTAATGAAGCAATTGTTAGCAAAATTTTTTTGTTTGTTTACTGTTACACATTTTAAACCTACTTGACTAGGTTAGGATTAGGGTTATTGTTGGCAGCTTTTGAACCTGACCGACTAGGTTAGGATCTTTTTATTTATAGGGTTAGGGTGCATGTTCTGCAACTTATCTTTCGGCCTATAAGTTTTCTTTTCTGGCAAAATTCACTAATTCTTTCCGAAGACTGAAGCATCTGTCGTAATGATGAGATTCATGATCTCTTTAATCAATTTTCTAAATTTGTTGAATTTTACGCTATATTTTATTTGCTATTGACAATTGTCGTCTGCTGTCATCAGATTGGCTAAGCGTTTTGACATCTTTCGCCGGTTTACGTATACTGCGGAAAAATGCTGATGAAACATTGTTTCTGCACAAATAAGAATTACTCAAAAATGTATTGTTTCTTTAGGTTAAGTAGCAGTTGACATGTATGAAAAGAAAAAAAAGTGGTTTTGATTAAATTAAATGTGTCAGGGTGTGTTTATTTATATATAATTTAAAGGAAATAAACTAAACACATTAGGACTGTCCGCATTATAAATTATTTCGACCTAGATGGGTCTCATCAGACGCATAAACAGCCACATTTCGGAACTGAATGATGAGAAAAAAACGTTACACATCGTCTTAAAATAGAGAAAAAAATGGAGGAAAAAGAAGAAATTCCCGTTAATATCGGAGTTTGGAGGAGGATGCATCCACATCCACAAGGAAGAGATCAAAAGAACTTGGCATTTCTCGAAGCTCACTTCGGAGAATGCTAAGAGAAAGAGGATATTTTCCATATAAAGTGCAGCTAGTTCAAGAACTTCAACCTTGAGATAATGAAAAAAGACTTGAGTACGCTATGCGACTCCAGGATTTGGCCAATGATGATCCCGATTTTCTCAAAAAACTAATAATGTCGGATGAAGCCCATTTTCATCTTGATGGGTTCATCAATAAACAAAATTGCCGAATATGGGGTACGGAGAACCCAAGGATAATTCAGCAGCACACATTACATCCACTCAAGTGCACGGTGTGGTGTGGCGTTACTGCTGAAGAGATAATTGGCCCCTATTTCTTTGAAGACGATGCCGGAAATCAGGTAACAGTAACGGGTGACCGCTACCGAGAAATGCTGCAAAATTTCTTGCAACCGTGGATTGCCGCCAAACCTGACAGGATGTGGTTCCAACAGGATGGAGCCACAGCACACACTGCGAGAGATACCCTTACACTTTTACAGGGTATATTTGGAAATCAGATTATCTCTCGCAGTTGCGAAATTCAATGGCCTCCACGATCACCCGACCTTACAGCTCCTGACTTCTTCTTATGGGGTTACCTCAAAGAAAAGGTTTATGCCAATAAGCCAAACAATATTGAGGAACTGAAAGCAAATATTGAAGCAGAAATAAGAGCCATAAGTCCTCAGATGTTGCAAACTGTTATGGAAAATGTTTTAAAAAGAGCCGAAGAGTGTGAAGCCGCCAACGGCGCCCATTTAGAAAACATTATTTTTGCTTAAAAAACTCAAAACAGTGTAAAAAACAATACTTTAGTTTTTGTAAGTTTTTTAAGAAGTGTTTTTCGGCTAAAATTTGTTTTGTTTATTTCAAAAAATCTCGGAAGGGTCAGTCTACACACACATAAAGTTTGGTGAGTTTAACTTTTATTTTGTGGAAGTTATTCAAATTTAAAGATAGGACCCTTATTTTGGCCCACCCTGTATTAACAATGTAATTAGTCTCTGTGAGACAGAGGAGAAAGGGGAAGTAAGAGGCAATGTTAGGTTAAAAAGCCACGAGGTCTAGTTGTGGTTTTCTGTGATAAGACGGTGTGTAACGTTTTTTTCTCATCATTTAGTTCTGAAATAGGTCGAAATAATTTATAATGCGGACATCCCTAATGTGTGTTTAGTTTATTTCCATTAAATTTATTCCTGCTCTGTTAATAAGTACATTGAGCTCTCTTACTTGGATTTCCATCGAAACCATTCAACTCTGCACACACACACACACACACACACACATATATATATATATATATATATACAGGGTGGGCCAAAATAAGGGTCCTATCTTTAAATTTGAATAACTTGAATTTGAATAACTTCCACAAAATAAAAGTTAAACTCACCAAACTTTATGTGTGTGTAGACTGACCCTTCCGAGATTTTTTGAAATAAACAAAACAAATTTTAGCCGAAAAACACTTCTTAAAACTTACAAAAACTAAAGTATTGTTTTTTACACTGTTTTGAGTTTTTTAAGCAAAAATAATGTTTTCTAAATGAGGGTACGTTCCTTAGGGCTAATACGGCTCATGCTTGCTTCGGAAGGGGTCCTTTACTTATTCTAAAAAAAAAATTTAAAAAAATCAATAAATAAAAAAGTTATGAATTTTTAAAAATAGGACCCTTATTTTTGCCCACCCTGTATATATATGAAGCAATCCAACAAAGATATAAGCGTCAACTAATATCTTATAATTAGTGAAACATCCGGATAAAAACTATATATATATATAAAGAAAAGTTTAGTTAAAAAACTATAACTGTTGCTAGCAGATTACATAACACAAATAGTTTATAAAAATAAATACATGATTACGAATATAACTAAATACTGTAGATAAGTTCAATGGTTAACACTTAATGTCAAACAGAGCTTATATATTTCTATTCAGTAGAATAAAAAAATTATGGCATAAATATTTTGCAATCATGCTCCAAAGGTTTCAACACTCAACAATATTTCTCCATGTTTACATGTGTTCCAAAATTTTTTATTCTTTAAATCAATTATTTTATACGGATATTAGATATGATTGGATATGATTAGATATTGGGTATGATTGGATATAATTTGATGTATATTTTTACTCATGTGTCTCCTCCAATTAATGTTTAAAGTTTAACTAAAATAAATTTTATCAGTAATTTAGTTTGGATGAACGCATGTGAACACATACACACAGAGAAAAAAGAAAAATCATATTCTTGTGAAGTATGTGGAACTTCTTTTCTTCCAGAAGTTTTATGTGGATTTTAGCTATGGACAAAACAATATAGACATATAGGAAGAGAAAGACAGAGAGGAGAGAGAGAGAGAGAGAGAGATAAAGATAGCTGGACAGACAAATAGGTAGCCCGTCGCGATAACATATCAAGATAAATTTCCCCACTTCGGGTGCCACGGCCTCCCTGTTTGAGTGTGTGTGGATAGGACAGCACAAAAAAACTTTTTTTCCTAAACAACTCCAATCAGTTTTAACTAAGAAAGTCAAAATTAAGAGAGATACACTGTGTGTGCATGTAGGAAAAGAAGACAGGAAGTCATTCATTCTATGATGAAACAAAACTCTCCTACGCTTTCCATGAATAGTTTGAAGTCTTAGCCTTCACAGCAAAATTAACATTTTATATTTTCAGAGAGAACTGTCATAAGAGGGAAAAAGAAGGCAAGACCAGACAGAGAGAAAAAACAGGAAAAGAGAAAGAAAGATAACGTGAGAGAAGAAAAAAGAAATAAAATCCATCCAAATGGCGATTAAAAAATGAGGTAAGGTTCTAGCGATTTGACAGAAATTAGCTTTTCCTTACTTAAAAGCAGATTTCGACCAAAAAGCAGAAAATGCACATCCATGGAGGCTTTAGTGATTTAAGCGGAAAACACTTTTAAAAAAAAATCAAAACCAAAAAAAAGGCGGATTTCCACTGAAAAGCAGTGGACCACATCCCTGACATAAATATTCTATATTTAAGAGCAAAATTACAAGCTCGATCTACAAATTAGAGATTTCGTAAAATTGGATTTCGTGTTAGTAATGTTATGGTACTGGTACAGCTTTTGAACCAGACAAAACCAATTTTTGCCAACACAGAGAGTGTTAACAACCGGAAAAAGGCGAATCAAAACGAACTAGCATACAATTCAAAACGAGGCTGCTTTTCACTCACCGTATGTTTTTTTTTTGAAAATTTATTTATTTGTTGACGAAGAAAATCAATGAAATAATTTAAATTTTTCACGAAAAAGCTAAAAACAATTTTTTTTTATAAATTGTGTTTTTATGAATAAACTAAATATTTTAAAGAGCATAATCACAGAAACATGGATTTTTACATATTTTTTTTTTTTTTGGGGGGGGGGGGTACATCTTTTGAACTGGACAACAACCGACTGGGTTAGGATTTAATAAAAAAACAGTTCGGATTTTATCCAGTTTAAAAAATTTTTCTTAACTGAGTTCACCCCAAACAACGCAAGTTGCCACTGTAGACATAAAGGGCTACTGAGAATTAGGGTGAAAGTTTAGGGGTTCATCCTAAATTGGGAGTGGTGCAGATAGATATTTGTTCACGTTAGTTTTAAATTTCTGCATGTCGGTACAGTTGGGAAACAGGAAGCATGGTGGGAGTTCCAAAGGCCGGCAGCTCGAGGAAAGAAGCTATTTGAGTAGAAGGCTCTCTGGCATCTGGGGACCTCCACAGTGAATGGATTGGATTTAGCTGATTGTCAGGTTGGTTGAGTGTATTTATGTCGAGGGAGCACCAGAGCAGCAAGTTCATGTGAGCACATTCCATTGAAGTACTTGTAAAACAAGCACAAGGATGAAACATTGCGGCAATGGGACAGGGGCTGGCGCTTGTTGGATAGTGAGGGACCTATCAAATTAGATACTCTTTTGTGGACCTTGTCTAAGAGGGAGAGACTAGTGGATGGTGCATCAGCCCAGATGTGACAACAATACTCCATGCATGGGCAGATGGTGGCTTTATAGAGATATAAGATACTGTTGGGTGTGAAAAATTTTCTAGCACGGTAGAGGGATCCCACGTTCTTTGCAGCAGCCTACTATGTATTTGTTCCAGTTCATGTTACCTGTGAATGCTAGGCCGAGGAGTTTGAATGTTGGACTCTCAGGTAGGGTGTTATTTGCCATGGCAATCGGTGGTTGTTGAAGGAAAGGAGCTTTTTTATCTTGGCAGCATTAAATGTTACCATCCATTTATGACCATTGCCTCGGATATGGCACGTCCATTTTACCAACATGATAAGAGTAGAGCATAGTGTCGTCAGCAAATATACCCATCTCAGACGCAATGTCATCATCGCTTATGAAAATCAGGAACAATAAAGGGCCAAGCATCATACCAGCTTTTTTTTTGGCAAATTCTTTTTTAGTACAGGTAAAGTTGCCATCTGCTACTCGAGCCTTCTGATTGGTTAAGCGTTTCGGCATCTCTCAGCTGTTTATGTAAACGACCGGAAGATACTAAACAAAAAGTCGGTTATGTCTGGTTCAAAAGCTGTACCAGTGCCAATGTTATTTTAATAACATATGAATTAGGAACAGTACAGAATACAACTACTACCAATACTACATTTAATACGAGATCATTAGGACATACGGAGATACAAACGCTGCTTTCTTTTGTGATAAAACTGATTCAACAAATTAATAAGTACTATGAACATAACATAGCTACAAGTAGAAGAGAGTAAACTAAAACATTGTATTCAATTTATTTAGTTTCGCAACAAAATTACAGATCTGTAAATATGTCTTGCAGATGCAAAGATGTAGAACGATAACATTAATGAAAATCATATTGTTTTGTTTTTTTACAATTAGGATAATGATGATGATGATGATCATCATCATCATATTCGGTTTAACGTCCATTTTACATGTTGGCATGTGTTGGACGACTTTTAGAAATTCACTTCCAAACAAATCTATCTCTGACCAGGTCATTATTTAAACTACATAATCAAAAATGCGACAGATTTTCTTTGTAAGTCATTTCCTTAATTGAGGAAAGATTTTTATAGGCCGGCACCAACCCAGTGATTTGATGGGGACCAGTGCATTTATTGAGACATCTACCCACATAGATTATATATATTTTTATTAATATAGACAGGACAAAAATCTGCTACACTGGCATGTTGATGTTACCGATCTTTAGTTATTAGAAACTAACTAAAGACCAATAAAATCGACATGCCAGTGTATCGGCTTTTGATGATGTCTGTATAAATAAAATTATTAATATAAATAGTTCTATTTACTATTAAGCACTATTATATAAGCCCGGTTGAAACGATTTGGATTTTTATTCTGTGAATGTTTACTGGATTGTTGAATATAAGAGACAACTCATGTCTAGATATCCTTTGGTAGATCTTTTCAATAGTCCAAATAAGGATCTTAGTTTCGGAGGGGAATTGGCTGATTAATTTGCCATAGTTTGGATTTATCTCCCAAGTACTTTCAGACCCATTCGGGTCCATCTTCAGGGGAATGAGGTTAATCAGGTACAGACAACAATACTTGCCTGCAAGAGAAGATGCTGCCTAGATATACATATTTTTAACCTGGATTATATATATATATATATATATATATATATATATATCTATATATATATATATCTCAAAAGCAGTGGATAAACCAAAACATTGTATTTAATATAGACAAGTACCGAGTGTTATATTAGAGAGATACAAAGAAAGAAAAATCCACTGCACAACGAAAGGATGGAAGCGAAGCAGTAATCTATGTGACGCTGAACAACCATGAGAGTGCAGAGGAAATTAAAGGTAAATTAAAGGTTTGTAAGAAAACCCATGGTGCAGCGCAATGAATGAGAATGTTAAAGAATGCAACGCGGCCACGCAGAACAGAAATCACAGGTAACTTTCAATTGACTTATAAAAGAGCATTTTTTTAAAGTAGGAAGGAAGTTTAAAAAGAATTGTATAATCGATTTGCTACGTTAAAAGACTCACATACACATGAACCCACCGTTAAAAAAAGTAAAAAACTTTTGAAAGGAGTTTGGGAGCATCATATAATCGATGTGTAAACATCACCGTTTCAATGCTGAGGAATTCGGCCGCCAAACTTTTCGAAATTTGCCACAAAATAAGAGCTAAAAAAATGCTCTGCATATCACAGAAATATCTAATTCTGGTAAATCATACATTCTGCGGATGCCAGGCATCGGATAACTTGACATTTGAGTCATGTGTAGACAAAACTCTGATATTTACAGACGAAATGTGGTTCACACCACAAAACATCGAGGAGGGAAAGTGCATCTTAGAGGGCACTGAAGTCTATGTAAATGTAAAACATCAATCGGAACGAGCGTTAAAGTGGATGACGTGTTAGTCAACATCTAAAGACGAACCGTGGAGACACGTGCCAGCAGAATCAGAGGCTATGTGTAACAGGATGTACTGTTACCGAACAACAAGACCAATGCCTCAGTTAAAAGAGTGGGGGAGAGTGGAACTCAACCCGTTAATGTGGCTAATGATATGGCGGCAGCATATACACCGATTCCTAAATAATACATACATCAGTGACGACGAGGTGAACGCAACAGAGCCGGAGACCAGCGACAAATAACAGCAGCATGCCAACGATTCGTTCTCGCCGGCAAAAATAATTCGCTTGGAGACTGTCCGTCGTAATTTAGAGGCAGAATTAACGGATGCCGAACTTCTCGAATCGGATAAGTGCAAACTTCTGGAAGACAGTGCTATTCAGTACTGTAAAACACATGGGTGCGAAGCACACTGATGCGCGAGACCATCACCGCCGTCAACACAACTGCCAGAATCAACAGACAGTCCGGCTGAACCAGAATCTCAGCTATTGGTTATCAATATCAGCGATGACGAGGATGCAGATGACGAGGGCAGCATGCATGTGTTCGATGATTCTGATGAGGACTTTACAACACCAAAAAAAAATTTTTTTTGATTAACTACTACTCAATACTTCAGAACAGAGAATATGCCGGTGACCTACATAAACGACATGTACTAGAATGTGACAAGGTTATTCCTGATGACTAGCTAGAAGTAGATCAACAGTTAGAAACTTGAACGATCACAGTCGATGTTTCAATGTACATATGTAAATAAAATATTTTATATAAAACTTACATATGACTTATATTATTATTACTTATATGAATGGCATGGCATGTGTATGATTATGTATTTATCTATTTCTATAGGTAACAGAGCTGCGATGAATACACAGTTTATGAAAGGAAACAACAGACCTGTGATGAATACACAGTTTACTAAGGGATACGAAGAATGAAGGAAAGTGCGCGCGCGAGCGTAGTAATAAGTGATTTCATGGCAATGGTAAACTTAAGATTAACACTAACGGCATCAGAGCTCAGTCATATTCACACGTATCTTATTTTATTCAAAACCAGAGAAAAGAAAAAAGGATGGCAGTCCTACACCTGCCTACTATATAACTATAACAAGAATTTTCCATACCGCAATTCTAAGTGGTGTTAGGATTACCTTCCCTTCTTGGAGGAAGGGGAGAGAGGGGTAATCAGCACACGTGAATCACGTTAGCAAAGAGATGGAGGAGAGGTTGGGTATTTAATGGTTCAGTTGAGACCCGGTGGGGCTGGTTGATGCGTGTCTGTATTCCATACAGGTGGACACAAATTACGTTCTTTTGGATACCCTATCTCTTCCCTGCTTACCTCAGGCCAACCTAATAAGTTACCAACTATTTCTTTAAAATTAACTAACATTGAAATTAATTTTTTAGGAAGGCCAGGGATACTAATTTCTCTTATTATTTACGAGTAAATATTGGCCGAGATTTAAAAAATCTTTTTTTAGAGTTATTTACTTTTAGCTGGACATTATGTCCAGGTAAGTTAGCGTGATTTTTTTTCTCTCTTACCGAGGTTATTTTCCCAACCATAATTATTTTCGGGGAACACTACTTATTCCGTTAGGCCTATTAAAGGGTCTCGGTTTATGTTATCTTAACAGGCAGAACGAGCTGCGACGCTAAAAGAGCAACATCACAACTTTGAAAAGCAGGTAAACATGCGCTAGCATTGATTTATTTTATTTCTTTTCCTGTTTTGCTGCTTTCTTGACTGTTGGCGTTTGCAACGGTTCAGTTTTCGTGCCTCTTGTGGGAATTCGAGCCCTTGCCGTCTTAAATTTCCAACATATTACGATGCTTTTTCCAACATTTTGTGACGCGTTTTCTTACATTTTGCGACGACACTGACAGTGTTTGGTTCATTTGGCTTAGCCAGAATTTCTGGAGTTATTTTTTACTTACATATATATATTATTTTATTTTATTTTTTCTTAGGACCAAAGATTGGAAAAAGAGATGGCTTTGTCAGAGTTAGACAGCTGCCGTCAGTGGCAGGCAGTTCTGCGAAATAAAATTAGTACAGAACTATGGGGCTTACATGGTGAAGCTACCTTGTCCATAGCAGTTTTTGAAGAACATCGGAAATTGATAGTGGGATGGCTGGAACGCCTTGGCGAGCTGGAGGACAAGGTGACAGCTGTGTACTTGGACAGTTCTCCCAGTGTGGAGATTAAAACTCATGACTCATTGGATCATGCCTTCCGGTTTACAAAGAACACTTTCCAAAAATTAAACGAGTTGAGGGAGAAGTTTGAGGGGAGTCGAACGGATAGGCGAGAAGGAAGTTTGGGGGTTGAAATTGCCCTAGAGTTTAGAGCTAATATAGAGGCTCCTACCCTTGATGTAGAACCTTCAGATAATCGATTCGCCTTTAAAGATTTCTTGGCTGGCTTCTGGAATTGTGCAGAGGGCTTTTGCCCTGAGTTGACAAAGTTTCGCTTGTTGATGAGTTGCCTAAAGAGTCAAGCTCTTCATTTGGTGAAGCACCTTTCTACCATAGAAGCTAATTTTCCTGTGGCTTTGCAGCTGTTGGAGGGAGAATACCAAATATTTTGGATCAAATGTTTCAGCAGTTATTAGCAGCCAGGCCAACGTTGGATAGTCAGTTTTCTCAAGTTAGGGTTTATCTTAACCAAATCAGCTGTGCTTTGCTGGAGCTGAAAAATAACTACCAGTTGCACTTTTTAGATCCGGGCACACCGGGTTATTTATTAATAAGTCATATTGTGTTTGGCCGGCTACTAGTTGCCTTTAAAAAAGAGTTCATGAGCAAGACTGTCAATAGTTATCCGGGAATTGATGACATTGTTTCCTTGTCTAAAAATTTAATTAAGGGTCTGGTGAGATTGGAAGAGTGTTCTGCCCCCTCTGGCAACAGCAGGTTTCAATCTGATCGATTTGTTCCAGGCTCTTATTCACCCAAAAGAGCTTTGGAGAACTTTTCCTCAAGGGGTGGCATGCCACTATCGACGTCAACTTGTAAGTTTTGTTGTTCAGGCGGACCCGAGGGAAAATTATGCAAAAAATTTGCTAGTTACAAAGAGAGATTATCAAGGTGCAAGGGATTGCACCTCTGCATTGCATGTGCTGCGGAAAATCATTCATATGATGAATGTCCTGGTAAGAAAAAGGGCTTCTCATATGGTTGTGCTAATTGTGGCTCCAAGCTGCACTATACTATAATGTGCCCTAAAGATAAAGCCTCGTCTGAAAAAACTAGAATAAATACTGGTTTCCAGACATGTGCCACTTACCAAATATCTATCCTTCCTATTTATAAAGTGGTTCTACATCGCAGCAACAGACGTTATGTTTGTAATTGCTTACTTGATTATGGAAGTCAACGATCCTATTTTTCCAGAAGGATTTTAAAGGAGTTAAATATTTCGGTAGAGTCATGATTTCCGCCAATATACTATACAGACATTCGTAGGAGAAGAGAAAAAGAATTTAAGTGAGGTATTACTGCAGGTGGAGATGGTGTCTAACACCAAAAGACCTTTGCCTGTCCTCATTGACCCCTCCTTTAATTTAAAGTCCCAAACAGATGGGATGGACATGATAGTTAAGAACTTAAGAGAGGCTCATTACCAATTGGCTGCTGGATTTGATAAAAGGAGACGTCTTTTACCTATACAAGGACTAGTGGGAGTAGATCTGCTGCAGTTTTTGCACCCTCTAAGCCTGATAAAGTGCCAGAATGGTGTTGCCTGGGAGACCCCAGGGGGTAGAGTTTTTGGGGGCAATTCGCTCAACTTCTTGAGAGAATTCCAGATATTGTCAGTTGGTGAGGAGCGTTCAGCACCCGTAAATTACAAAGACGTTCTTGCCAGCATGGGTACTGTTTCCACTACAGCAGTAAACTTTGTGCTGGCGCCCCCATCTAATTATGTAGATCCTTTTAAGGATAAATTTGAGAACACCTCGGTGGAAAGAGGGTTGGACAATTTATTTAGTTTGGAACTTTTAGGGTTCACTGGGTGTAGTGTTGTCGCTTTGAATTTGGGAGTTGTTCCCCTTGAACGATTTGGTAGGTAAATAAATACTCGTGTGCAAAGTGTCATTCACAGTACGCACCAGACGAGCGACGAAGTGACATCGTGTTTGTGTCCTTTGATCTTTCCCTTTGTTTGTGTATTGTTTCTTACGTTTCAGGAATAATCACTTCACAACAACTGGCGACAGAGTATTCGGACATACGAGCCCACGTTTTTATTAAAAAAAAACCAAAAAAAAACGAAGAAACATTCACAAAACAAAAACAAAACAGAATGTTTTACAACGATCTACCCAATTTTCCAAGTTTTAGCGTCCACGAAAATCCGAGCACTAATGGAAATTGCTGGCAAAAGTGGTTGGACAAACTTGAGAATCTATTCGTAGCTTTAGATATTCAAGAAAACGGTAAGAAGAAAGCATGTCTGCTTTATTTTGCTGGAAACAAAGTTTTCGATATCTTCCACAACTTTACGGAGATACAAAAAGGCGTCGATGCAACCGTCAAATCAGATGGATCAAAAATACCAAACACCTACGAAATAGCAAAGAAGTCACTGACTGACTATTTCACACCGCAAAATTTCGACGCGCATCGCAGAATGTTGATGAAACTCTAGACTCATTTCATGTGAGATTGAGGACCCTAGCGTCCACGTGTGATTTCGTGGACACAGATCGGAAAATACTCGCACAGATCGTGCAGGGTTGTTCATCCTCTAAGGTCAGACAAAGGGCATTACGAGACAACTCCACACTCAAACAAGTGTTAGACGAGGCTAGAGCAATTGAATTAGCTCGCACACAAGCCGCAGACATCAAGCGAGAAGAGGTGGTTCGTGCCCTGTCGTCCCATAATAATAAAGGAGACCGCAGGCAGTACACACGTAGAGAAAAAGAGAAAATAAATACCGACGAAAAACGCAACTACGGACACACACTAGGCATTAATCGGCAGTTTATTCCGAGGACCCAGCCACGTGGCAAAGATGCCAGACATGTCTGCCACTACTGTGGATACTCAGCAACACATGTGACGTGTCCTGCTAAGGGACAAGAATGTAGGAACTGCCGGAAAAAGAACCACTTTGCAAAAGTGTGCAATTCAAAACCGGTAAGGCAAATTTCCTACTAATACTGAAATGATATTGAATCCCTTTCTACGTCGAGTGATGAGTCTGTCTACACAGTAAAAACTCTCACATCAACAAAGACACCCGCAGCCACCATTCTCGTTAATGACTCTCCAGTGACCATCGTTTTGGATACTGGTGCCAGTGTAAATATAATGTCTGGATGTACATACGACGGTCTTCAGTACAGGCCGAAAATACACAGTACTGCTACACAGATATTTGCCTATCAGTCCAGGAAAGCCATGCCAGTCCGTGGATTCATCACTACCCCCATCGAATTTAAAGGAAGACGCTGCAAAGCAAAAATGTTCGTCATCGACAATGAAAACCCCTTGTTCGGACACGATCTACAAAATCTACTCAGTGCCCACTCTGCTGAGGCACTGGGTATGATATCCTTTAATTTTACGTTCAATGTGACAACATCCATCCCGGATGAATTCCCCTCATTATTCGACGGAAAGATGGGAAAGATTTCTGGACCCACTGTTAAGCTGTACATTGATACTTTGGTACCACCGGTGACACAGAGACAACAGAGAATACCTTTCCACATGAGGAAGGACGTTGAGTCGGAACTCAAACGCCTCAAGGAGATGGACGTGATTGAGGATGTTACTGAGCCTACTCCCTGGGTAAGTCCCGTGGTGATAGTCCCCAAAAAACCGAGTGGCGTGAAAATCTGCATAGATATGCGAAAAGCAAACAAAGCTATTCAAAGAGTCAAATATCCCATGCCGACCGTGGACGACTTGTTTGCAGATTTAAACCACTCAAGGGTGTTCAGTAAGCTAGACATGTCGAGCGCGTACCACCAATTAGAGCTGGGGGAGTCCAGCAGATACATCACCATGTTCACCACACATGCAGGACTATTCCGATACAAGAGACTATTGTTTGGAGTAAATGCAGCCTCAGAAATATTTCAAAAGGCCATTGCGGATCTTTTGAGGGGCATTCCAGGGGTCAAAAACCTCTCAGACGACATTATTGTCTACGGACGTGACCAAGCCTCACATGATGTCAGTTTGAGGTCCACACTGAACGTCTACAAAATGCCAGGGCCAGGCTAAACAGGAAAAATTGCTTTTTCTCGGTGAAACAGATCACTTTTTTTGGACATACCTTCAGCGAAAAAGGGGTATCACCAGACCCAGACAAAATTGCAGCATTTGCAAACTGCAAATCTCCCACCAACGTTGGAGAAGTGCTCTCATTCCTGGGCATGGTCCAATACGTGGCCAGGTTCATCCCGCACTATGCCACTGTCACCGAGCCACTCCGACAACTCACACGAAAAGACAGAGAATGGAGGTGGTTAGAGACAGAAGAGAGGGCAGTGATAAAATTAAAAAAGGCCCTGACTGGAGCTGGAGTTATGGTCTACTTCGATTGGAACAAGGAGACAAATATCCTGGTAGACGCGAGCCCTGTTGGACTAGGGGCAATGCTTACACAAGACGGGAAAGTCTTGTGTTATGCCAGCCGTGCTCTCACAGATGTGGAACAGCGATACTCGCAGACGGAGAGAGAAATGCTAGCCGTTGTATACGCTGCTGAGCATTTTCATCTTTATTTGTATGGGTCAAGGTTCACCATCACCACTGACCACAAACCACTTCTCGGTATTGTAAAAAGTCTCAAACCAGCCACGTCTAGAATTGAACGCTGGTGCCTACGCCTCATGCCATATGAGTATAGCTTGGTATACCAGCCAGGAAAAGATGACCAGAACCCCGCCGATTACCTCAGCCGACAGCCTCACTACAAACCCGAGAGAGACAATTCGGCTGAGGCATATATAAGATATGTGGCTCACCATGCCATACCTAAGTCATCACCCTCGAAGAGGTGAAGCTAGCCACGGAAAAAGACCCCCTGCTACAGAAAGTGATGATTACACTTTCAGATGGAAAATGAAACGATCCGCAGATATCCAGTTTCACACATGTCAAAGATGAACTATCTCCACATGATGGTCTCATCCTTCGAGGTCACCATCTGGTGGTCCCGTCCACCCTGCAGAAGAGAACCATAGACATAGCCCACCGTATACACCAGGGCGTTGTTAAGACGAAGCAGCTAATGAGGGAAAAGGTCTGGTTCCATGGAATTGCCAAGCTGGTGGAGGAGACAGTGCGCAACTGCATCCCTTGTCAAGCTTCCAACTCGACATCGTCACACCGTGAGCCGATACGCACCACACCACTACCTGCTGCCCCATGGACTGAAATCTCCCTGGACTTTGCAGGTCCTTTCCCATCTGGAGATTATGTGTTAGTCGCCATCGACGACTACAGCAGATTCCTGGAAGTAGAGATACTCCCCTCAACATCAGCAAGAGTGGTCATTCCCCGCCTCGACGCAATCTTTGCCAGACAAGGATACCCCGATATTGTCAAGTCTGACAATGGTCCCCCCTTCCAAGGGCAGGAATTCAAGGATTTTGCAACCCAAGCAGGATTCCGCCACAGAAGAGTTACCCCTGTGTGGCCAGAGGCGAATGGAGAGGTTGAACGGTTCATGAGAACCCTAAACAAGTATGTTCGTGCCACCACTGTGGAGGGCCTGAACTGGAAAACCCAACTAAATCATTTTCTAAGGCAATACAGGGCCACCCCCACAGTACAACCAAAACTTCTCCATTCGAATCCCTCACTGGAAGGAAGATGAAAATCGGCATACCTGCTGTTCTGAAAGAACCCATGTCAAAGTCGATTCACACCCACATAGCGGAGAATGATGCACGAGGGAAGAGGAAAATGAAGACCTATGCCGACACAAAAAGAAAGACAAAGGTCTCCCCTTTGCCTAGGTGACAAAGTACTTGTTAGGAAGAAACATCTCAGCAAGCTATCCCCACCGTTCGACCCCAAACAACTGACGATTATCGGTATAAAGGGTAGCATGGTCACACCACAAAGAGGAGATTACCAAATCACCCAAAATTCCTCTCTCTTTAAGCGAATAAATCCAGATAGCTCTCCCGGAGAAGGTGTAGAATCAGATTCTGAAGATGAGTTATCCTCACATCCACAATAGGAAAACCCAGACTCCAGACACGAGTGCCACCCACACCGACAACACCAAAACATAACCCACCAGTGGTAAGACGCAATCCAATGTGGGAAGCGACTCTCACCAATACGGCTCGAGGATTATATCAGATAGATAAATAAGTGAGTAAAGTTTCTATTGTCTTAAAAAAAAAGTCCTTTTCGACTGAGACAACAAGTCGAATCAGAGACCGTCCACACACATTGTACATATCGAACTATGAACTTATGGACAGTAACCCTACACAGACACACACACACACACGTGGACTATGTATATATATATATGTATATAACAAAATCTGACTGTTTGTTAGGTGAGGAGGATGTAGTGTTGTCGCTTTGAATTTGGGAGTTGTTCCCCTTGAACCATTTGGTAGGTAAATAAATACTCGTGTGCAACATGTCATTCTCAGTATGCACCAGACGAGCGACGAAGTAACATCATGTTTGTGTCCTTTGATCTTTCCCTTTGTTTGTGTATTGTTTCTTACGTTTCAGGAATAATCACTTCACTGAGGAAGAAACTTTCTCAGATTTTGAGCAAAAAAGGTAAAGGAGTTCCAAAACTCTGTTGTCATAGAGGACCAATGTTATTATGTCAGGCTTCCTTGGTGGGAGGACAAGATTGGCAAAGTTCCATCAAACTATACGGTGGCATTAGTTATTTTGACCCGTATGTTTAATAAGTTGAAAAAAAAAAACCCAACAAATATAGGGAATATTTGGATGTTTTTCTGGAACATGAGAGGGAGGGCATTGTGGAGAGAATTGTGGTTTCTCCGGAAAATTATGGAGAATATATTTGGATACCACACAGACCAGTGTATAAGACTGATGAGCAAAGCACCACAAAAGTGCGGCCTGTATTTAATTGTTCATCAAAACCCAAGAGTGGAATCTCTATTAATGAGGCTGCCTACCCTGGGGCCAACTTGATGGGAAATCTCTTACAGTTGTTGCTACACTTCCGCTCCAATGATTATTGGAGATATTCGCAAAGCATTTTTGAAAATTAAACTCCTCACTGAGGAGGATAAGAATTGGTTTTGTTTTTTTTCTTAAAATAGGAAAAAACTTGGTGTGTTTTAGATATATCATTTTAATATTTAGATATAATGCCTCACCTTCGTTCATACTTAATTTCCTTTTGAAGCATCATGCTGACCGTTATCCAGCAGATGAATGTTCCAAAACTATTGGAGAAAATTTTTATGTGAATAATTTAATAAAAACAGGGAATGCTCTTGAGACTCTTGTACAACTATACACCAATGTTATGGAGAGGTTGAAAGAAGGACACTTCGATTTACGTTCCTCCAGTTCTAACTGCGAAGAAGCAACAACACCACTTCCAATATGAAAAGGTATTGGGCTATAATTATAACTCTGAGAGTGATTCTTTGTCCTTGGCCAAGACAGATTGTGATTCTGGGGCCAATACCAAAAGAAGAATATTGGCAGCAGTGGCGGCCAATTTTTATCCTTTGTCATTATGTGTACCCATTACAATAAAGGGCTACATTTTTATTAGTGAGTTATAGAAGGCTGGGTTGGGCTGGGATGAAATTGTTATTCCTACCCAACAAAAAAGTTGGCAGTCACTCGCAGAAGATTTGTCTCAGCTCAGTTCCTTCACCTTTCCAAGAAAATCCCTGCGCGAAGGCTCTGCAGCGAACCTAGCTATATTTTGTGATGCTTCCAAAAAAGCGTACACGTTTGTGGCTTATGGCTTACAAGATGATAGATCCAATTTGTTTTTTCTAAAGCCAGTGGAACCTTTACAGGTGAAATCTTCTTTAAAGTCTTGCAGGTTGTGTGTGCGTTATAATGCAATGTTTTTTGCATACTCCCGCATGACTAATTTGCCCAAATATCGGGTCAATTTGATCAGACCCTTTCTTCACACTGGTGTGAACTTCACAGCACACATCTGGGTGGGGGTGGGGAAAATATCCGCAAAGTTTATTTGCTCTTATTTACATGTCTCACCACTAGAGGTATACATCTCGAAGTGGTGGATAATATGAGTGTATATTCCTTTATTTTAGCATTTATAAGATTCACGAATAATGTCGTGTGACATGGTCGATCTTGTAGATTCGAAACCCCATCTTCGTTTTGAAATAATCAGAATGGAATTATTTGAAGTCAAGTGGCCTTTCAAGAAATCATTGTAAAACAAAGAAATGGAAATCATATAAATTAATTCTCAACAGACCACTCCAAATTAAGTAGCATTGTTTTAAGCCAAGTGCCTGATAAACATACACAGCTGACCACCGGTCACCAACGATAATTAGAATGGAATTATTTGGAGTCAAGTGGCCTATGAACGACGGCTATGACCACTGGTTGACCAAAAACAAATGGATGGCATTGTTTAAAGTCACGTGGCCGTTTTGAGGAAATCATGGTAGAACAAAGAGATTTAAATAATATCAATTAACTCTCAACATCTTGAACTCGGTGCGAAACGATTCCCAAAGCATGATTGGGAATCTTACCAAATTGTCCAGTCGTGAATCGTGACTGGGGTAATTAGACACAGGACACTTGACCGGACGGCGGACCATCTGGAAGGATCTGAATACTTATGGCCAGGCTGGGCCAAACAATAACGATAATTAAGAACATTTGATTGGATTCCGTTTCATGAACAGAAGAAAAAGAAGGAATGGAAAATTCTAAAAACTTAATTTTGATTAACCAAGATCTGAGGAGAGGGGGCTCTGGGACGACGTCATCACCGATGAGTGTAGAGAAAGGCAGGATCAAGACCAATACGTCATAGATGGGCGGAGCTAACAGTGAGCCCGTATCCATATAAGCAGACGGGCAGAGCAGATTGTGTGGGAGTCAGAGAAATTGTCTGAAGGTGAACATCAGACGAATGCTCAACCCGCTGCTGCCTACGTGTCTCCTGAGCCCACATTTTCTGCTATTCCCCAAGCCGCACTTTTCGATAAGAACTTTTTGATCTCCAATCCGTGTCACACACAACTAGCAGTGGGAAGAACTTTGACTGTATTTTTGCTCTGATTTCTTGTTGTGTATATAAATTCTTTTTCTGACCTGTTTTTAATAACTCGAGTCGATCCTTATTCTTTTTGAATAATATCTGTGACGTCGTTACCTTGAACGTTCTCTTTAGCAATCCTAGTCCTGGCGTGTGATCAGATCTCGCCGAGATCAAACACAATACAACGTGGTGGACAAGCGAGCGATCGCGGACCACGCCGAACGATTCACGGACCTCAACGCCGAGACAATATCTGGACGAGGAGACCGCGACGGGGGGACGCAACGATATAATTGGTACCGTGACCAGAATCGACCTAGAGTTGTGAAGGCCACAATTTAAAAAAAAAAAACTTACTAAGTTGTTGGTTCTTTTTATAAAGAACTTTAAAAAAAAAACAGATAAAGGAAAAAAAAAAGGTGGACAAAACAAAAGACTTTGGACTCTATAGACTTTTCCAGAACGACGGAACCCTAGGCAACAGGAATCTTGGAGTGAGCGATCGGATCCACACAGAGGAGATACAGGTAGGACACTCTTTCTTTTGATTCCCAATTTTTTTTGTGTTTTTTATTTTGTTGTCTCAATTTGGTTGCACTCGCCGGGGATACACCTAAGTGTGGTTACTAAGAAGAACCAACCTTGCATGAAGTTGGTTGTCCTAGACAAATTGTGAAAAAAAAAAAATTGTTTTTTTTTAAGTTAGCAATAATGAGCGTTGTGGGTTCTGACGAGGAGTCAAGGTCCACTGAATTAATGGGGGAAAGTGATGAAGAATTATAGGGGGTCACCCGGGAGTTTCGAAGCCTGATGGGGGGAGCTAGAGTACCAACATACAGAGGAGATCCATCGGAACTCCAGGGTTGGATGGAGTCCATCCAAAAACAACAAATCATCTATGAGCTGCCCAATAGGGAACTAGTCCTGTTAGCATTTGCCGCTGCATTGGATCCAGTGTTGAAGTTCGTGGGAACCCTCTATTTAGATAACCCAGGAATAACGTGGGTAGAACTAAAAAAGGCTTTAGTAAGCGAGTATGCCAGCGAGCGTACCGTGGTAACAGCCATACGTTGCCTAGTGAGGATTAGGCAACAGCAGGGGGAGACACCGACAGAGTTGGGGGAGAGGATGGGCCGGCTAGTCAGGTTGGCCTACCCTGAGGAACGAACAAGGGTTGGAGCCGTTGTTCAGACCCAACTGGTTGATTTTTTTATAGATGCTCTCCGAGATGGGGACATCGGGAGAGACGTCCTTTGGGAGAGCCCCTCAAACTTGATTGATGCAGTAAGCTTGGCAAGGAGAAGTGAGGGACAATTGGAGAGAATAAAGGGGAGGACAAGCGGAAGACAGAATAGGGCTCAGGAGGGAGACAAAGCAGTGGGGGGCAGAGCATCCCCAAGGGTCAGGAGAGGGTCGAGGCACCAGCCACAGCCAACAGAGAATTAGGAAGAAGAAGCAGACCCCAATAGAAGGTTTTATAAACCCACCCCTGGGCGCTTCGGACTGGTGTGCTGGACCTGTAATCACGAAGGGCAGCAGATTGCCCCACCAAATGGGGTGGCTCCCCTATAATAACTTGCAACAAATGCGGGGAATCTGGCCATGAAGGGAGATGGTGCGGAAGTCCCAGGGGGAGGCCTAAACAACCCCCCTTTTATAGGGAGGGTCCCATGCCCAAGAACCAGGGAAACACCAGCGGGCCACCCCCCGGAAGTAGGAGGCAGGGTGGCCCCCGATCAGGATAGAGATAAGATGCTGGTCATGCAGACAAGCGGGTCACTTGTCAACAGGCTGCCCGTATAGAGAATGTTGGCCCTGTGGAGAGAAGGGACATATCAAGAGAAACTGTTCCAATAGAAGGGGAACGAAACCCCCTGGAGGGGACCCTGGCCAGAGGGAAAACCAAAACTGCAGACAGGACCATTCACCCCTGAGAGATAGGCAAACCAACAGACAGCACCCAGGGGATGAATACTTGCTACCTGTCCCTATGTCAAGATTAGTGTGCTATAGAGAGAAGAGGGAGTGTTGGAGACCCAACAGAAGATCGGGCCGGGTCTTCTCCCTTCTGACTCAAGAGGGGGAGCTCACCTGTAGCCCGACAGTAGAGGGAGGACAAGCGAAGGCCCTAATAGACACGGGAGTGTCGGTCTCCCTAATCAATGCTGGTGTTTATAGACACATTGGGACCCAAAAGATGCTGAAGACGTTAGATCTGGTGGTCAGCCAAACCGACGGAGGTGAGATGGAGATAAAGGGGATGGTGTAGCTGTCACTGAAGGTGAGGGGAATAGATAGCGAGCACAAGATGTATGTTGCCCCCGGGTTATGTAATGAGGTGATATTGGGAGAGAACTGGCTCTGGGAACACAAGGCTCAGCTGCGATTCGACCCAACAACTTTGATGGTGGGTGGAGTCGAGGTTCCCCTGGGGAGCGAGGTCTGTGGCGTATTCCCAGTAGTGACACGGGAGGACGTAACATTACCTCCCAGGAAAGCCATCTCCTGCGAGGGAAGGATAGACACACTGAATGAGCTGTCGGGCGAATTATACCAAATAACCCCGATAGGCAGTGAGGAAGAGGAGGTGTCACTGTGTGAGTCGGTAGTGAGGGGGTCGGATGCCATCCCTATGCTGATAGCGAACACGGGTAACAAAACGATAAGGATAAGGAAGGGAAAAGAGTTGGGACAAGCCTTACCCATAAGAAGCGTCAAACAAGTTAGGGTGAATGGGGACAGGAAGACAGGAGCGCACCAAGAGAGCACTAGCATAGAAGAGGAGGACATAATCATACCTGAGAGGTTTAGGGATAGGGTGAGAAATTAGGGATGTAGTGGCACACTCAGACAGGGACTTGGGTCAAACCCAAACCGTATAAATGAAGATCGACACTGGCGATCACCCCCCGATCAAACTAAGGCCAAACTGGGGTTAGTAGAAGAAGCAGTTAGGGACATGATGGACTCGGGTATAATAGAAAGGTCCAAGTCCCCCTGAAGTTGTGATAGTAGAAAAGAAAGATGGTGGACACAGGTTCTGTGTAGTTTTTCGACAATTAAACACCATCACCCGGCGATTGGCAGTCCCTCTCCCTCAGATTGACGATATATTGTCTCTATTGGGAAGGTCCACCTGCTTCTTGACCCTAGATTTGAGATCGGGATACTGGCAGGTGGCTTTGGAAGAGGCAGACTGAGAGAAGACGGCCTTAGCTTGCCATGTGGGTCTCTACAACTTCCGGGTTATGCCGTTTGGATTGTCCAACGCCCGTGGAGTATTCATGCAGCTGATGTCAATAATATTAGGTGGTCTAGAGGGCTTCGCGATGGCATACCTGGATGACATTTTGGTGTTCTCCAAGACACCGGAAGAACATTTTGGGCACTTGCAGAAGGTGTTCGGTAGACTTCGGGAGAATGAGCTAAAACTCTACCTAAATTTCAATTCCTGAAGGATGAAACCAAATATTTGGGTTTTATCATAAATAAAGATGGAGTAAAGCCCGATTTGGATAAGGTAGAGGTTATAAGGGCCATGCCTGAGCCCAAGACTGTGAGACAAGTCAGAGGCTTTATAGGCGCCATTGGCTATTATCGAAGGTTCGTGCCGGCCTTCTCTCGGCTGGCAGGGCCCGATAGCCCTGACGAAGAAATATGTGATGTTCAATTGGACCTAAGACTGCCAACGAGCCTTTGAGAGCCTTAAGGAACAGCTCACCGCAGTACCTCTATTGGCATATCCTGACCTGAGCAGGCCTATGATTCTATATACGGATGCGAGTGACAAAAGTATAGGTGCAGTACTCACCCAGCCTTGTCTGAATGAGGAAGGGCCAACATCGGACATTCCGGAAGAAATACCCGTGTACTTTTTGTCCCATAGACTCTCTGAGACCCAACAGAGATGGCCCGTTATAGAGCGAGAAGCCTTCGCCATCATGTACACAGTCCAGAAGCTGGACTATTACCTCAGTGGGGCAGTGTTTACGATCAAGACCGACCACAAGCCCCTCAAATATCTGCTGGAGGCCGACTGGACGAATAAGAAAATTCAACAATGGGCGTTGAAACTCAGCGGATATCAATGTAAAATAGAACACCTGGCAAGAAAAGATAACACTTGCGCCGATTTGTTGTCTCGAATACCCAACCAGTTGGAAGCCGAGTCCAGCAGACTGGAACTAGGGGTAGACGATAAGGCCTATCAAATCCGCGTAATAAACTCACATAGATTACAGGATCGTCCGTCATGGGATGAGGAGGATGATGCAGAAGCCGTCAGTGACCCTCACTGGCAAAATACAATAGGAGAGAACCAGGGAGATAGCTCTGAGAGCAGAAATTTCACTAAGGTGGAGGCGGGCAGCACCTCCAAGTATATGATACAGGAGGGAGTGTTGTATTATCTCTCCGAACGGGATGAGCAGGTGGGACTGCGGCTGGTAGTTCCCGGGACCCTGAGGAGGGAAATCCTGAAGCAGTGTCATGAGAAGCTGGAACACCTGGGAATTGACAAAACCTACGAGCTAATAGGGAGGAATTACCATTGGCCACGGTTGTACAAAGACGTAATCACCTATGTGGGAAAGTGTGTGACATGTCAGGCCCAGAGTAGGAAACATGAACCAGCACCCCTGGTGGAGACAGACATTCCCAACTATCCATTCCAGAAGTTCAATATGAATATCTCAGGCTCCTATGGGGAGACCCCTCGAGGCAACCTATATATCGTGAGTTTCATGGACTGGCTGACCAACTGGCCGGAGGCATATGCCATACCTGATAAAAAAGCACAGACGGTGTCCGATTTAATCCTAACAGAAATCTTCCCTTGGTATGGAGCCCCCGAAATTCAGCAAGCTAATGTCTGTGTCTTGCAACCATTATCTTTCAATATGGAACTTCGACATTACTGGATAGAAAGGCTTTCAACGAAATTCCTTGAAATTGGAGATGAAAAACTACCCGTGATAGTCGCAGGCAGAAGACCTGCCTGCTGTACTTGACATGAAATTGGAAATCTTACAGTCGACTGCCCAGAAAGGAGGAAACCTATCAACAACTCCCAAAATAAAGTAGGGGAACATCTGGGCCCTTAAATCGCCTTCAAAAGACACCGACAAGATTAGTGAGGAGGATTTCCCAGAATTAACACAAACAGAGGACGAGGGGGGAAGGTGGATGTTGGTACAAGGGAAGAAGACGCCTGGAAGACTTGCCCTGGATCAAATGAGGAAAGAAGAGGAGGAGGAATACAAGATGTCAAAGGATCCAGGGCGAGAATCATATGTAAACGCAGTTCAACTCAACAAGCGTTTAAGAACAGAGATGTAAGCCAGCCCGAACTCCACCCCCAAGACATAGCCCAGCAAAGTGGCCCTAAGTCCAACCCCATATACAAACCTACAACATCACCTGTTTCCCCACCAAGAAAAGCAAACTTATCACACAAAATGCCGCCTTCAGTCACAGTCCCATGAAAGAAATAGCTTCAACCCCTAAAAAAGCCAAGATTAACACCCCAAGACCCTCACCGTTCGTCTCACCACAACACACTCCAAAACACACACCACCTGTTTCCCCTAAGAAAACTCCAGTGCTCCCTCCCCCCGTCCTCGTTTCTCAAACACGCTCTAAGGTCCACTCCCCTCCACTCCCCAATGAAAACCGACCTAACAAGCCCCCTCCACCGCCCCAAATTTGTGAAACCAGAATGGCCCCCATTAAAGGAAAGGGGAGAAAACGACAGCTATTTTACCCTGGTGAAGACATATGCAAGATATCGACGGAAGTCATCACCAGGGCAAAAGGATATCAATCTACGTAGATTTCAAAAAGATCCTTGCCTTTACGGAAGTGGGGGGCAAATCAATCGAGGACCCTTACAACTTCCCCCCGATTACTGACTGTCGTACGGCCTTGAGAAGAGGCAAAATCACTGTGGAGAATGATCGAGGAAGCTAACATAAACTTTTGACATATCTCCACAACTCATGAATACTTCTCGGACAGTTATCTTAGCGGGAGACTGGAACGCGGTCCTGGATCCCGATTTAGATCGCTTGTGTAATCCTTCTAGGGGTACTAACCAACAATGGGATGCTAAGGCATTTCGTGAGTTCTCGACAGGTTTGATCTTGTCGATAAATTCCGAAATGAGAAGCCCCGTGAAGTAGTATGGACTTGAACAGCTAGTCGCCGCGGCTCCGGTTCGTTAAAACTTTCGGGTTATAT
Source organism: Sepiola atlantica (assembly GCA_963556195.1). Classification (NCBI taxonomy): domain Eukaryota; kingdom Metazoa; phylum Mollusca; class Cephalopoda; order Sepiida; family Sepiolidae; genus Sepiola; species Sepiola atlantica. The sequence continues at coordinate 106,154,246 of OY744525.1, forward strand.
CGACCGGTTCTTAATCAGGAGAGTCGACATAGGAGTATTAGAATGTCCAAGTTTTCATAATATAGTTTACTCGGATCACCGACTTATTCGGGTTCGTGTAAACTTAGCTAGACCTAAACCTAGAATGGCTGGATACTGGAAATTCAACACGTCGTCGTTCCGCGTGCAGGGTTACCGGAAACAGCTAATACTAACAATATTGTGGGAATTGACGGGTGCTATAATTGGGAATAAGCGGTGGATGAAACTTAAGAAAGTAATTAAGTCCTTTTCTGCCGATTTTGGCCAAGATTTTAGCAAATCGTCTGCAGGTTGTCCTGCCTGGTCTTATTAGCCCTGAACAGACTTGTGCTGTGAAGGGTAGGACTATTCAGGATAACTTGCACGCGTTACGATTGATCATTGAGAAAGTCGACTCAGAAGCCACGCTGATCAATTTAGATCAGTTCAAATCATTTGATAGGGAGGACCATCGTTACTTGGAGGCTGTTTTGTCTTCGGCCGGTTTTGGCTGCCAGTTTCACTCTTGGATTCGCCTCTTGTATGTGAACCCCGGTACGCTGGTGGAGGTGAATGGTTTGAGATCTAATCCCTTTGAGTTATCCAGATCTATTCGTCAGGTTTGTCTTCTTTCACCAATGCTCTATGTGCTTGTGTTGGAGCCTTTCCTTCACAGGTTAAGGGTGAATCCGGTCCTACGTGGAATTGCTTTGACAGGTGCCTGCACCACATTAAAGTACTCTGCCTATGCCGACGATGTAACAGTGCTTGTAACGAGCAGTGCCGAGATTAGTGTCGTCGACAGAGAAATCAGAATGTATGAAATAATAACAGGGGCCAAAATTAACTGCGACAAGTCGGTGGGCTTGCACATCGGTGCCTGGAGGGGTGTATCCCTACAGGGACCCTTCAGCTGGACTGACGGGCCGTGCAAGCAACCTGGCGTCTGGTTTGGTCTGGATCTTCAGCTGGAGAAAAATTGGTCGGAAGTACTGAAAGCGATTCGGGCCGCAGCTGGTCTGTGGACTCGTAGAAATCTTTCTCACATCTATCCACTCATCTTATATCGTCTATCAGTGTTTCCACTCCCATCGGAAACACTGCTTGAATTGCAGTGGGCCCTCTTCAAGTTTTTATGGCTTGGCCGGTTCCATAAGATCTGTTATCTGCATCATTCTGAGGGCGGTCTGGGTATGCCTAGCGTTGAGATTCGTCAACATACGCTACAGCTATATTACCTGGATCGGATTTGTACACAATGTGAGAGAAACGGTTGCTTCTGGAAGGAAGACACTAAGAAAGCCTTTCCGGCTTTGAAAAGTGTGCACTTAGATGAGGGGGAGGCACACAAGTTGCCCCGAGGTGAGTGCTCCTTTTATCGCGAGTGTCGATGTGTTTTGAAGTTCCTTTTACAGGTGAAATAAAGCCTCTCTGACACCCAGCTGTTGTCCTGAAAGGCATTATATCGGGTTATAGTGCGGGGATCTGTTCAAGATTATAGAATTGAGGGGCTCGGTTTGACGAAGGGGGAGCTACGCTCAATCTGGCCATGGGCGCCTGGGTTAAGATGTTTCGATAATGACGAAGCTTCTTTGGCCTGGCTGATGATAAGAAATGCCCTCTGGGTCGGCAAGAGACTTCACAGAGCTGGCTTGACAAACTCGCCTACTTGCGTCCGATGCGGAGACGAAGACGAGACTTTGAGTCACGCCTTATTTTATTGCCGCATCGTTGTGCCGCTGATCAAGTTTCTTCGAGGTCTCATGGTTCGCATTCTGAACGTAACGTCTTTCGACCTAGAACCAATTAATGTTTGTAGCAATTGGGCTCTGACAACGGATAGAAAAAGACGTTTTTTCTTCCTAAGCTTACTAGCGATTGCAAGAGGCGACACATTTGAAAGTGCTCTACGACGGGCAGACCTTCACTTCTCTCAGCCTTATTCGAATTTTCAAACATTATATCAAGATTTGCATTAGGGCTGAGAAGGTGAAATTTCCACCAGCAGAATTTGGTGAAAGATGGGAGAAAATAGCGCGTGTTTGTCGAGTGACTGCAGCTGGCATTGAGTGGTATTTGGACGTGCCTTAGGAAAAGAATACTTAGTTGCAGAAACGACCATTGATAACGACCTTTTTAAGACTAGTTTAAGGTGACCCTATATAGTTATGCAAGTTCATAACTTAGCTAGTGTATGATTGATTTTCATTAGGGCCCCGTTTTATTTTTGTCCTTGCTCCCCCCCCTCCTTTTTTTTTCCCCAATTTAGTTTTGATAATGCCCCACCCCTCCCAATTAGGTGACAGATAGCTTGATTTGCCAGAGATGCAGGTCACCCGTCGACATTTTCGAAGGAGGTGTGGATTAATAAAGCATTGGGGCCTGCATCAACTTTCATTTCGCTTTTGACTGGTAAATCAGCATATCTGCCACAGTTTAGAAATGGGGAGTCTTTTTACTGACACGGGTTTTTCACATATACTTCATCCTTTTTTTTTTTTGTACATAAAATTTAATCGCCCAAACCCCCCATTGCATATGATTTATATATGGGTTTTAAGTAGGATAGTCATAGTATAAGTCCTTTTGGTGTATGGTACATGATTTAAGTATGAATGTGGTATTTTGGTATATGATGGTCATAAATGTAACTAGCTAAGTTAGATAGGTTAAGAAAAGTTAGTAATTAACCGAACCTTTATCCACCCCCTTTTTCGGCCTTGTGCCACATTTTATATGTAATTTTTTTATGTATAAATAAATTTTACTCATCAATTTATCACCAAACTACAGTAGTTATTAGACCTAAGGAGAGGGTCACGAAGGAAGTTTTTATTTTTTTCGCAACCTCACTCTTCAGCTAGCTTCACTCTTGGTTACCTATGATTTTTTTTCGACATTTTGCGAAAAAAATAAAAACGCGACACTACTTCCTGAAGGAAGAACGTCTAACTTTAGCAAAGGTTCGATATATTGAGTCTTGTTGTTCACCTTCCCTGTTGAGATATGGAGGCTTCTAACACACCTACTGTGGCAGATTCCAGAGAGCAGCACCTTACAAGGATCTCTATTCTGAAGATGAAAATTAAGGGAAGGCTGCGATTGTCCCATGGATCGGAAATTACTTCTGCTATATTCTCAGTATTTCAGCGGGAAATTTCAGAGTACATCAATGAAATAGAGATATTCATCTGCAAACTCCAGATTTCCTGCATATCTGATGAGGAGAGAGAGCAAATGGAATCGGATTGGTTAAACTCTCAAATGTCTATACGAAAGGAATTAGAAGATCTCCGTTCCTCTCTACATGTGCCAGAGGCCAGTGGATATTTGAACCAACAGTCCCTTCCATATACATTTGTTATGTATATTATATTTCTTCAGCTGCATTTGCCCAGGATTGAACTCAGCACCTTGGGATTACGAGATGGATTACATGCACTTGCATATATTTCCGTTAAAGTAAAATTACTGGGTTTTCTTGTCCACGTGACTTTTTAATTTAAATGCGTTCTCTTTCTTTTACCATATATACGTTCTTGGCCTCTTGCCTTGTTGGCATTGTAGTTTTGAATTAATTGAATAAAGCCTTAGAAAAGGTTTTTCTATTCGTGTCTTCTTTTTACATTACAATTTATTCAATTTATTCATTTACTAAATTTCTCATGGATAAGATTATTCGTCTGGACAAGTTTGATATATCTTCTGCAGACCCTCAGGCTGGCAAGCTCTGGAGACTATGGTACCGTAATTTTACTTATTACTTATCTACTATTGCTTCTTTAAATCCAGACAAACTCGAAGTCCTTTATTTAAACATTGGTGCTACCGTTGCTGACATTATCGAGGGTTGTTCTGGATTCGAACATGCTGTTGAATTGCTGAAAAGTGTTTATGATAAGTCTCCAAGCGTTATTCATGCTAGACATTTGCTTTCTACACGTCTACAACAGGAAAATGAGTCTGTAGACCAGTACCTTCAGGCCTTGAACCGACTTGCCGCAGACTGTTGCTTCAAAGATGTTACTGCTACTACTTACAGAGATGAATCTGTCCGTGATTCATTTATACGTGGTCTCCGGTCTTCCGTAATACGTGCCAGACTACTTGAAAATGATACGCTAAATCTCAAGGAGGCTACTCAATGTGCTAGAGCTTTAGAACAGGCTCAATTTCGTGCTGAGTCATACGCTTCTCAGATTGGACCTACCGTTGCTGCTACCACGACTAAAAATGTGTTTACTGATTCTGTCGAGGAGGCCACTATTACTGCTCCTATGGAGTGTGAATCTGTACAATTGTCTGCTGCCCTTCCTGCTCATGGAAAGTGCTACAACTGCGGAGGGAAACGTCACATTAAGGATGATCGCCGCCACTGTCCTGCCCGCGATAAAGTATGTCGAAACTGTGGCAAACTCGGCCATTTTGCCAAAGTTTGCCGTTCTACCATGTCTACACCTTCACGTTCCACCTCAGCTATTATAGTAGCCCGTGCTAAAGATGATGATAGGTTCCCTCCTATTACTAAAATTGTAAAATTAAAGGGTAAACGATTAACTGCTCTCATAGACACCGGCAGTTCTGATAACTTTATCAGTGCTCGTATTGTTAAAACAATGAAACTGTCTACTTCTAAACGGAATTCCGTAATTTCCATGGCATCATCGGCCATTTCCCTCAAGCTATCTGAATATTGTACTGAGGACGTTATCTTCAATGGTTACGAATATAAAGAAATTGACTTCACAGTACTTCCTGATTCCTGTATGGATATTATACTCGGAGTGCCCTTCTTAAAACTACACCGGAGTATCACTATTTCTTTTGGAGGGTCTCAGGATATTCTAAAAATCTGCGCTTTAACCAAAATCAGTTGTGCACCCGTTAAATTGTTCCGAAACTTGACCCGTGATTGCAAACCTATTGCTACTGGGTCCCGAAATTACCGTGCGGAGGACTCTCGATTCATTGAAAAAGAAATTCTACAAATGCTTGAGGATGATATAATTGAACCAAGTTACTCTCCGTGGCGCGCTCAAATTGTTGTGACTTCGTCAACTAATAAAAAGAAACGATTGGTAGTCGATTTCTCCCAAACTATTAACCGTTTCACCTTACTTGATGCATACCCCTTGCCACGAATTGGGGATCTCGTTGACCAAATAGCCCAGTATCGTATCTTTAGTATAATTGACTTGTCCAAAGCATACTATCAGATTGAAATTTGCCCTGAAGATCGCCCCTATACGGCCTTTCAGGCTGGAAACCGTCTGTACCAATTTAAACGAATACCCATGGGGGTCACAAACGGGGTTTCTGCCTTTCAACGATTTATGAATTCTTTCATTTCTGATAACAAATTACCTGGAACCTTCTCGTATATAGATGATATAACTATTTGCGGTAAAACCCAGGAGGAGCATGACGTCAATTTGGAGTATTTCTTAAAAGCTGCCTCGACATACAACCTCGAAATAAACCGGGAAAAATCAAAGTTTTCACTTCGTTCTATTAACGTGCTTGGATACCAAATTTGTAACGGAACTCTTCAATCTGATCCAGAGCGTTTGAGACCTCTTTTGCAAATGCCTCCCCCTTCCGATTCAAAATCGTTAAAAAGGTGTCTTGGTATGTTTGCTTACTATGCGAAATGGATACCTAAGTATTCATACAAAATTCGTCCACTGGTCGAAAATAAACAATTCCCTATGCCTCCTATAGTTGTAAATTCTTTCGAAAAACTCAAGAAAGACATTGCTGAATCATCCGTAAAAGTTATTGATGATGAATTGCCGTTTATTATTGAAACCGATGCCTCAGAAAAGGCTATCGGAGGCACTCTTTTACAAGCTGGGAGACCTGTAGCATTCTTTTCTCGGTCGTTAAACCTCTCTGAAATGCGACTTCATATAGTCGAAAAAGAAGCATATGCCATAGTCGAATGTGTTCGTAAATGGAGAGATCTCATTGTTGGGAAACATTTTACTATTATTACTGATCAACAAGCCGTATCTTTTGTGTTTAAACCTGCTAATCGTGGAAAAATTAAAAACGATAAAATTATACGGTGGAAAATGGAACTTCTTCCCTTTTCATATGATATAAAACACCGTCCCGGGAATGAAAATATTGTCGCTGACACATTATCCAGAGTATGTAGTGCTGCTGTTTCTTCCTTGGAGGAACTAAAATCAATTCATGATTCCTTAATACATCCTGGAGTACAACGCTTTTGGCATTTTGTAAGGTCACAAAATTTGCCATATTCACTTGATGAAATCCGACGTGTGACATCTCAATGTACTACTTGCGCCAAAATAAAACCCCAATTCTTTACTTCTACTAATAATATTCTTATCCGTTCTACTGCTCCATTCCAGCGTCTTTCTGTCAATTACAAAGGACCTATCCCGGCATCTTCATCAGGTTGCCGTTACATATTTACAGTCGTCGATGAATACAGTCGATTTCCGTTTGCTTTCCCTTGTCGTGATTGCTCCTCTCAAACCGCGATTCAGTGCCTGGTGAATATTTTTTCTATTTTTGGACTTCCCTCATTCATCCATTCCGATCGAGGAACTTTGTTTATGTCGGAGGAATTCAAACAATTCTTGCTGCGACTTGGAATTGGATCCAGTAACACTACTGCGTATAACCCAAGAGGTAACAGCCAATGTGAGCGCTATAACGGCATTATTTGGAACACCATCTTATTAGCTTTGGGATCAAAACGGTTACCCATTAGCGCTTGGCAGGATGTTCTACAGGATGTTTTACAAACTATTCGCTCTCTACTATGCACCTCCACAAATGCTACGCCTCACGAACGCATGTTCAATTTTAAAAGGCGCTCTTCCACTGGCACTGCATTACCTGTTTGGCTCTGTGAGCCTGGGGAGGTGTTATTAAAGCGATTTGGTAACAGGAGTAAATATGACCCGATCGTTGAGGTAGTGGAACTCCTCGAGGCTAACCCTACACATGCAAGAATACGATATCATGATGGCCGGGAAGATTCAGTAGCACTAAGACATTTAGCACGTTTTCCACGCTCGGGTCGATCTCAAGATTCTGCTGAAAACGTTCTACCTGACATGGGCCCTTTGCCTGATACAAGTTCCACGAATACTCCTTCACCTAAGGAAAGTTATACAGAAAATGAATTAGTGAATCAGAATTCAGAGAATCAACCTTCCCAGAGATATGGTGCTTCTGATAGTGAACTACTTCCCCGCCGGTCTAGCAGGATTCGCAAACCAGTCCAGCGTCTAGATTTATAAAACTTTCTGATAACAATCTCTGTTACAAGTGGGGAGAATGTTATGTATATTATATTTCTTCAGCTGCATTTGCCCAGGATTGAACTCAGCACCTTGGGATTACGAGATGGATTACGTGCACTTGCATATATTTCCGTTAAAGTAAAATTACTGGGTTTTCTTGTCCACGTGACTTTTTAATTTAAATGCGTTCTCTTTCTTTTACCATATATACGTTCTTGGCCTCTTGCCTTGTTGGCATTGTAGTTTTGAATTAATTGAATAAAGCCTTAGAAAAGGTTTTTCTATTCGTGTCTTCTTTTTACATTACAACATTGGAATCTACCCTGAATAGAACTCATTCATTGTTTTCAGTGAGATTCCCCCAGGTGCAGATCACGGGATCCACGTTTAGCGGTCGTGAAATGGAGAACGACCGAATGAGTTTCCACAACTTTTTGTCCTGATTTGAAAATTGTGTCGCGGGCATGGCAAATGATGCGGAGAAATTGAATTTCTTAAAATGCTCCTTGTCTGAGAGACCTCTGCTGTTGATTAATCACTGGAGTTGTGTCAATGCAAATTATCAGCAGACGCTCTCAGTATTAAAAAAGGAATATCTAGATGTCAATGATATCATTGACAAGATTTTCCAAGATATCATCGATTTCTCTCCCAAAAGGGAGAGTTCTTATGCTGATCTTGGGGGTTTCATTAGCAGGACTGCTTCGATCTTGGAAGAGTTGGCCGACTCACTTTCTTCCGACTTCTCTGAAGATGATTCGGCAGGAGCCCGACTAATGGCCAAACTTCTGTTCTTGAAATTTCCAAGAGAGTTGAAAGGAGATCTGATTCTATTATGCGGAAGTAGAATTCCATCTCTGTCTGTCTTACTGCGAGACACCAGTGAGGCAATCAAATGCCTGCAAATTAAAGGCGGCGGAGTGCATGGTCCTTCCCAAGGGATTAATCGAAGTAATCCACGTGTAACTTTCTCTAAATCCAGAGGATCAACTACCCACCGAGATGCCTCTTTCCAGGTTGTTTCGGATTTTCAACCTTCCTTCTGGGTATTCCAGTAAATTACCTCCTGTCATTTGTGTTACCTTTGGTCGAGGAGGGCAGACTGTTTCAGTAAATTGTCTACTAGATGCTGGCAGTGGCCGAACTTATTTGTCTGGTGACATCTTGCACTCCTTGGGATCTGTGGTTTCTGATGGATTGGATTGTTGCTTGAAGCTGACTACCCTTCTTGAAGAATGTGAGCGGAAGTTCAAGGAGGTGGTGCTGGAGGTTAATTTAGGGTCCAGCTATACTGGGCATTTTCCGGTGCTGGTTGCCGACACATTGGACTCGTCTCTTCGTCTGAAGGGTTGGAGCTTATTGTTGGAGGAGTTCGGGCAGAACGGATGTTCTCTGGCTGGGCAATTTGAATCTGGTACTGATTTGGTCTCTATAGAGGGAATTATGGGACTTGATCTAGTGCAGCATTTGGGTCCCTTGCAGTTGGTTCTTTGTCTGCAGGGTCAGGCATTCTCTATCCCTGCTGGTCTCATCCCCTTTGGTGAGATAGACTCTTTTTTTTTCACAGACCATTCATCAGTTCAAGGGGAGGCTCTTTTGTTCAACTCGGTAATGGAACATACACCCGAGGTGGAATCAGCTCATGTTTGCTTCGTTCTGGAGGCTGATTCAACCTATGTAGACTCCTTGGGGGATGTCTTTCCCTTCAGCGATGTGGAGAGAGGATTAGAGAGAATGTTCAACATTGAGTCATTGGGGATTCATGACAGCGAAGAGATTTCAGGTTATGATCGTGATCAGATCCAGCAGTTCCAAAGGTCCATCACTTTCTGGGATGGGAAATATCATGTTGAGTTGCCCTAACATTTGGACTAACTAGCTCGGGTTCCTTCAAATCATGCAATTACTTTGCACATTCTGGATCGTGTTGTCAGGAGCCTGGAGAAGAAGGGGTTGTACCAGGAGTATCTGAAGGTGTTCATCCAGCAGAAGGAGGAGGGTATCATTGAGGAAATACACGTAGCCCCACAAAGATTTGGGGATTATATTTGGATACCTCATCGACCTATTTTTAAGGCGGATCCGGCAGCAACTACTAAGATCAGGCCGGTATTTAATTGTAGCCTGAAGACGGGTGGCTCGATTTCGCTTAACGAGGCTGCTTACTCCAGTGTGAATATGACGGGGAATATGTTGGACTTGCTGATGTCATTCAGATCGAATGATTTTGTCTTGCTCGCGGATATCAGGAAGGTGTTCTTGATGGTTCGTCTTGCCCTTGAGGCAGACAGAAACAGGTTTTGTTTTTTTGTAAAGGAGGGCGACCGTCTTCGATGTTTCCGCTATTCGACCCTGATATTTGGGTTTAACTCCAGCCCCTTTATACTGGGAAGTAACCTGAGGTTTCATGCGGCCCTGTACCCCCTAGACAAAATCGAGCAGCGATGGAGGACAAATTTTATGTTGACAACCTTGTGGTGACTGAGTCTGACCCTGTGAAGCTTGCAAGACTTCATTCACAGGTCAGGAAGCGTCTGAAAGAGGGCGGATTTGTAGTGCAGTCATGCAGCTCCAACTGTGACAGCCTTAGGGAGGAGATGAGAAACGACGGTACGTTGAGTGCTCATGAGGCCATATGGGAGATGGTGCTCGGGTACAGGTACGATCCGCTTTCGGAGGAGCTGTGCATTGCTCCTGTTAGATGTGATTCAAGTGCATCTACCAAAAGGCGTATCCTTTCCGAGTCGGCAAGGGTGTTTGATCCTTTGTCCCTCTGTCTACCGGTGACCATAAGAAGTCGGGTTTTGGTGGAAGAGTTATGGAAGCAGGGTTTTGACTGGGATGATCAATCATCTTGGAAGAGCCTTGCGGAGGACCTCTCGAGATTGAGTAATATGCATTTCAGCAGACAAGTCTGATCTGGAGAATTATATCTATTTTGTGATGCCTCAAAGGAAGCATACGGATTTGCTGCTTACTATGTGCAGAACCAGCGACCTGCCTTTATTTTTGCCAAGGCTAAGGTTGCACCGGTAATTAAAAATTATTATACTTCTACGCAGATATCGGAAAAGAATTCTAACTATTTTCTTTTGGTTAAGCTAAGGGGTTGCGTCCAATTCATTATCGGTAGAAAATATCGTGTACGGGTGGCCAAAATGACAACTTTTTTTATCCGTCTTAATTTGAGACTTACTGTAAAAGTCGATTTTGTTGTTTCACAAGATTGTTTTGTATTTTATTTTTTTCATTTATTATTAAAAAAAAGTATTTCACAAGATTTTTTTGTCATTTATGTAAAAAATAAATATTTCACAAGATTTTTTGTCTTTTATTAAACATTAAATTAAAAAATAATACAACACAGCATCTCGCTGAATTTATTCTGACAGAAATGTTTTAATAAGTAACGTGTAGATAGTGATAAAAAAATTATTTCACAAGTTTTAAGTAAAGTTTGTTTAGAAAGAATAAATACATCTCACTGAATTTGTTAGTTTCATTTCATTTTACCTAAGTCCTATTCTTGGAAAAAAATCTTGTGAAATACTCTTTTATGAAAAAAACTAAAATACAAAAGAATGTTTGTGAAACAACAAAACCGACTTTCACAACAAGTCTCAAATTAATACGGATAAAAAAAAAGTTGTTAACAATTTGGACATCCGTACACGATATTTTCTACCGATAATGAATTGGACGCAACCCCTTAGCTTAACCTTTCTTTTTAGTCAAAACGACTTACTTAAAATGAATTATTGAATATTTATTAAATATTTACTGTTAACGTAATATACGTAAGGTATATAACTCTATATCTGTGTGCGTGTGTTTCCTATAGACAAATTGTAGGTGGAACTTACAAACTATTTCATCAAAATATCTTATGTAATTATTCTCGTGAAAGATAATGCACTTTTCACTTTGATCAAGATCCATTTTGGAGGTCAACAGGTGCTTAGTTACAGACCCCCCCCCCCCCCCCCAAACCAGAATCCAATAATAATGAATAGATTTCAATGAAATTTCGAATAGAAATTTTATATATATATAATATATATATATATTCATTTTAAAATAAATAAAAAATTAAAAAGTGGTTCTAGGGGGTACCACCCTCCAAACTTTGTTATTTGTTTTTCCTAACTTTGTATGAGGACTTACAAAATATTTTTTGATTAAATAGTGTGTAAATATTTTCGACAAGACTAATGACGCTATTTTCATTTTGATCAAGATTATTTCCGTGTCTACCATCCCCATATTTACAGACTCCTTGAAACAGCATTGCAAATACATTTTACATAAAGATTGTTTGCACATAGGCAATTTTTGTGTAAAATCTGGGTATAGGCAGATAAGCACACATAATAAATTCTATAGATTATAGTTATCTTTTCTAAGTTTTGCTTCCTCCCACGGATGCAAAACCCCCAAAGGTTCTAATATTTTGACAGTTTTAACCTCTGTTCTCTTGCTTATGCACTCTTACTTCCTGAACACTATTGAATTGACTGGTTTCATTTATTCTGAGATAGAAAAATCTCGATACCAATAATTAGGAGTAGTTCCTTCACTACATGTGAACATTTAGTACATCACTAACATATTTCCTGAAATCACTTAATTCCTAATTCGTCCTTATACCTTTTTTTCAGATTTCTCTATTAAAGATGCCACCAAAAAAAAGATTCTTACTCGGGAAATCAAAGAGAGCAAATTCACTGAACAGAAGCAGAGAGCAGGAAACAGAGGAGCGGAAGAATTTCCGGAGAGAAACCAATGCAAGAAGAATGGTAGCTAGACGTGAGACAGAGGATTAAGATCAAATGAATTTAAGTAGAGAAACTAATTCCAACAGAATGGCAGCGAGATGTGAAGCAGAGAACGAAGACCAAAGAAATTCCCGCCTTCAAAATAATTATCAGAGAATAGCAGCCGTAAGAATTCAGGAAACGAGCAATCAAAGAATAATTCGACTTCAGGCTAACCGACAAAAGAATCATTGCTCATCGAAACCAAGAAACACAGGAAGAAGCTGAGAATAGTCGGCACATTGATAGAGTCAGACGTGCAAGAGTTAGAGCGCGTCCATTTAATGCAGATCAATTGCGTCTCGCTGCATTCACCTATGATCCAAGACACAACTATGAAACAGAAGAAATAGTAAAAATTGGCTTGATAACACAAAAATGGAATCAGAAATGGAAGAATGAACCTCCTGGATTGTGTTGTAGTAAAGGGAAAATAAACCTGCCTTTTCTGTATTGCTGAACCTCCTGAACATCTGAAAAAACTTCTAGATGGAACATCACCCGATTCAAATCATTTTCTGAAAAACATACACCTATATAATAATTCTTTTCAAATGACTTCATTTGGAGCAAAATTTGCGAATGAGGGAGGATTTATGCCTACTTTCAAAATCCAATGACAAATATATCACCATATTGGTAGTATATTGCCAATGAACAATGACAGACATTAATTTTTACAGGTTTATTTTATAAGCGATATGAAAAAACAGGCTGAAACAAGGTGTACATATAATCAAGGGGGTTAACTGCGACATTGTACAACAACTGCAACAAATGCTTCACGTCAACAATAGTTACGTTAGAAGTTACAAATGTTCCCTTGAAAATATTCCAAACACAAATTATCAGTTTGTGATAAGTGCTGATAAAAGGCCCCCGAATGAGCATGCGCGTCGCTTCAATGTACCAGAGAGTAATGAAGTTGCTATGCTTTTAGCGGGTGATCAATGTGGAAAGCGAGACATAATCATAAAGTGCAGAGACTCTACTGTTAAACGTGTGAGTGATACACATCGATCTTACGATGCTTTGCAATATCCCCTGCTGTTTCCATATGGCCAAGACGGCTATCATTTTGGTATTCCGCATGGAGGAGAAAATTCAAGGAAATCTGTATCATGTATGTATTTTTATGCATTTTACCTAATGTTGCGGACAGACAATTTTAATTTATTGCATCGAAGTCGAAATTTATTTCACTAGTTTGTTGTTGACATGTGGGTCAAAACAGAATCAGAAAGACTTACTTTATATAAAAACACACCAAAAGAGCTTCGGGTTGATTCTTATATTCATTTACGTGACAGCATACAGAATGATGGCTATCAGTATAACATAGGAAAGTTGTGTATTCTTCCATCAAGCTTCATAGGGGGGCCACGCTATATGCATGAGAGAACACACAATGCCATGACTTATGTACGCAAATATGGCAGACCTGATTTATTTATAACTTTCACATGCAACCCCAAGTGGTCTGAAATCAAAGAGGAACTTCTAGTTGATCAAAAGCCACACCATAGACATGATCTCTTAGCACGGGTTTTCCACTTGAAACTGATTAAATTAATGCACCTAATTACTAAGTCCCAGATATTTGGAGAAGTTCGCTGTCCAATGTGGAATGGCAGAAAAGCGGATTACCTCATGCCCATCTATTCATTTGGTTGGTGACAAAAAATCAACTCAAATCAACTTGATTGTATAATTTCCGCTGAAATTCCTGATCCTGACATTGATCGGCCACTTTATGAGATTGTAAAAACTCATATGGTTCATGGCCGTTGAGGTTATCAAAACCTTCAGTCACCATGCATGAAGGAAGGGATGTGTACAAAAAAGTATCCAAAACAATTTATTCTCCATACTCAATTTGCCCAAGATGGATATCCTGCATACAGAAGAAGAAAACCAGAGGATGGAGGAAAGCAAGCGAATGTTGGAATTCATGAGGTTTTGACAATCGCTGGATAATTCCTTCCTGTCCACTACTATCAACAACTTTTAATGCTCACATCAATGTAGAGTTTTGCAACTCTGTTAAGAGCATAAAATATGTGTGCAAATACATCAATAAAGAGAGTGATGCTGCTGCTGCTTTTGCCATTAAAGATATCAGTCATAATGAAGTTGAACAATACCAAGTAGGAAGAAGGTATATAAGTAGCAATGAAGCTTTCTAGCGAATCTTTGGATTCCCAATCCATGAACGACACCCAGCCATTCAACAACTTTCTGTGCATTTAGAAAATGGCCAGAGAATATATTTTACTGGCGAGACAGCAGCAAATCAAGTTCTGAATCCAAGAGAAACAACTCGGACATCCTTTTTCAAACTTTGTCAGCAAGATGACTTTGCCAGAACACTACTTCTATTTATCTTCCTCCCACAAGGTAAGATGTGACACAAGGTCAGGAAAGTGGGAAAAAACCAGCGCTCGAGAATTTGAGCACTCTGGTCATTTAAAAATTGCCTGGGCAGCCCCGTCTGCATTCTCCGGTAGGGGCACCTCAGGCGATTAGCAATAAACTAACCCCTTCTCAAAGGGTGAGAAGGCAAAGCCTGGGAGGGTGCACCTCCTAGAACTGCACAGGACGGACAACCGATAGACTGGCGTAAATCCAGACCCGAAGGCCCAGACAATACCGTTCTATAGGATGGGGTTCCTACTATACATGGAATCAGAACTGTTGGAACAGACGCAAAATTGGTGTAGACGTCGAAGGCTATCCTGGAATTAAATTTGATACAACAATTGGAAGGGTATATACTGTACATCCTAACCAAAATGAAGGTTTTTTTCTTAGAATTCTTCTTCATGAGAAAAAAGGACCAATCTCATTTCAGAGCTTGAAAGAAGTCAATGGTGAAGTTTGCAGAACATATCGAGAAGCATGTTTGAAGTTAGGTTTATTTGAAAATGATGGGCAGTCGGAAGCAACACTAGCCGAAACTTCAATATCAAGAACACCGAAGATTTTAAGGGGTCTTTTTTGCTATTATCCTTAAAATTTGTGAAGTAAACAATCCCGTTGAAATATGGAATAAGTTTAGAGATGATCTTTTTGAAGATTTTAAGGGGTCTTTTTTGCTATTATCCTTAAAATTTGTGAAGTAAACAATCCCGTTGAAATATGGAATAAGTTTAGAGATGATCTTTCTGAAGATTTTAAGGGGTCTTTTTTGCTATTATCCTTAAAATTTGTGAAGTAAACAATCCCGTTGAAATATGGAATAAGTTTAGAGATGATCTTTCTGAAGATTTTAAGGGGTCTTTTTTGCTATTATCCTTAAAATTTGTGAAGTAAACAATCCCGTTGAAATATGGAATAAGTTTAGAGATGATCTTTCTGAAGATTTTAAGGGGTCTTTTTTGCTATTATCCTTAAAATTTGTGACGTAAACAATCCCGTTGAAATATGGAATAAGTTTAGAGATGATCTTTTTGAAGATTTTAAGGGGTCTTTTTTGCTATTATCCTTAAAATTTGTGAAGTAAACAATCCCGTTGAAATATGGAATAAGTTTAGAGATGATCTTTCTGAAGATTTTAAGGGGTCTTTTTTGCTATTATCCTTAAAATTTGTGAAGTAAACAATCCCGTTGAAATATGGAATAAGTTTAGAGATGATCTTTTTGAAGATTTTAAGGGGTCTTTTTTGCTATTATCCTTAAAATTTGTGAAGTAAACAATCCCGTTGAAATATGGAATAAGTTTAGAGATGATCTTTCTGAAGATTTTAAGGGGTCTTTTTTGCTATTATCCTTAAAATTTGTGACGTAAACAATCCCGTTGAAATATGGAATAAGTTTAGAGATGATCTTTTTGAAGATTTTAAGGGGTCTTTTTTGCTATTATCCTTAAAATTTGTGAAGTAAACAATCCCGTTGAAATATGGAATAAGTTTAGAGATGATCTTTTTGAAGATTTTAAGGGGTCTTTTTTGCTATTATCCTTAAAATTTGTGAAGTAAACAATCCCGTTGAAATATGGAATAAGTTTAGAGATGATCTTTCTGAAGATTTTAAGGGGTCTTTTTTGCTATTATCCTTAAAATTTGTGAAGTAAACAATCCCGTTGAAATATGGAATAAGTTTAGAGATGATCTTTCTGAAGATTTTAAGGGGTCTTTTTTGCTATTATCCTTAAAATTTGTGACGTAAACAATCCCGTTGAAATATGGAATAAGTTTAGAGATGATCTTTTTGAAGATTTTAAGGGGTCTTTTTTGCTATTATCCTTAAAATTTGTGAAGTAAACAATCCCGTTGAAATATGGAATAAGTTTAGAGATGATCTTTTTGAAGATTTTAAGGGGTCTTTTTTGCTATTATCCTTAAAATTTGTGAAGTAAACAATCCCGTTGAAATATGGAATAAGTTTAGAGATGATCTTTTTGAAGATTTTAAGGGGTCTTTTTTGCTATTATCCTTAAAATTTGTGACGTAAACAATCCCGTTGAAATATGGAATAAGTTTAGAGATGATCTTTCTGAAGATTTTAAGGGGTCTTTTTTGCTATTATCCTTAAAATTTGTGAAGTAAACAATCCCGTTGAAATATGGAATAAGTTTAGAGATGATCTTTCTGAAGATTTTAAGGGGTCTTTTTTTTTGCTATTATCTTTAAAATTTAATTGTTTTCATAAACAGTTGAAAAAAGGGGTTCCTATAATGTTATTACGCAATTTATCTCAGCCGAAATTATGCAATGGTACAAAACTTATTGTGCACAAATTGATGGTAAATTGTATCGAGGCAATTATTCTCACTGGTTGTGGCAAAGGTGAGCCTGTATTTATTCTGAGGATTCCAATTGTACCATCAAATATACCCTTTCAATTTAAGCGGTTGCAGTTTCCTGTACGCCTTTCTTTTGCTATGTCCATAAATAAAAGCCAAGGCCAAACACTAAAAGTTGCCGGATTGCAACTTGAAGAACCATGCTTTTCACATGGTCAGCTTTATGTAGGAGCATCACGTGTGGGAGCTAAAACAAATCTTTTTGTGTATGCACATCAAAATAAAACAAAAAACATTGTTTATAAAGAGATTTTCAATCTTAATGCAACATGATTTTTTTAATTATTATTATTAAATGATTGCAGTTTGTATTTTATTAAACTTTCTTTCAATTTTAAAACTTTCCATACCAGTTTCAAACTTTGACTTATCAATTAATTGTTTTCATAAACAGCATATGATCATTATTTCTGTTTCAGTGTTTGACTTATCAATTAATTGTTTTCATAAACAGCATTTGATCATTATTTCTGTTTCAATCTTTGACTTATCAATTAATTGTTTTCATAAACAGCATATGATCATTATTTCTGTTTCAATCTTTGACTTATCAATTAATTGTTTTCATAAACAGCATATGATCATTATTTCTGTTTCAATCTTTGACTTATCAATTAATTGTTTTCATAAACAGCATATTGTTATATAACAGATCTCACTCTATCCGGAACTAATGTTGGACAGCGACATGCTGAGCGTTCACCGTTTCCGGAGAGCTACAAAAAGGAAAACAAAAAAAGGGGCTTGGCGCTAGTTGGAGGTAGCCGCCATCTTTCCCCAGCTAGCGACCAACGAGTGAACACGTAGAAAAAAGGTCACTCCGTCGCCGTCGCCGCCGTCATCAAGAATTAAGATAACAACTTAACCGTCGCCGTCGCCATCAAGAATTAAGATAACAACTTAACCGTCGCCGTCGCCGCCGTCATCAAGAATTAAGATAAACAACTTAACCGTCGCCGTCGCCGCTGTCATCAAGAATTAAGATAAACAACTTAACCGTCGCCGTCGTCATCAAGGAATTAAGAATAAAAAGAACGATCTTTGCTTTGGGGTAAATAAATATATTTGATTAATCCTATTCAAGTTGTCCGTGTTTCCTTGCAACCATACGCTTGTCTATCACACTGGTGTCAGAAGCGTACAGCAAGTTAAATATGGAGAACTACACGAACTTCACACGGGACGAACTTTTCACCCTCATTAGAGAGCAGAGAACACTATTGTTCAATTTGAAGACAGGGGTGGAACAGCCATCCGAACGTGTAATTCAAGAGGTTCAAACCGACTTAGACGACATGCTGGCGGCTTTAAGGCTGACTCCTTCGACAGCAACCCGTACGAATCAGAAGGAGAACGAGTATAGCGTAGTTATACGTCAACAGGCTATCCGGGACGTTCTCAAACAGCAGAAATTATTCCGCCCGGTAAATGACGTGAACCAATTCATCACGGCGCTGAACAAAGCTTATACCATCCACGTCGCACCGGAATCGAAGAGATATCCCAGCCTAGAAGGCGAGTTCGTCAAATCCGCGAAAGATTTACTTGACCAGGGTATCTTTCAGCAGATGGTGGATTCAAAGTCAGACTCGTCCACTTTTGAGGAACTAAAGGAGTACTTGCAAGCGGCCCACGGCAGCCAGATGACGAGCTTCCAGCACCTTAGCCGAGCCTGGGACTTGGAGCGAATAGACAGCGAAAAATTACCAGACTTCGCATCTCGCCTGGAGAACACTTTGAGAGATGCTGCCGTCCACATAACAACGAAATTCAAAAAGGATAAAAAGACAGACCTGACAGTGGACGGTCTGGTTTCCATAATAGGCGCGATGCTGATGAGCGAAAAGGTGTTCAGTGTTTGACTTATCAATTAATTGTTTTCATAAACAGCATATGATAGTTATTTCTGTTTCAATCTTTGACTTATCAATTAATTGTTTTCATAAACAGCATATGATCACTATTTCTGTTTCAATCTTTGACTTATCAATTAATTGTTTTCATAAACAGCATATGATCACTATTTCTGTTTCAATCTTTGACTTATCAATTAATTGTTTTCATAAACAGCATATGATCACTATTTCTGTTTCAATCTTTGACTTATCAATTAATTGTTTTCATAAACAGCATATGATCATTATTTCTGTTTCAATCTTTGACTTATCAATTAATTGTTTTCATAAACAGCATATGATCATTATTTCATTTTATTCACTTGTGTATTTGGGTTTGTTAACTTGAAGCATGTTTTAAAAATGTACACTAAAATAAAACAAAATTATAACAATTATCCTCTGAAGGAGTAAAGCTGTAATACATGTGATAACAAATAAAATAATATAATAGACAATTATGTTTTTGTGATTTTTTTAGTTAAAGAAAAAGAGCTAAAAAAATTTACGTTACCTGGTTTTATTTATCTTGGGAAACCATGTATAAACATCCTGTACATAGACCGATTCTATGCTAATATTACTATTGAGATGTGTGATTGTAATCTACTTGGTCATGTGTGCACTACCTCCACTATAGCAAATATTAGGTGATAGTATTTTGTAAGAGTATAAAAGCAAGTGATGTGAGAACAATGATCAAAGTGACAATTTAATCTGCCAACTAATTGAGTATACCGACATTGCTTTTTAATTCACCTATAAAAAACGCTTTTCAGCTGCTTCTGCAGTTTACATCACCTATGTTAAACGCTTTTAAGACTATTGATTTCATCAACATCACGTATTTTCTTAATATGATACAATGGAGTGGGGTAAGAAATTAGGTATTGACAGGACCATTTGGTCGACTTGGTGTTGTCTGGGATCAACAATTTTAAGATAAAAGCATTACTTTTGGAAACTGGTATGTATGTATTACATCTCTTCAGACTTGCTTTCATCAACATCATTTATTTTCATCATATTCTGAAATAGGGGGGGGGGTGATCAGAAATTAGGTATAGACCGATGCTATTTGTTCTACTCGGCATTGTTCGAGATCAATAATCATTATAAACATTATATTTCTTAATACTTTGATTTTACCGATACTTTTGTCAGTTCTGTGAAGACCTCCTCACTAACATTACAGTATTAAAGGATAAAGAGAGAAAGATAAAGAGAGAAAGATAAAGAGACGGTTAGGGGGAGAGAGAGGGGGGGGGGAGATAGAAGTTTTAACATCAAAATGTTACACATATTATTAAACTTCTATTTTTTTTTTATGTCCCGGAGCAATAAATGTAACATTACACTATTACATTTAAAGCAGATGGCTCCAGGGAAGGAGGGGGGGGGGTGAATTACATTATTATTAGTTTTTAACACATTTAAACAATAGAAGAATCATATGAGAAAAAAGGAAATAGAAGGTTAAAGGAAGGAGGGAAATAATGTGCAGCCAGGGAAAGAAAGACGGCTAGAGAAAGGAAGAGAGTTGCTTAGAGAAATAGATATAGACTGTAAACACTATTGCTAAACTATTTCATCACTCTAAAAGTGTTACACACACTATTTCATTTCTACTACTTTGTTTTTTATTGCCCCGGGCAACACCGGGTACCCCTGCTAGTATATATATATATATATGTTTCTCTTAAAATGATGCTGATGGGGGAAGAGCGAGTGATTAAATAGTTTAGCAATAATGTTTACAGTCTATATCTATCTCTCTAAGTAAAGTGTGTAATTACATATATATATATATATTTGTTTCTCTTGAAAAAGATAAAAAATTTGGAATCGAAATTTTCAATGAAATGTAACAAGAGCATGACCATGATGAATAACACAAGTTGAGACATAACAGCATTCATCCGAATGGCGTTGCAGCCTCTTTTCCAATAAGATTTAGTTGCAAATAGACGCATTAGACACAACGGCTCGTTCCAGCCCTAATGCTGATGAGGGGCAGAGCGAGTGATTAAATAGTTTAGCAATAGTGTTTACAGTCTATATCTATCTCTCTAAGCAAAGTGTGTCATTACATATATATATATATATTTGTTTCTCTTGAAAAAGATAAAAAATTTGGAATTGAAATTTTAATGAAATGTAACAAGAGCATGACCATGATGAATAACGCAAGTTGAGACATAACGTCATTCATCCGAATGGCAGTGCGGCCTTTTTTCCAATAAGATTTAGTGGCCAATATACGCATTAGACACAACGGCTCGTTCCAGCCCTGATGTCTATGGGGACAGAGCGAGTGATTAAATAGTTTAGCAATAGTGTTTACAGTCTATATCTATCTCTCTAAGCAAAGTGTGCAATTACATATATATATATATATTTGTTTCTCTTGAAAAAGATAAAAAATTAGAATCGAAATTTTAATGAAATGTAACAAGAGCATGACCATGATGAATAACGCAAGTATAGACATAACGTCATTCATCCGAATGGCGTTGCGGCCTCTTTTCCAATAAGATTTAGTTGCAAATAGACGCATTACACACAACGGCTCGTTCCAGCCCTAATGCTGATGAGGGGCAGAGCGAGTGATTAAATAGTTTAGCAATAGTGTTTACAGTCTATATCTATCTCTCTAAGCAAAGTGTGCAATTATATATATATATTTGTTTCTCTTAAAAAAGATGAAAAATTTGGAATTGAAATTTTAAGGAAATGTAACAAGAGCATGACCATGATGAATAACGCAAGTTGAGACATCACGTCATTCATCCGAATGGCAGTGCGGCCTTTTTTCCAATAAGATTTAGTGGCCAATATACGCATTAGACACAACGGCTCGTTCCAGCCCTGATGTCTATGGGGACAGAGCCAGTGATTAAATAGTTTAGCAATAGTGTTTACAGTCTATATCTATCTCTCTAAGCAAAGTGTGCAATTACATATATATATATATATATTTGTTTCTCTTGAAAAAGATAACAAATTTGGAATCGAAATTTTAATGAAATGTAACAAGAGCATGACGTTTCAGCCCTGATGCTGATGGGGGCGAAGCAAGTTTTTCAATAGTTTGGCAATAGTGTTTACAGTCTAAAGATAAAAAATTTGGAATCGAAATTTTAATGAAATGTAACAAGAGCATGACCATGATGAATAACGCAAGTTGAGACATCACGTCATTCATCCGAATGGCAGTGCGGCCTTTTTTCCAATAAGATTTAGTGGCCAATATACGCATTAGACACAACGGCTCGTTCCAGCCCTGATGTCTATGGGGACAGAGCCAGTGATTAAATAGTTTAGCAATAGTGTTTACAGTCTATATCTATCTCTCTAAGCAAAGTGTGCAATTACATATATATATATATATTTGTTTCTCTTGAAAAAGATAGAAAATTTGGAATCGAAATTTTAATGAAATGTAACAAGAGCATGACGATGATGAATAACGCAAGTATAGACATAACGTCATTTATCTGAAGGGGGTTATGGCCTCTTTTCCAATGAAATTTAGTTGCAAATAGACGCATTAGACACAACGGCTCGTTCCAGCCCTGATGCTGATGGGGGCGAAGCAAGTTTTTCAATAGTTTGGCAATAGTGTTTACAGTCTATATCTATCTCTCTAAGCAAAGTGTGTAATTATATATATATATCTGTTTCTCTTGAAAAAGATAAAAAATTAGAATCGAAATTTTAATGAAATGTAACAAGAGCATGACCATGATGAATAACGCAAGTTGAGACATAACGTCATTCATCTGAATGGCGTTGCAGCCTCTTTTCCAATAAGATTTAGTTGCAAATAGACGCATTACACACAACGGCTCGTTCCAGCCCTAATGCTGATGAGGGGCAGAGCGAGTGATTAAATAGTTTAGCAATAGTGTTTACAGTCTATATCTATCTCTCTAAGCAAAGTGTGCAATTATATATATATATATATATATATATATATATATTTGTTTCTCTTGAAAAAGATAGAAAATTTGGAATCGAAATTTTAATGAAATGTAACAAGGGCATGACCATGATGAATAACGCAAGTTGAGACATAACGTCATTCATCCGAATGGCAGTGCAGCTTTTTTTCCAATAAGATTTAGTGGCCAATATACGCATTAGACACAACGGCTCGTTCAAGCCCTGATGTCTATGGGGACAGAGCGAGTGATTAAATAGTTTAGCAATAGTGTTTACAGTCTATATCTATCTCTCTAAGCAAAGTGTGCAATTACATATATATATATATATATTTGTTTCTCTTGAAAAAGATAGAAAATTTGGAATCGAAATTTTAATGAAATGTAACAAGAGCATGACCATGATGAATAACGCAAGTTGAGACATAACGTCATTCATCCGAATGGCTTTGCGGCCTCTTTTCCAATAAGATTTAGTAGCAAATAGACACATTAGACACAACGGCTCGTTCCATCCCTGATGTCTATAAGGACAGAGCGAGTGATTAAATAGTTTAGCAATAGTGTTTACAGTCTATATCTATCTCTCTAAGCAAAGTGTGCAATTACATATATATATATATATTTGTTTCTCTTGAAAAAGATGAAAAATTTGGAATTGAAATTTTAATGAAATGTAACAAGAGCATGACGATGATGAATAACGCAAGTATAGACATAACGTCATTTATCTGAAGGGGGTTATGGCCTCTTTTCCAATGAAATTTAGTTGCAAATAGACGCATTAGACACAACGGCTCGTTCCAGCCCTGATGCTGATGGGGGCGAAGCAAGTTTTTCAATAGTTTGGCAATAGTGTTTACAGTCTATATCTATCTCTCTAAGCAAAGTGTGTAATTATATATATATATCTGTTTCTCTTGAAAAAGATAAAAAATTAGAATCGAAATTTTAATGAAATGTAACAAGAGCATGACCATGATGAATAACGCAAGTTGAGACATAACGTCATTCATCTGAATGGCGTTGCAGCCTCTTTTCCAATAAGATTTAGTTGCAAATAGACGCATTACGCACAACGGCTCGTTCCAGCCCTAATGCTGATGAGGGGCAGAGCGAGTGATTAAATAGTTTAGCAATAGTGTTTACAGTCTATATCTATCTCTCTAAGCAAAGTGTGCAATTATATATATATATATATATATATATATATATATATATATTTGTTTCTCTTGAAAAAGATAGAAAATTTGGAATCGAAATTTTAATGAAATGTAACAAGGGCATGACCATGATGAATAACGCAAGTTGAGACATAACGTCATTCATCCGAATGGCAGTGCAGCTTTTTTTCCAATAAGATTTAGTGGCCAATATACGCATTAGACACAACGGCTCGTTCAAGCCCTGATGTCTATGGGGACAGAGCGAGTGATTAAATAGTTTAGCAATAGTGTTTACAGTCTATATCTATCTCTCTAAGCAAAGTGTGCAATTACATATATATATATATATATTTGTTTCTCTTGAAAAAGATAGAAAATTTGGAATCGAAATTTTAATGAAATGTAACAAGAGCATGACCATGATGAATAACGCAAGTTGAGACATAACGTCATTCATCCGAATGGCGTTGCGGCCTCTTTTCCAATGAGATTTAGTGGCAAATAGACACATTAGACACAACGGCTCGTTCCAGCCCTAATGCTGATGAGGGGCAGAGCGAGTGATTAAATAGTTTAGCAATAGTGTTTACAGTCTATATCTATCTCTCTAAGCAAAGTGTGCAATTACATATATATATATATATATTTGTTTCTCTTGAAAAAGATGAAAAATTTGGAATTGAAATTTTAATGAAATGTAACAAGGGCATGACCATGATGAATAACGCAAGTTGAGACATAACGTCATTCATCCGAATGGCGTTGCGGCCTCTTTTCCAATGAGATTTAGTGGCAAATTGACACATTAGACACAACGGCTCGTTCAAGCCCTTATGCTGATGGGGGCGAAGCAAGTTTTTCAATAGTTTGGCAATAGTGTTTACAGTCTATATCTATCTCTCTAAGCAAAGTGTATAATTATATATATATATATATATATATATCTGTTTCTCTTGAAAAAGATAAAAAATTAGAATCGAAATTTTAATGAAATGTAACAAGAGCATGACCATGATGAATAACGCAAGTTGAGACATAACGTCATTCATCTGAATGGCGTTGCAGCCTCTTTTCCAATAAGATTTAGTTGCAAATAGACGCATTACACACAACGGCTCGTTCCAGCCCTAATGCTGATGAGGGGCAGAGCGAGTGATTAAATAGTTTAGCAATAGTGTTTACAGTCTATATCTATCTCTCTAAGCAAAGTGTGCAATTACATATATATATATATATATATATTTGTTTCTCTTGAAAAAGATAAAAAATTTGGAATCGAAATTTTAATGAAATGTAACAAGAGCATGACCATGATGAATAACGCAAGTTGAGACATAACGTCATTCATCCGAATGGCGTTGCGGCCTCTTTTCCAATAAGATTTAGTGGCAAATAGACGCATTAGTCACAACGGCTCGTTCCATCCCTGATGTCTATGGGGACAGAGCGAGTGATTAAATAGTTTAGCAATAGTGTTTACTGTCTATATCTATCTCTCTAAGCAAAGTGTGCAATTACATATATATATATATATTTGTTTCTCTTGAAAAAGATAAAAAATTTGGAATTGAAATTTTAATGAAATGTAACAAGAGCATGACGATGATGAATAACGGAAGTTGAGACATAACGTCATTCATCAGAAAGGGGTTATGGCCTCTTTTCCAATGAGATTTAGTGGCAAATTGACGCATTAGACACAACGGCTTGTTTCAGCCTTGATGTCTATGGGGACAGAGCGAGTGATTAAATAGTTTAGCAATAGTGTTTACAGTCTATATCTATCTCTCTAAGCAAAGTGTGCAATTACATATATATATATATATTTGTTTCTCTTGAAAAAGATAAAAAATTTGGAATTGAAATTTTAATGAAATGTAACAAGAGCATGACGATGATGAATAACGGAAGTTGAGACATAACGTCATTCATCTGAATGGCGTTGCAGCCTCTTTTCCAATAAGATTTAGTTGCAAATAGACGCATTACACACAACGGCTCGTTCCATCCCTGATGTCTATAAGGACAGAGCGAGTGATTAAATAGTTTAGCAATAGTGTTTACAGTCTATATCTATCTCTCTAAGCAAAGTGTGCAATTACATATATATATATATATATTTGTTTCTCTTGAAAAAGATGAAAAATTTGGAATTGAAATTTTAATGAAATGTAACAAGGGCATGACCATGATGAATAACGCAAGTTGAGACATAACGTCATTTATCTGAATGGCGTTGCGGCCTCTTTTCCAATAAGATTTAGTGGCAAATTGACACATTAGACACAACGGCTCGTTCAAGCCCTTATGCTGATGGGGGCGAAGCAAGTTTTTCAATAGTTTGGCAATAGTGTTTACAGTCTATATCTATCTCTCTAAGCAAAGTGTGTAATTATATATATATCTGTTTCTCTTGAAAAAGATAAAAAATTAGAATCGAAATTTTAATGAAATGTAACAAGAGCATGACCATGATGAATAACGCAAGTTGAGACATAACGTCATTCATCCGAATGGCGTTGTGGCCTCTTTTCCAATGAGATTTAGTGGCAAATAGACGCATTACACACAACGGCTCGTTCCAGCCCTGATGTCTATGGGGATATAGCAAGTGATTAAATAGTTTAGAAATAGTGTTTACAGTCTATATCTATCTCTCTAAGCAAAGTGTGCAATTACATATATATATATATATATTTGTTTCTCTTGAAAAAGATAAAAAATTTGAAATTGAAATTTTAACGAAATGTAACAAGAGTATGACCATGATGAATAACGCAAGTTGAGTCATAACGTCATTCACCCGAATGGCGTTGCGGCCTCTTTTCCAATAAGATTTAGTGGCAAATAGACGCATTAGTCACAACGGCTCGTTCCATCCCTGATGTCTATAAGGACAGAGCGAGTGATTAAATAGTTTAGCAATAGTGTTTACAGTCTATATCAATCTCTCTAAGCAAAGTGTGCAATTACATATATATATATATATATATATATTTGTTTCTCTTAAAAAAGATAAAAAATTTGAAATTGAAATTTTAATGAAATGTAACAAGAGCATGACCATGATGAATAACGCAAGTTGAGACATAACGTCATTCATCCGAATGGCGTTGTGGCCTCTTTTCCAATGAGATTTAGTGGCAAATAGACGCATTACACACAACGGCTCGTTCCAGCCCTGATGTCTATGGGGACAGAGCAAGTGATTAAATAGTTTAGCAATAGTGTTTACTGTCTATATCTATCTCTCTAAGCAAAGTGTACAATTACATATATATATACATATATTTGTTTCTCTTGAAAAAGATAGAAAATTTGGAATCGAAATTTTAATGAAATGTAACAAGAGCATGACGATGATGAATAACGGAAGTTGAGACATAACGTCATTCATCAGAAAGGGGTTATGGCCTCTTTTCCAATGAGATTTAGTGGCAAATTGACGCATTAGACACAACGGCTCGTTTCAGCCTTGATGTCTATGGGGACAGAGCGAGTGATTAAATAGTTTAGCAATAGTGTTTACAGTCTATATCTATCTCTCTAAGCAAAGTGTGCAATTACATATATATATATATATTTGTTTCTCTTGAAAAAGATAAAAAATTTAGAATTGAAATTTTAATGAAATGTAACAAGAGCATGACCATGATGAATAACGCAAGTTGAGTCATAACGTTATTCATCCGAAGGGGGTTATGGCCTCTTTTCCAATGAGATTTAGTGGCAAATAGACCCATTAGTCACAACGGCTTGTTCCATCCCTGATGTCTATAAGGACAGAGCGAGTGATTAAATAGTTTTGCAATATTGTTTACAGTCTATATCAATCTCTCTAAGCAAAGTGTGCAATTACATATATATATATATATATATTTGTTTCTCTTGAAAAAGATGAAAAAATTTGGAATTGAAATTTTAATGAAATGTAACAAGAGCATGATGATGATGAATAACGGAAGTTGAGACATAACGTCATTCATCAGAAAGGGGTTATGGCCTCTTTTCCAATGAGATTTAGTGGCTAATTGACGCATTAGACACAACGGCTCGTTCCAGCCTTGATGTCTATGGGGACAGAGCGAGTGATTAAATAGTTTAGCAATAGTGTTTACAGTCTATATCTATCTCTCTAAGCAAAGTGTGCAATTACATATATATATATATATATTTGTTTCTCTTGAAAAAGATAAAAAATTTGGAATTGAAATTTTAATGAAATGTAACAAGAGCATGACCATGATGAATAACGGAAGTTGAGACATAACATCATTCATCAGAAAGGGGTTATGGCCTCTTTTCCAATGAGATTTAGTGGCAAATTGACGCATTAGACACAACGGCTCGTTCCAGCCTTGATGTCTATGGGGACAGAGCGAGTGATTAAATAGTTTAGCAATAGCGTTTACAGTCTATATCTATCTCTCTAAGCAAAGTGTGCAATTACATATATATATATATTTGTTTCTCTTGAAAAAGATAAAAAATTTGGAATTGAAATTTTAATGAAATGTAACAAGAGCATGACGATGATGAATAACGCAAGTTGAGACATAACGTCATTCATCCGAATGGCGTTGCGGCCTCTTTTCCAATAAGATTTAGTGGCAAATAGACACATTAGACACAACGGCTCGTTCCATCCCTGATGTCTATGGGGACAGAGCAAGTGATTAAATAGTTTAGCAATAGCGTTTACAGTCTATATCTATCTCTCTAAGCAAAGTGTGCAATTACATATATATATATATATATTTGTTTCTCTTGAAAAAGATAAAAAATTTGGAATTGAAATTTTAATGAAATGTAACAAGAGCATGATGATGATGAATAACGCAAGTTGAGACATAACGTCATTCATCCGAATGGCGTTGCGGCCTCTTTTCCAATAAGATTTAGTGGCAAATAGACGCATTAGTCACAACGGCTCGTTCCATCTCTGATGTCTATGGGGACAGAGCAAGTGATTAAATAGTTTAGCAATAGTGTTTACTGTCTATATCTATCTCTCTAAGCAAAGTGTGCAATTACATATATATATATATATATTTGTTTCTCTTGAAAAAGATAAAAAATTTGGAATTGAAATTTTAATGAAATGTAACAAGAGCATGACGATGATGAATAACGGAAGTTGAGACATAACATCATTCATCAGAAAGGGGTTATGGCCTCTTTTCCAATGAGATTTAGTGGCAAATTGACGCATTAGACACAACGGCTCGTTCCAGCCTTGATGTCTATGGGGACAGAGCGAGTGATTAAATAGTTTAGCAATAGCGTTTACAGTCTATATCTATCTCTCTAAGCAAAGTGTGCAATTACATATATATATATATATATTTGTTTCTCTTGAAAAAGATAAAAAATTTGGAATTGAAATTTTAATGAAATGTAACAAGAGCATGACCATGATGAATAACGCAAGTTGAGTCATAACGTCATTCATCCGAAGGGGGTTATGGCCTCTTTTCCAATGAGATTTAGTGACAAATACTATCACCATCATCATGGCTGTCACTCGAATCGAGTATGCGGGTTTCCAGGGCTAAAATTGTGGGTTCTCATGTGAAAAAACAGTTTAATGCGCAATCCAAATATTCTGTCACATTTTGGGCATGCGTTATTTGGTAATTGTGCACGTGGTTGGTTTTCGCGGCGTACTATTATTGCTGTTCTCAGGTCTTCGGTATGACGACGCCGTTCACCCTCAAACCTATCCATACCACCTTCCACTTCATTCCTCCACTATGTTCTTCTGAATGTTGTGGGATCAATCCCACATCTCCTCATGTCGTTCTTCAAACAGTCCCTGTACCGTTTCTTCTGTCCTCCAACCCTCCTAGCTCCCACATTTAGCTCAGAGTAGAATATTTTCTTTGGATAGGACTAGTCGTTCATGGTGTGGTGAAGGAAAACTCCCATCCATCGGCTCCCCAGGTTGCAGATAGGGGAACGGCCTTTAAATATAAAGGTTAGCTGTGAATATCCAATAAGCAGTGCCGGACAAAATCGCGGGTTGCTCTTCGGGAAGGCATAGTACCCGGGACCCACCCTGCCAGGGATACGGTGAAGTACTGGAGCCCAACAGGGCAAAACAAATTCCCTCAATGGTGGAGTAGTCTGTATGTCAGGCTGCGATGGCGGATGAAGGGTTGCAACCAGTCAGGGGGTTCAGTCGTCTCGGTCTCCGTGCCACTGAACATAAACCTGCCTGGCCAAGATGATGGGTCTGTTGTTTGTGCACCAACTTATCCATGTTAAACAAATTCACGCACAGGCGTCTCCAGAGACACCAGTAGTGGGATAAGAGTTCAAGGAGAAAATGGAAGAAAGTCTGGCGGCAATCGGAAGAACGCGGTGGGGACAGGATTGTGATATCTGGAAGTCTTTAGTGTTCAACCGGCACGTCCAGCGGCAGATGTTTAGTTCAGTCGCTTCACTCTTGGATCCGGAGCAAGAGAGTGATTCGGCAGTGGCATCTGTGACTGAGCAGCCCTTTCTAGGATCCACTCTGCTCACCCTAAATAGGGAGGGGGCTAGAAAAGGTGCCCTAAAAATAGTTTGCTTCATCTTAACCTGCCTGGAAAACTGCTTTCAGGGGGTTTCACCGTAATTGTGGTCGAAACAATGAATTAAAATTAAAAATGGCATCATGGAATGTCCGTACACTACTAGACTTAAACTTTTCAAGACCCGAAAGAAGAACCGCTCTTGTTGCACAAGAGCTTCAGAGACTCAACATCGATATTGCAGTGCTTTCAGAAACCCGCCTGTCAGGTGAAGGGCATCTGCGTGAAGAAGGTGGTGGCTACACTATTTTCTGGAAGGGCTACGAACCTGACAAGCCGCGAGTACACGGGGTCGCTTTTGCTATAAAGAACACTTTGATGCTGAGACTCAGTGAATTACCTGTCGGCATAAATGAACGCCTTATGACCCTTAGAGTACAAACAGGGGAAAGTTCCTATGCCACAGTAATCAGCGTATATGCTCCCACCCTTGGTGCCGATGAAAGAAACCAAGGAGACATTCTACCAAGACCTTGACATACTACTTTCTGCCATCCCGACTGAAGATAAAATCATTCTTCTTGGTGATTTTAATGCGAGAGTTGGTAGGGATTCTCAAATTTGGAGGGGAACCATTGGTAAAGAGGGCGTGGGTAAAATAAACCCGAATGGAACACTTCTAATTTCAAAGTGTGCTGAATACAATCTCATTGTTACTAACACACTTTTCAGACAAAGAGACAAATACAAGACCACTTGGCAACACCCGCGATCAAAACATTGACATCTTATAGACTATATTATTATTCGCGCACGTGATAGGAGAGATGTTCTAATTACAAAAGCTGCCCCACTCACCGAGGACTGCTGGACAGACCATAGTTTAGTTTTCTCAATAATGAGAATAAAACTGCAGTGTAGGAGGAAAAACCACAATACACCAAAGAGGCTCAGATTCAACACTAACTTGCTGCAGGATCCGACGAGGCGGCTTCAGCTACAAATATCACTTCTTCAGCATCTGCCGGACCAATACCCCACCAGGGCTGAAGAACATTGGCAAAAAATGAAGTTCGCCATTTTGGACGCCTGTGAAGACTCGATTTGTTTGAAGAAATATAAGAATCAAGATTGGTTCGACGAAAATAACCAAGAAATAAAAGAGCTAATCGAGCAAACAAGGAAAGCACTCGCATCATATCTTAACGGCCCAAACTCAGAAGCCCAAAAGAAAAAACATAGAGAATTAAAAGCCAAAGTACAAACAACTACAAGAGCCATTAAAAACAACTGGTGGACGAACAAATCTAAAGAGATACAACTTTATGTTGATAAAAACGACATGAAGAATTTCTTTAGTGCAACCAAAATTCTCTATGGTCCTAGTACTCAAGGTTTAACACCTTTGCGAAGCAGGGACAGCTCTCGAATTCTCAAAAATAGTGGAGAAATCTTGGCCCGGTGGAAAGAACACTTTGAAGATCTTTTAAACCGACACCCAATCGTTGATGACAATGCGATACATAAAATACTGCAACGACCTGTGGACGATTCACTGAAGCTGATGAGGGCAGAGCGAGTGATTAAATAGTTTAGAAATAGTGTTTACAGTCTATATCTATCTCTCTAAGCAAAGTGTGTAATTATATATATATATATATATATATATATATATATTTGTTTCTCTTAAAAAAGATAAAAAACTTGGAATCGAAATTTCAATGAAATGTAACAAGAGCATGACCATGATGAATAACGCAAGTTGAGACATAACGTCATTCATCCGAAATGAGGTTGGGGCCTCTTTTCCTATGAGATTTAGTGGCAAATAGATGCATGAGACAACGGCTCGTTCCAGCCCTGATGCTGATGGGGGCAGAGCGAGTTATTCAATAGTTTAGCAATAGTGTTTACAGTCTATATCTATCTCTCTAAGCAAAGTGTTATGTTATTTTTATTTTCCTTTAAAAAAAGATGGAAAAATTGGAATTGAAATTTAAAAAATATTTTATCGAAAATAAAAAAAAATCAAATTTTTTAATTAGATTATTTGTTGTTTATTTTTATTTATTTGTTTTACATGAGTATATCCATTAATAATGGAGTTTATGTATCTGTCTGTCTGTCTGAAGCCGAAACTCCATGAAAGTAGTATGACTATTTACTAAGTCCACCATTATATACTATGAAAAAAAAACGCCGGAAACACAATGCGCATTTCTCAATTTACATAATCAATTGCTTATCAACTTCTAACAAATTACTATTTGCAAATATACACTCAGGATTGTCTTCATCCACTTTCTACATGTATTTACACTATTTTGCCCGCTAATGATCTTACTTATAAATTATAATTTAGACCGACAGATAAATAAACTCCATTATTAATCGATCTCTATTAATAGATATATACATGTAATGCGTTACGTAGTTAACAACGCTGGCTGTTTAATCAGTGTTTTCCTCCCTCCCTCCGGTAATTAAATATGGCGCAACTGATTAAACAGCCAGCGTTATTACGGCGCGTTACAACGCTGCCATTCACCGTGCTTATTTTTCTTTTTAAAACCGTTCTAAGTTTGATTATTTTCTTAATCTTATTAGCCATTATGTTTTAAAATACAAATTCACTGTATCAAATATTTTAATTAAAATAATGAATGATTCATTAAAAAACATGCACACACCCACATTATAACGAATTTAGTTTACCACTTTAAGACCCGCGCTAACTTTGACCCCGTCGTTATGGTTAGGGTCAGCAAAACGACACTTTGCAGCATCAAAACGCCCGAGCTGCAGAATCACAGACACAGAGGTTACAAAGGCAGCAAAACGATACTTTGCAGCATGATAACGCCCGAGCTGCAGAATCACAGACACAGAGGTTACAAAGGCAGCAAAACGATACTTTGCAGCATGATAACGCCCGAGCTGCAGAATCACAGACACAGAGGTTACAAAGGCAGCAAAACGATACTTTGCAGCATGATAACGCCCGAGCTGCAGAATCACAGACACAGAGGTTACAAAGGCAGCAAAACGATACTTTGCAGCATGATAACGCCCGAGCTGCAGAATCACAGACACAGAGGTTACAAAGGCAGCAAAACGATACTTTGCAGCATGATAACGCCCGAGCTGCAGAATCACAGACACAGAGGTTACAAAGGCAGCAAAACGATACTTTGCAGCATGATAACGCCCGAGCTGCAGAATCACAGACACAGAGGTTACAAAGGCAGCAAAACGATACTTTGCAGCATCAAAACGCCCGAGCTGCAGAATCACTGACACAGAGGCTACAAAGGCAGCAAAACGATTCAGTACACCAGCGAACTCGCCGAAGTACTGAATCACCTGAATCGCGGAATTCTAGAATCAAAACAAGAAGAATCTCTATTCAACAACGAACATTTGCACATGGCAGGTGCTATGATTTTCACCTCTTTGATGAAAATGCTGTTTTACAACAGATGTCTCAACACTTCTGCGGCAATTTAAAGGATTCTACATGTCCTCATTGCCATGCACTCAGATGGGAAGGTGAACTAAAGTCACTGTGTTGTGCACAGGGCAAGGTTTCACTAGATTTTGTACCTGCTCCACCAATAAATCTGAAAAAGTTTTATGACATCAATATGTCTGGAGATAATTTTCTACAAAACATCCGGGCCTATAATAATATATTAGCTCTGGCCAGCTTGGGTTGTCAAGAGATCAAATACAATGGCTTTAACCCAATTTTCAAAATATAAGGCAAATTGTGTCACAGGATTGAATCTCTTTTATCTCATTCACCTACATTTGCTCAGCTTTACTTTCATGACTCAGAGAATGAGCTGCAAAATAGACTAGCCATCAGGTTATTGGATGAGAACATTCTTAGAGAAGTTCAACTGACCTTTCATGAGAACAACAACTACATTAAAAGCTTCAAGGCAGCCATTGAACTTAATGTAAACCATAACCTTGAAATAGTGCTTCATGCCCAGAAACACTTGAAGCCTCAGAATGCCCACTGCAGGACCTACAATCGTCCAGAGAACTCTGAAGTTGCTGCAATCATCCCTGGCTCTACAGTTGGAAACCTTGATATAATACTCCACTGTCGTGAGGGTGGTCTTCAATGGATTAACCAAGTGCATCGTTCATATGATCCACTGCACTACATACTACTCTTCCCTTATGGCACAGATGGTTGGCAGGTTGGGCTGAACAGAACAAATAACCAAACACTGACTCAAGCTGACTTTTATTCACATCGGTTGCAAGTCAGAGAGAATGATTTTAATCTCATCATGATGAGTCACCGTCTCATGCAACAGTATGCTGTAGACGCATATGCCAACAATAAGTTGAGTCGTTTGCAATGGGCAAGAAGTAACCAAAAGACAATTCGAGCTGAAAAATATTCAGGTCTATTTGATGCAGTTGCAGACAGTGATGCCATTAATGCCGGCCATAAGGTAATATTACCACCTACAATTTATGGATCACCAAGATTTTACAATGAACTGTTTCAAAATAGCATGACTGTGGTTCGCAGTATGGGTAAGCCAGATTGTTTTTATTACATTCACGACAAACCCCAAATGGAAAGAGATCCTTGAGGCTTTGAATCCTGGAGAGAAGTCAAGTGATCGCCCAAACCTCTGTGCAAGAGTTTTTCATCTCAAGTACAATAGTTTAATGGAAGATCTTCTGAAAAATCAAGTTCTTTGAAAAGTAAGGGCACATTCAGCAACAATTGAATCACAGAAAAAAGGGCTGACTCATGCACATATACTACTGATCATGGAAGAAGATGACAAACCCAGAATTACAGATACTATCGACAGATTCGTTTGCTGTGAGATTCCTGATAAAAAATAATATCCTATTCTTCAGAAAATCATCACATCTAATAACATCCATGGACCCTGTGGTACAGCAAATCCTCACTCTCCATGCATGGAGGGTGAGGGAAATGATAGACACTGTTCAAAAGGATATCCAAAACCTCTGCACAATTGACAATAAAAGATGAATCAACTTGCAGTTTCAGTAAAAGAGATGCCATAGGACAACTGATGCAAAAAGCTGATCTTATTATTGATGAAGTGACAATGGGTGATCGACGAATCTTTGAGTGTATTGATCGGAGTCTGCAGGATGTACGCACAAGCAAAAAACCATTTGGAGGGCTTACAGTGCTATTCTCAGGTGACTGGAAACAAATTTTACCAGTTGTTTTGCATGGATCAAGGCCTCAGATTATTGAAGCAACGTTGAAGAAGTCAAACCTTTGGCAACAGTTGATAAACTTTGGATCTGACCACCAATGTTCGAGTTACCTCTGCTGGCAATGATACTGACTTTCAAGACCTTTTGCAAAAGATAGGAAATGGTGAATTTCCTACAGAACCTGACCTTGGGTATCATAAGATACAGTTGCCACATGATCTCCTTCTAACTTCAAAGAAACTGCCTGATCTCTGTGATTTTGTTTTTGAAAATTTAGAAGAGAACTCAATGGATGCTTGCTGGTTGGCAAACCGTTCAATCATCACACCAACCAACAGAGCAGCTGAACAATTAAATGTGTACATGATAGGACAGTTTCATGGTGATGAACGTGTCCACAAGAGCCATGACAGTGTAGATAATGAGATGCAAAATTATCCCATTGAATTTATTAACCTACTTAATCCATCAGGATTCCCTCCTCACATCTTAAAACTGAAAGTTGGATGCACAATCATGCTCTTGAGGAATATGGATCCATACAATAGTCACACAAATGGTACACGATACTTTGTGAAACGGCTGCATAACCACATAATTGAAGCGGTAGTGGCTATTGGGAGCTATGCTAGCAATGTTCTGCTTATTCCAAGAATTCCTCACATATCACAAGAGCATGAATTTCCCTTTGAAATGAAGAGAAAGAAGTTTCCAATTAAGTTGGCCTTTGGAATGACGATTAATAAACCACAAGGTCAAACATTACAACGCATGGGTCTCTACTTAGCAAAGAATTTTTTCTCTCATGGTCAACTGTATGTTGCATTGAGCCGAATGGGTAGAAGAGAGAATTTAAAGATCTTGGTCATCAATGGGAATTATGATGAAAAAGATGGAACTTTTGTGGACAACGTCGTCTACACGGAAATTTTACATTGACACACCATCTTAATGCAGAAGCCAACATTGACACTTTGTATCTGTATGCGGAAGTCAATGTTCAGAGCTGAGAAGCTTAGAAGTTTTTAATATAAAAAACCAGGACATTAAATGACTAAAAATTAGCCATATTACTTTATTGTTCAATGAGTCATAAAGATTACCTTACAATAATTAGCATTTTTTCCCAAGACCAAGATGACTATACACACACTGTGAAACAATACAGTAAAAAGATCGACTTTACCAACTGAGGCACAGGATTATTTTTACATATAAGGTAACAATTATTTCTTTTCCTTTTTTATGAACTTTCATTCGTTACTACTACACTATAATAAATACTACATTCAATTTTTATTTCAAATTTTATAAATACTATTAGCATTTTTAAAATTTTTATTTTCTTTACATTTATTTTTAATGCAAAAACTGTTTACCAAAACAATGCAAACTTAATTTTTCTTTTTATTAATGATGTTATTTATCATGTGCAATATATTATTTAAATTAATTGTAGTGATAAAAAGCTCTACCCAAATTACATACTAGCAACAATATGCGACCGGAGGGAGCGTATATTTGCTAGTTTGTTTAATTACTTATGTTTGTGTAAATCCTCCACACTGATGCATTTGGTTTGGTCAGATTTTGCATTACAGATACATCTAATCATGAAAACACACTCATTTGGTTCAATCTTCTTATTTGCTTGTTTGTTTCTAACAAAACCACTAATGTAGCTGGCATATTACTCAAATTGCTTCAAAAATGGGAAGGGTGTTAAAACTGATATTAGTCCTGTAACTGTCAGCATTACTATCCCATCTCTATCAGATTTCAAGTTCCATGCCATCTGAAGTAATAGTTCCTAACAGTGTGTATAGTCTTCTCTGGAAGACCTCATCAGGAAAGGTCACATTGACCCAGTAGGCTGGTAGTCTATGAAGACTGCAGCCACTGGAGAAGTGCAGTGAAGAAAATCTCCAAGAGTGAGGAGAGGAGAGAACAGCAGTGGAGGGCAGAGGGATGCAACAGAGCTCTTACAACCAAATGCTACCTACATCTGTGGCAACTGCAACAGAGCCTGATAATGCAGGATAGTTACAGCAGATGCTGCAATTTGGCAATGGACAAATCTGAGGTGCAGAACTACATTGGTCATCTTTTGCCGCTCACTGAAAAGATGTGAGATGTTTATAATCTTATCATACACTCTTGTAGCCGGTATACCGTGTGAGTCGTCGTTGCTGTCATCTCCGCCCTCGATCAATTTATAGGAACACAGGACTTTTTTTTTAGGGAGGATTTATACACACAAGAAAGATATATGGAATCAGCTACAGGCAATCAAAGATATATATATATATATATGGGAAATGAAAAGGGAAAAAACCAATAGATATTTTTATATATTCATCAACATTTCGTCTTTATTATAAGACTTCCTCAGGATGAAAATTTAAAAAAAAAAAAAATTTCGTGTTTTTTTCCTTTTTCATTTCCCATTACGTCGGATTACTATAATCCTTCCTTTCTCATCATATATATATATGACCGAGGTTGCTGGCTCAATTCAATCTTATTTTTGTTCAATTCGGATTTAACGGATTCTCCAATTAACCAACGAACTTTGATTTGATTTGGGTTGCCCAGATAAAGACTTTGTAATTTTAAGTGAGTTTATTGAACTTTCTACATTATTTGATTTGATTTATTTATTGTTGTAATAATTGACATAAACATTGGATACTTTTCACTTCATCGATTGCTGACGCATCTCGCTACTGGATAACTTTGTCAGTTCTTTCAATTTCTCGTATCTGGACTGGTACTCATCACCTGGATTAATCTTCAGTCAACCCTCTGGATGTCTTTCCTGATTATGTTTTTCAAATTGTATGATCTGGACGGATTGTATGGATTTAACAAAAAAGTATGTTTTTGTGTTGATATATTTTATGTTATATATTTTAAGTATTTTTGTATATATTTTTATATATTTTCAAAGTTTAATTTTATTACCTGTAGTGGTATAACTGCGGTAATGGTCCTCTGAGGAGAAGAATTATCTTTGAAAACTCATGAGCTAAGGACTTTAAGATACTTTGCTTGAACCTTGAATTCGAATAAAATTTGATTGACACCTTATTTTATTACTTCATTCTATATTATAATATATATATATATATATATATATATATATGAAAGCACTACATTTACCCAGCATAGAGGTTATCCTGAGGAGGAATTGGTTACACTGGTATGGTCATGTGTCAGCATTCATCCTTCTGGATAAACTGTTGCAGAAGCATGGATATCTTGAAGCACAGGAAAGTTGGCTAGCTAAGGAAAACTTGAAAGCAAGTGATTAGACAAGAACATACAGAGTGAAATTTAGAAAGAGTTGACACGCTGAATCACACAAGGATTAAAGAGTGAACTTGCAAAATATAAAAAACGTCTGACCCCTGGACAAAATATAAGTGACGTTAAATGAATAAAGCGGTGGGTTTTTAACATTATTTTTGATCTGGCTGAAAAG
Source organism: Sepiola atlantica (assembly GCA_963556195.1). NCBI lineage: Eukaryota > Metazoa > Mollusca > Cephalopoda > Sepiida > Sepiolidae > Sepiola > Sepiola atlantica. The sequence goes on from OY744525.1 coordinate 106,193,380, forward strand.
ACATGATTATTCTTGGATGGAGAGTTAAAATCTTTTTTATTGTTTTTAAAAGACCCCCCTCCCATATTCACACACACACTTCAGAGTTAAACATTACATCATTAACCAGTAGATCTAACAGCAGGGGCCTCATATTAGTAAGGGGAAGGGGTTCACATGAAATCTGTAGAGATAGACCCCGAAACAGAGCGCATTCTCTGATAGTTACTTGATATGCGGGAGTATCTGCTCGGTGCACTCTAAGGAGCTGTATCTTCTACCTTGATGTCCCCTTTCATCAAGGCTTTTACCCAACAGAAAACCGGGTCATAGGCTGGTGTACACACAAGAAAGAAATCACACTTTTGTAAAATTTGTGGACCTGTATTTTTACTAATTTCTTTTCAAACATCATATACAAATAGACATGATACAAATTTCTATTAAAACTCCAGAATTAGTTAAAATCTTTGGATAGCCACCCTATGCCAAAAATGTTTCTTATAGGAAAATGGTTTCTCTCATGTTAGTTTTAAAAATAGACAAACAATTAGGATTTTTAATTCATACATAGTAAAAAAAGAGGGAGGCAGATTTTGTTTATAACATTCAAAGTCAATGAAGTGGTGCATGTGGTTGAGTTAACAGACAATATCGATGTTGTGTAAGTTTAACTTTATTTGATTTTTTTCTGGAACCAGCTGTATAGCCCTGGTGGGTTGGCACTCTCAACCAGCCAGCTTCAACGGACAGACTTGCCCACTCCTTCTCACCACAAGTGCAACTTAAGAAAGTCACCCTTATCCTCAAGTGGACCCCAGGCCTTGATAAGTGGTGATCGATCAGTGAAAAAAAAAGTATCTAAGGACGACTGATATTAAGGTCTCATAAGAGATTGTGAGGATGTTGGCTGTAGAGAATTTGTTAAAAAAACGTGGCTGCTAAACTCAGGTTTGAGCCATATAAAGGTGAATAAAATTATTCAGAATATCAAAGAAACAGTTAAGAAAGCAAGCCAAATCTGAGTAGATGGATGGTATAAACGTTAGATCATCTAACCAGTAGATCTGACAGCAGTGACTTCACATCAGTGAGGGGGGGGGGTGCATACAACATCTCTAGAAAGATAGGTCCCGAAACAGAGTGCATACTCTCCTGATGACTCCAACCATTCTGTTAGTTAGTTAGTATGTGGGAGTATCTGTTGGTTGCACTCTAACAAGCTGTATCTTTTATAAGCTAAAAATAGGTTAATTTTTGTATTACTGATCACTGTACGTCATATGTATGAAAATTAACAGACTTTGAACAGCTCTCAAAACTTAACCGTTTTATATTGACTTCTGCTTTTGTTTTCTCTGTTTTGAATTTTCAGAAACTAAACACTACATACATCTAAATGAACAAATATGAAAGGGGAAAGACCTATAGACATCTATATTTCTGTCTAATTAGCATAGCTACTTTATAAACAGTCTATAATAAATTAATGTTTGGTATTATTTATTGGTAACTTTATTGTGTTATTTTTCCTATATATCTGCAATAGTTGTATTGATATTAACAGTAATTAAAGTAATTTAATAAAAAAAATAGATAAATCGCGAAAACCTTTCTTAAAATGTTCTTTCAAGGGAGATAATTAAAATGAAATTAATGTCTTAGCTAACTCGAAAGATATACCGGTGAGGCATAAGAGTTCACAGAGAGAGAGAGGTGATTGACCTCTCTCTCTCTCTCTCGTGGTAGGGGGCTTTTTAAAAAACAATAAAAAAGAAAATTTGGCATCGGTCTCACTCCCTCTCCGTCTCTCCCCCTCTAGCAACAGCATTTTTTTTTTAAATGAACCCCCCCCCACACACACTCCATCGCTTTGATGACATGATTTCTTTTTTTTTTTTTCATTTCTTCATTTAAAAGATATATAAATTTGTGAAAAATACCAAAATGTTAATATTTATCTATTTATATGAACAAATTCAAAAGTTTTTGTCTTGTATTTACAAGAAACTTGTGAATGAAATGTTTATGATTTAAAATGTTGGTAGAGGGATACTGGAAAAAACTGAAGGAAGGTTTCTTAGGAAGTTTGGTGATATTATTGGAGAGGATCCATGTTGATCCAAATATTTCTGATTGCAATTCACGGAACAAACCGGAAATGGAGGAAACAGTTCACGATTTGGAAGCCGCAAAAAACAGAAATGTAAAAAAGCAGACAAATGCAAAAGACAAATACATAGACGATGGACATGAACTTAATATAAATATCAAAGGTATTAAACGAAAACTTAAAAATAATCCAACCGATGACAGGACCAGACACGGCTCTACCTACATATAGATATGGATGCGGAGGGTGACAATGTTGAGCGGGCCTACGGAAGATAGGGTAAACACACACTAGTATGAATTAGAGTAGGCCTACGAAGGTCGGCGGTCCGAGTATCGCGCTAGTGTGAATTAAAGGAGAGAGGCATAGATAATTGTCATTAAACAAAGGGAAAACGATAAATTGGATTTGGAGTCCGATTGTCGTGAATTTCGGCTTAAATTGTCATTTCGGGTTAATGCCGGCACCGCCACTACACAAGACAAATAAATGTTAAGCTAGCATCGCTGTGTCTGGCTTTGTGGAAAGGACTGTCATTTTTTTTTACACTTGTTATAGTTCTATACAGAGAACAGGTGTTGTATGCCGCCAGTAATCGACAAATGACGCTGTCGGATGCGTCAAATTAATTATTCATACAAGAAATAAACAAGGACTGGGGAGAATTCTTGGGTCGTTAAATGTTAAAAGCCGATAATTGAGAAAGGAATTTGTTTTTTCTCAGAAACCTAGATAAACAGTGAGCCATGTGTTCTGATAGGACAGTCCGTCCCAGGAGACGTAAGTTAAGCACACATATGCCCATTAGTACATTTTGTTTTTTCTTGAGTGGATTCTATTGGACGATGAAAAAGGGTTCTGCCAACCCTGAGGTAGGATTTTTCGCAATAAAGGCCGGAGCCCGGTGTCGATGAGAGACTTGACTCTTCCTCACCACAGACCACATCAGTCGGTTAGGATTGATTTCGCAAAGACCAACAAATCGCCTAAAAGTGTTATAGCATCAGTCGAAAAACACAGAGCTAAGAATTAGAAGGTACATAGCTACCTTGCCTTATAGTTTGTATTTTCCTTGGCAAATAATTATTCTTTTAAGAAAAACCCAACAGACCGAATTGTTGAAGATTTGTTTTCTTTTAGTATTTTACTTGTTCTGCTTGAAATGACCCTTCGCTTCGCAGTGGTACCAAGTTGCTGACCCCACCCGAATGATCGCTCACTGATCTAAACAAACACAACATGGGAGTGAGCAATCGCTGGACCAGGCGTTTCGACATCTGCTACCTTCATCAGGGCGGCAACTTTTCTCGAGCAGTACCGGGTGACCCACTGAACTCAGGAACGGCCGAATTAGTGATGTCACCGACTCTGCAGGTAAGGGGCTTCAGGAGCACCAATACATCGCATAAACAAATTTCCAAATACAGGGAACATAACGGCAGATAACTTACAAACAAATGTAAGAATGATAGACTTCCATGACTGGAGAGAAATGCCTACAGTGAAAAACATACGACAAAGGAATAACTTCAGCCACATATGGCAAAACCACTGTCGACTACATAAACTGATAAACATATACACACAGGATATGTTTACCATTGTTAAGTAGAATCATTTTTACTTAGAAAAATAACAAGATATTCAAAATAGATATATTAAAGGGAGATAACTTGTCAGAGTTACTACCCTTGCATTTAATTGCAGAGTAACTTCCCTTGGGCTTCCAACAGAGACGAACATTTTAGAAAGATGTATCCAGCTCCAACATAAATGTTCAAATTAATTAGTAAATCCTCTTTTAATTGTAAAAAGCAAATAAATAGTTAATTCTTGCCCGTATTAAGTTTTCTCATTCAAATTATTCTCATATATTTGTTTATTAACTTACAATCATATATTTAAATTTAAACACCATTCAGCAGCACTTCAATGGCGACAAGATTATCAGATAAACAAAGAACCGAACATTGTTGCTAGTAGGAAATCAATGGTAAACGGCTGTTGCGATAAGGCAAAAATGATTTGCAGGTGTTATCTAAAGAGATGGAGAGTGCTGGACATCTGATGAGTCTTGTTGTCACTCAGATTACAGAAAAGACTAACGGTCATTGCTAGCGAGCAAGAAATCAATGGTAAACGGCTGTTGCAATAAAAATTTTCTCATAAAAAAATATATATGTAAGAGATATATATATATATATATATATATATATATAGAAAGAGAGAGAGATAGATAGATAGATATATAGATATATGAGAGTGAGAGAGAGATGTATTTACCCACCCATGCCCATGTTGGAGCGGTCTTCTTAGAGAAAGATAATTGTAAATGTGTAGCTTACTTGCCTTTTTTTTCAACTGTACAAAAGTGAAAAAAGAAAAAAGAATATATTGGAAGAAAAATCATTACAAAAGGTACGGCGATTTCCCCTCAGACTTATTGGAAAAAATGTTTAAAAATCAACAAAAGATATTTGAGGAATCACAAATCAGGATTTTACAAACTCAGAGTCAACACTTTTTACAACATCAGAGGGTGACACTGGGCAAACGATGTGACTTCCAGTGGTACCTCTCTCATGCCCTTAGCCTGCAAGACTTGAACGAGAAAATACATGTTTTTTTGCGTGCTGCCCTCTAAATGGGAACAGCACGCATCAGGCGATTGATGTAATGAAATCTCTCTCTCTCACATGTTGTTTGGTCCTTTTAAATAATCCTTTTTATATACTAACCAACAAGTGTCGGCGTGGTCTTGTATCAACAAATGAAAAAGTAACAGTTGCTTAAAACTATGATGGTGGTAGTGACAAGATGATCAGCAGCTGTATGCATTTCATCAACAATTGTGGTTCAGAGAAATGATGAAGATGACGGTAAGGGTGTAAATAGCATTACAAGAGTGATGAAAAAAAGAAATACTTACACCACATACAATAATCTACCACAAAACCGGTTACAGCAAGTTGAAACAGTGGTGTGACATTAAACTTAATGAACATCATATAAGCCATGGCATCGGATGTTCAAATCGAAAATAAAGTGACACTTCTCTGAGAATAGATATGTAAGAAAAAGGAATTGTTTTTAAATGGGAGAACTCGAGCATAACGCAGTCCAAGCTCCGCGAGCTACTTGTGAAACAGTACGCAAGCAAATGGACCATGATAGAGGCCGTGCGCAAATTGACCCAGCTAAGAATGACCGACAGCGAGCTGATCCAGGGATTAGCGGTCTTCGCATTTCTCGATGGGTTGATCAGGAATACAGGTCCTATAGAGCTCATTCTGATTGACGCATTCGTAGATGGGTTAGGCAATAAAGAAACCGGGAGAGAGGTCTTGAGGGGTTGCCCACTCACCTAGCTAGGAGCACAGGAGTTGGTAAGAGATAGCATTAGGTTGTGGGAGTGTGTGAAGAGAGTCAAGAATGAAATGAAAGCCCGAAATAGGAAAAGGGGGGTAAAAGGAGTCTGGGGCTCTGACCTAACATAGGGGGTAAAGAAGATCGGGATGAGGAAGCTGATCCTAGGTATTTAATGGCTCGGTTGGGACCCAGTTGGGGCTGGTTTATGTGTATCTGTATTCCATACTGGTGGACACAAATTACGATATTGTCAGTTGGGGAGGAGCGTTCAGCACCCGTCAATTACAAAGACGTCCTTGCCAGCATGGGTACTGTTTCCACTACAGCATAAACTTTGTGCTGGCGCCCCTTTCTAATTATGTAGATCCTTTTAAGGATACATTTGAGAACACCTCGGTGGAAAGAGGGTTGGACAATTTATTTAGTTTGGAACTTTTGGGCCTCACTGAGGAGGAAACTTTCTCAGATTTTGAGCTTAAAAAGGTAACAGAGTTGCTCTGTGGTCATAGAGGACCAATGTTACTATGTCAGGCTTCCTTGGTGGGAGGACAAGATTGGCAAAGTTCCATCAAACTAAACAGTGGCATTAGCCGTTTTGAACCGTGTATTGAATAAGTTGGAAAAAAACAACAAATACAGGGAATATTTGGATGTTTTCCTGGGACAGGAGAAGGAGGGCATTGTGGAGAGAATTGTGGTTTCTCCATAGAACCTTTGGTATGGGTTCTATAAGCCAACCCCAGGCAGCTACAGATTGGTCTGTTGGATCTGCAAGTATGAGGCAGAAGATTGTCTCACAAATTATGGGGGTTCACCCGACTCGTTTGGGCCGAATTGGACTAAATGTGGCCAGTTTGGGCATGAAAGTCGGTGGTGTCGAGTAAATGATTAAGACCTCAAACTTTAGCGTACCACCCAAGACCAGCGGATAGAACCAGGGAAACACCAACGGGCCACCTCACCAGAAGTAAAAAGCAGAGTGGCCCTGAGAGTGGCAAGATCAATTTCATGTTGGACGTGTACTGCAAGAGGTCATTTCTCTGTTAATTGCTAGTTACAGAAGTGCTGGTGTAGCGGTCGGACATAGGACCTATTTCTTCTTGTCTCCTGTGGGCAAATTGGTCATACACTGACCAATCGGCTTGCAGGGCGCATGATTTTCTAGCTGTCCCCAAACAGACTACTTTAACAGTTTAGTCTTGGGACGTGATCGGCAGAGAGAAACGAGACGCGATCGAGGAAACAGCTCTCTCCTGGCTGACTATTGTTCCAGCAGCAGCTACGACGTTGACGCTTCTCTTATTTTCCTTTCTGGACACTGTCCAATATTTTGTTACCTTACCAAACGGTAAAGTAACCCTTTGAAATAAATTCAAATTCGTTTGTTGTTATACAGTGTTTTTTGTTTGATTCAATTTCGTGCATAGAGATGTAAGAAGCATTCTACAATGGTGACTCCCGACGTTTAAAAAAAAAAAATTGCATGAGATTGAGTTAAGCAAATAAAAACCTTCGAAGTATTTCAACAGCGAAATGATAAAAAAACACCAGCTTTTGAAAAGTAAACAAAACAACAGCAACGCCCAAACTAACTCAATGAAATTTCAACTCAGTTATTTCTTCAAACGAACACGAAAACTCAGAGAAAAAGTCAACAAACAATAACGAAAATCAAAAAAAACAACTAAAGAAAATCTTTCGCGACAAAGGAAAAACAATACTTTATGATATAAAAAAAAAGTTTCAATGAAAATCAAAAAAACAACTAAAGAAAATCTTTTGCGACAAAGGAAAAACAATACTTTATGATATAAAAAAAAAGTTTCAATGAAAATCAAAAAAACAACTAAAGAAAATCTTTTGCGACAAAGGAAAAACAATACTTTATGATATAAAAAAAAAGTTTCAATGAAAATCAAAAAAACAACTAAAGAAAATCTTTCGCGACAAAGGAAAAACAATACTTTATGATATAAAAAAAAGTTTCAATGAAAATCAAAAAAACAACTAAAGAAAATCTTTTGCGACAAAGGAAAAACAATACTTTATGATATAAAAAAAAAGTTTCAATGAAAATCAAAAAAACAACTAAAGAAAATCTTTCGCGACAAAGGAAAAACAATACTTTATGATATAAAAAAAAAGTTTCAGTGAAAATCAACAAAATATCTTCCAACAAAAACATCAAAAGAGCAAAAACAGCGCTAAGAATTCACGAAAAACAGATATCAACAATTTGGGACCGCACGCCAAGCGAATTGCTCCGTAGGATAAGAGAGCTGGCAGAAGAGGCCCCAGCGGATAGTGCCCTCATTAAGCAACTATTTTTTTCGAGGCTGCCGCTGAAGGTCAAAGCTATCCTAGCACCCATGATGGAGACCAGCTCCGTGGACGTGTTAGCTTCGTCGGCGGATAAAGTGATGGATTTCACTCATAGACCTGACCCTCGGCCGCAGGCTGAAGTCTCTTCGTTTTCTGCCACCGTTAGAGACCCGAGCCAACCAGCCACGTCTGTTGCTGTACTTGCAGCTATAGAGCGGCTTACCAGAGAGGTTAGTAAGTTACGTATGAGGTCGCAATCGCCCAGACGTCGGTATTGATTCAATTTCGTGCATATAGATGTAAGAAGCATTCTACACTGGTATTGTTGGAAAACCAGCCACATATGAAGGAACTGCCCTCACAGGAGAACGCTGTTCTGAGGTATGGAACTCTCTGAAAAGAGGGTCCCAACCAGACCCCACCCCAGAGGCAACCTTGGAGAAATAGGAGCAATAGTACAGCCGGGTCTGAGGTGCAGAGTGGCAAAAAAACAGTGAAAGAATTCCAAGACGTGGGAAAAGAAAAGCCCAAGTGTGTTTTTCTGCTTACCAGAGAGGGAACTTACCTGTACTGTGTTGTTGGGGAACACGCAGGTAAAGGCTCTGATTGATACTGGAGTGTAAATCGCTTTGATAGACGCAGAGATGTATCGAGGATTGGGAAAGAAAAAAAAGTTGTGCCCGCCGGATATAAAAGTTAGTCATGTCGCTGGTAGTGAGATGCAAGTAGATGGAATGGGATGATTGTCCTTGCAGGTAGTGGGGACAAAGGGGAATTTTCCGTTTTATGTGGCATCCGGTTTGTGCAGTGAACTGATTCTGGAAGCTCAGACAGAAAGGAACCAAATTAAGTTTTGACCCAGCTACATTGACAGTGGGGAGAATGGAGATGCCCCTGGATGTTGAAGAGTGTGACACTGTCCGTAGCAGCGAACACAGATATAAAACTTTCCCCCAAATCAGACATTTGCAGAGAGTTGCAGTTAGTGCACTTTGCAACAAACTCTGTTAACAAACTTGCGATGCAGTCACTTAGCAACATGAAAAGCAGGAGTTGAGAATTTTGCTGCCCTTTTTCAGGTAAAACTTTTATAAAAGATCCAGACCTTCAGAAGGATCTTCAGTGAAAACATACCATTATTCAGAGGAAGATTACTACAGTTGCACATCAATTGATTCCTTACTAAGACTTACAAACACGAAAATGCAGAAAATACGGTGGAACCAAGAACTAGCAAAAAGTTTCCGGAAGATCATAGCGACGCATTCTTGCCGGCGAAGAAACTATGCTACAATTTGGTCCGACGTAACTTGGAACAATCCCTGACCCTCAGTGAACTTCTCAAAGAGGACGTGTGTGAATTGGACGAAAATTCAGCAACTCAGTATTGCAAGACACATGGGTGTAAGGCACATCGGCGTTGGCCGAGACCGCCCAGTCCTGAAGCAACGGAATTGATGGATAGTTCTGCGGAAATGGAGGTCAGTCAGCTAATCATAAACATAAGTGACGACGAGGATAGCATGCGAGTCTTCATGGAGTCCAATGATGACTTCGTAATGCCACAAAAAAAAAAAAACAACCTATAAACAGACTATTACTTCTAATACAACGAGAGTACATTTTTATCAAGATTATCAGATAAACAAAGAACCGAACATTGTTGCTAGTAGGAAATCAATGGTAAACGGCTGTTACGATATGGCAAACATGATTTGCAGGTGTTATCTAAAGAGATGGAGAGTGCTGGACATCTGATGAGTCTTGTTGTCACTCAGATTACAGAAAAGACTAACGGTCATTGCTATTTTATACGAGTTTAAATGTCCTTTGGGAGACTGTGTCTCCGACAACCAACAAGAACACGTATATATTGGTTCGACCACCACGACTCTGTCCAGGAGGTTGACCATGCATCTATCCGATAATAGTGCTATAGCTAGACACCTTACTAATGAACATTCCTGCCCCCGCTCTCAAATCCGAAAACTTCTCGTAGACAATACTAAAATCCTAGAACATAATACTAATACTCAAAAACTCCACATACTAGAAGCTCTACTCATTAAAACTAAAAAACCCGCTATTAACAAGATTAATTTTAACACTAGCACTAATATACTTAAATGCTTATAATACCTAATAAACATAGTTAAATTTTCCCGCCATAATTAATTATAAATCTCACTCCAGGTCTTTACCTGTTTGTCATTATTCCACTGACGATGGACCCAGACGGGTCAGAAAGTACTCTGGACCAATATGTACACTATGGCAGTTACATCAGCCAATTTCCTTCCGAGATTAAGATTTTAATCCGGAAAATTGAAGGGATCAACACTAAAATAGCCAGACAAAAATTGTCGGTTATTTTTAATAATACGTGTCTTAAAGAAAAAATGCTGCCTCGATACACACATATATATATATATATATATATATATATATATATATATATATATATATAGAGAGAGAGAGAGAGATAGATAGATAGATATATGAGAGTGAGAGAGGTATTTACCCACCCATGCCCATGTTGGAGCGGTCTTCTTAGAGAAAGATAATTGTAAATGTGTAGCTTACTTGCCTTTTTTTTCAACTGTACAAAAGTGAAAAAAGAATATATTCGAAGAAAAATCATTAAAAAAGGTATGGCGATTTCCCCTCAGATTTATTGGAAAAAATGTTTAAAAATCAACAAAAGATATTTGAGGAATCACAAATCAGGATTTTACAAACTCAGAGTCAAAACTTTTTACGTCTAATCAAAAGCTTGGATAATAGCAAAATAACCAATGATTTTGCAAACACTAAAGACTTTGTCTATGATGAACCTCGAGGATTAACTTTTATTTCATGGTTTTCACGTTGGAAAGACACTTTCTCAACCGAATTTTCCCATATGGACGATGCCACAAAGGTACGCTTATTATAAGATAATTAGTTGCAGACGAATATAATCGTTACATAAATTTTAATCCTCCTAAATAAGCAAAAAGATTTGTCCTTCTCTGAAATAATTAACCAACTTACAGACATTTTCAGCATTCAACAATCGTTACTCAACATCCGCTATACTTGCTTAAAATTTACAAAATACAATACGGTCAAGTAAATCTTGAATGCCAAAGATTTCAAATGAAATCCCTCACAGAGGATCAATTCAAATGTCTTATATTTATTGCTGGACTTCAATCTCCACAGGATTAAAACATTCAAACACGTTTACTCTCAAGACTGGATCAAGATGTCACAGTTAAAGTTCTCACTACGGAATGCCAATGTTTATCAAGCCTAAAACGCAACACTATGATTGTTCAACAATCCACCCACAACAAACAGTGTCTAAACAAAGGCTAATAAACCTCCAGCAAGTAAGATCCTTCTAAGTGCTTGTTAAAATTGTGGTGAAATGCTTTTTTCACATTTTGCCCATCCAAAAAACATAAATGTCAGGAATGTTTCAATTTAGGACGCAAAGAAGGATTTTGTAATCCTCAAAAAGGCAAAAACACACACAAGTCACTCAAATTTGATACACAAGAAACTTAAAAAACAAACAAACAACCAACCAACCGATAGGATACTCCCACAGAATTTACATTCACTGAAAAGGCTGATATTTCGCCAGCAAAACGAATCCTTTCTTAGAATAGTAGTCGTGTTAATGGAAAATTTTAGGGTCAGGGGGGCGGGGTATCAGAGGGGTCAGAGGGTGACACTGGGCAAACGACGTGACTTGCAGTGGTACCCTTTTCATGCTCTTAGCCTGCAAGACTTGAACGAGAAAATACATGTTTTTTTGCGTGCTGCCCTCTAAATGGGAACAGCACGCATCAGGCGATTGATGTAATGAAATCTCTCTCTCTCACATGTTGTTTGGTCCTTTTAAATAATCCTTTTTATATACTAACCAACAAGTGTCGGCGTGGTCTTGTATCAACAAATGAAAAAGTAACAGTTGCTTAAAACTATGATGGTGGTAGTGACAAGATGATCAGCAGCTGTATGCATTTTATCAACAATTGTGGTTCAGAGAAATGATGAAGATGACGGTAAGGGTGTAAATAACATTACAAGAGTGATGAAAAAAAGAAATACTTACACCACATACAATAATCTACCACAAAACCGGTTACAGCAAGTTGAAACAGTGCTGTGACATTAAACTTAATGAACATCATATAAGCCATGGCATCGGATGTTCAAATCGAAAATAAAGTGACACTTCTCTGAGAATAGATATGTAAGAAAAAGGAATTGTTTTTAAACGGGAGAACTCGAGCATAACGTGGTCCAAGCTCCGCGAGCTACTTGTGAAACAGTACGCAAGCAAATGGACCATGATAGAGGCCGTGCGCAAATTGACCCAGCTAAGAATGACCGACAGCGAGCTGATCCAGGGATTAGCGGTCTTCGCATTTCTTGATGGGTTGATCAGGAATACAGGTCCTATAGAGGTCATTCTGATTGACGCATTCGTAGATGGGTAAGGCAATAAAGAAACCGGGAGAGAGGTCTTGAGGGGTTGCCCACTCACCTTGCTAGGAGCACAGGAGTTGGTAAGAGATAGCATTAGGTTGTGGGAGTGTGTGAAGAGGGTCAAGAATGAAATGAAAGCCCGAAATAGGAAAAGGGGGGTAAAAGGAGTCTGGGGCTCTGACCTAACATAGGGGGTAAAGAAGATCGGGATGAGGAAGCTGATCCTGGGTATTTAATGGCTCGGTTGGGACCCAGTTGGGGCTGGCTCATGTGTATCTGTATTCCATACTGGTGGACACACATTACGATATTGTCAGTTGGGGAGGAGCGTTCAGCACCCGTCAATTACAAAGACGTCCTTGCCAGCATGGGTACTGTTTCCACTACAGCATAAACTTTGTGCTGGTGCCCCTTTCTAATTATGTAGATCCTTTTAAGGATACATTTGAGAACACCTCGGTGGAAAGAGGGTTGGACAATTTATTTAGTTTGGAACTTTTGGGCCTCACTGAGGAGGAAACTTTCTCAGATTTTGAGCTTAAAAAGGTAACAGAGTTGCTCTGTGGTCATAGAGGACCAATGTTACTATGTCAGGCTTCCTTGGTGGGAGGACAAGATTGGCAAAGTTCCATCAAACTATACAGTGGCATTAGCCGTTTTGAACCGTGTATTGAATAAGTTGGAAAAAAACAACAAATAGGGAATATTTGGATGTTTTCCTGGGACAGGAGAGGGAGGGCATTGTGGACAGAATTGTGGTTTCTCCATAGAACCTTTGGTATGGGTTCTATAAGCCAACCCCAGGCAGCTACAGATTGGTCTGTTGGATCTGCAAGTATGAGGGGCATTGGGCAGAAGATTGTCTCACAAATTATGGGGGTTCACCCGACTCGTTTGGGCCGAATTGGACTAAATGTGGCCAGTTTGGGCATGAAAGTTGGTGGTGTCGAGTAAATGATTAAGACCTCAAACTTTAGCGTACCACCCAAAACCAGCGGATAGAACCAGGGAAACACCAACGGGCCACCCCACCAGAAGTAAAAAGCAGAGTGGCCCTGAGAGTGGCAAGATGAATTTCATACTGGACGTGTGGTGCAAGAGGTCATTTCTCTGTTAATTGCTAGTTACAGAAGTGCTGGTGTAGCGGTCAGACATAGGACCTATTTCTTCTTGTCTCCTGTGGGCAAATTGGTCATACACTGACCAATCGGCTTGTAGGGCGTATGATTTTCTAAACAGACTACTTTAACAGTTTAGTCTTGGGACGTGATCGGCAGAGAGAAACGAGACGCGATCGAGGAAACAGCTCTCTCCTGGCTGACTATCGTTCCAGCAGAAGCTACGACGTTGACGCTTCTCTTATTTTCCTTTCTGGACACTGTCCAATATTTTGTTACTTTACCAATTAGTAAAGTAACCCTTTTAAATAAATTATATTTCGTATGTTGTTATACAGTGTTTTTTGCTTGATTCAATTTCGTGCGTAGAGATGTAAGAAGCATTCTACAATGGTGACTCCCGACGTTAAAAAAAAAAAAAAATTGCATGAGATTGAGTTAAGCAAATAAAAACCTTCGAAGTATTTCAACAGCGAAATGATAAAAAAAACACCAGCTTTTGAAAAGTAAACAACACAACAGCAACGCCCAAACTAACTCAATGAAATTTCAACTGAGTTATTTCTTCAAACGAACTCGAAAACTCAGAGAAAAAGTCAACAAACAACAACGAAAATCAAAAAAGAACAACTAAAGAAAATCTTTCGCGACAAAGGAAAAACAATACTTTATGATATAAAAAAAAATTTTCAGTGAAAATCAACAAAATATCTTCCAACAAAAACATCAAAAACAGCGCTAAGAATTCACAGGAAAACATATCAACAATTTGGGACCGTACGCCAAGCGAATTGCTCCGTAGGATAAGAGAGCTGGCAGAAGAGGCCCCAGCGGATAGTGACCTTATTAAGCAACTAAAATCAAAAAAAAAACAACTAAAGAAAATCTTTCGCGACAAAGGAAAAACAATACTTTATGATATAAAAAAAAATTTTCAGTGAAAATCAACAAAATATCTTCCAACAAAAACATCAAAAGAGCAAAAACAGCGCTAAGAATTCACGAAAAACATATCAACAATTTGGGACCGCACGCCAAGCGAATTGCTCCGTAGGATAAGAGAGCTGGCAGAAGAGGCCCCAGCGGATAGTGCCCTTATTAAGCAACTATTTTTTTCGAGGCTGCCGCTGAAGGTCAAAGCTATCCTAGCACCCATGATGGAGACCAGCTCCGTGGACGTGATAGCTTCGTCGGCGGATAAAGTGATGGATTTCACTCATAGACCTTACCCTCGGCCGCAGGCTGAAATCTCTTCGTTTTCTGCCACCGTTTACGTATGAGGTCGCAATCGCCCAGACGTCGGTATTGATTCAATTTCGTGCATATAGATGTAAGAAGCATTCTACACTAGTATTGTTGGAAAACCAGCCGCATATGAAGGAACTGCCCTCACAGGAGAACGCTGTTCTGAGGTATGGAACTCTCTGAAAAGAGGGTCCCAACCAGACCCCACCCCAGAGGCAACCTTGGAGCAATAGTACAGCCGGGTCTGAGGTGCAGAGTGGCAAAAAAAACAGTGAAATAATTCCGAGACGTGGGAAAAGAAAAGCCCAAGTGTGTTTTTCTGCTTACCAGAGAGGGAACTTACCTGTACTGTGTTGTTGGGGAACACGCAGGTAAAGGCTCTGATTGATACTGGAGTGTAAATCGCTTTGATAGACGCAGAGATGTATCGAGGATTGGGAAAGAAAAAAAAGTTGTGCCCGCCAGATATAAAAGTTAGTCATGTCGCTGGTAGTGAGATGCAAGTAGATGGAATAGGATGATTGTCCTTGCAGGTAGTGGGGACAAAGGGGAATTTTCCGTTTTATGTGGCATCCGGTTTGTGCAGTGAACTGATTCTGGGAGCTCAGACAGAAAGGAACCAAATTAAGTTTTGACCCAGCTACATTGACAGTGGGGAGAATGGAGATGCCCCTGGGTGTTGAAGAGTGTGACACTGTCCGTAGCAGCGAACACAGATATAAAACTTCCCCCCAAATCAGACATTTGCAGAGAGTTGCAGTTAGTGCACTTTGCAACAAACTCTGTTAACAAACTTGCGATGCAGTCACTTAGCAACATGAAAAGCAGGAGTTGAGAATTTTGCTGCCCTTTTTCAGGTAAAACTTTTATAAAAGATCCAGACCTTCAGAAGGATCTTCAGTGAAAACATACCATTATTCAGAGGAAGATTACTACAGTTGCACATCAATTGATTCCTTGCTAAGACTTACAAACACGAAAATGCAGAAAATACGGTGGAACCAAGAACTAGCGAAAAGTTTCCGGAAGATCGTAGCGACGCATTCTTGCCGGCGAAGAAACTACGCTACAATTCGGTCCGACGTAACTTGGAACAATCCCTGACCCTCAGTGAACTTCTCAAAGAGGACGTGTGTGAATTGGACGAAAATTCAGCAACTCAGTATTGCAAGACACATGGGTGTAAGGCACATCGGCGTTGGCCAAGACCGCTCAGTCCTGAAGCAACGGAATTGATGGATAGTTCTGCGGAAATGGAGGTCAGTCAGCTAATCATAAACATAAGTGACGACGCCGACGACGAGGATAGCATGCGAGTCTTCATGGAGTCCAATGATGACTTCGTAATGCCACAAAAAAAACAAAACAACCTATAAACGGACTATTACTTCTAATACAACGAGAGTACATTTTCGTACTTGACGAACACTGCTTAGAATGCAATGAGGTCATACCAGATGACTGGGATTAAACTAGGTCAGCATCGAAAAAATATTACTAACACAGTCAATGGTTTCACCATGTACACTTATGTAAATAAAAAACATTTATATTTTAACTTTACATTTGACTTATATTATTATTATATTAAGCATGTATTATGTAATGGCGTGGGCATGTTTCAATAATATATATATATAGTTTAAGTGTTTAGTTAGATACAAGAAAGAGATAGAATACATACACAAAGCGACCAGAGTTTTTCCGCTGGAGAGACCAGAGCTGCGATGGATAAAGAAAGTGCGCACGCGTACTACAAAGTAAAAGCATCAATGGCGATGGTTTACTTAGTGATGGCACTAACGGCACCAAAGCACAGTCACATTCACTGGTATCTTATTCTAGTCAAAACCTGTGAAAAGAAAGGCAATGGCAGTCATACACCTGCCTACCCCCCCCCCTACATTTATGTAAATGTAGGGGGGTAGACAGGTGTATGACTGCCATTGTCTTTATAACCGACGCAATGACAGTAGATGTATGTGAACCAGTCGCTGGGACACCTGTCGCCGAGTATAGTAATCCCGGGAGGGTTGAGAGAAGTGCTGTTAAGGATACAGACTGAGTTACCCCCCCCCATCCTTTGAGATTGCCCGTCGACCCCACTGAACAGTTACGGAAGAATTATAATGCATTAGGATGTGTTACACAATTCGAAGGTAAAAAGCTGTTAGCATTGAAAAATTGAAGGCTCAATTAAGCCTTGTAGAAAAAGAAAATTCACGTTGGAAAGAAGATATGGGTACCATAATAGCTTGGCCGGTGGTAGTGATAATTTTAACAAAATGATGGGGTTAGCATTTGCAACAAAAAGGGCGCAGGAAAGACCTAGGAAGAGGTTAGGTAACCTAGGAACACTGACAACAGAGCACCTGTGCGAAGCAGGGACACCGTAGAGTGCATTTTACCAAAATTGTGATAGAGTGCATGAATTGAAGCCCTTGACGGAAATCCAGGTGGAGACCTCACTTGCAGAGAGTTTGCCAAAAGGGACAGGCGAAACAACAAGGCCTGCCCTTAGGGCAAGAACAATAAAGAAATGACTATTGATTCCGAAGAGAAGAGAATGGTGTAGTAACTGTAAAGGGTGCTGAGAGCCCTAATTTATTAGTAAAAAGAAAAAGAATAACTTTTCATTGATTTTATCGCCATTCTCCTTCAGGCAAGAAAACTAAAGAAATGAAGATTGATGCCAAGGAGAAGAGAATAGTGTAGTAACTGTAAAGGGTGCTGAGAGCCCTGATTTATTAGTGGACTGAAAAGATTTTTTTTTTTAACTTTTCACTGCATTTTTAAGCCATTGATTTTATCGCGATTCTCCTCTCAAGTTACATTGAATTATTTTGAAATTTGTCAAGAAAAAATGAATAAAGACTGGGTCATTGAAATTTAACATAACATTGTTTACGTATATATATATATTAAGGGAGGTCGATTTTGAAACTGTAAATTATCGCACTCGAAGAAAGTTGCCAAATAATGTCAAAAGTTACCACAAGAAATATTTTTCTTCAAAATTTTGTATTTATTTGAGCATTGCAACTTTAAGATCAAATAAATCGAGATTTTTTCTCACTGCCGAGATTTCACCGGCAGATGTGTCGCGTTAAATTAAACCCGGGTTTTAACAAAAAAAAGTAATACATTACTTAATAATAAATATTTTAAAGTTTATTATTATTTTTCTTAAGAAATTAAATGTACATATTCAAATTAAAAAGGAATAAAACACTATAATATTTAATGTTATATATAAATAATTATTTGTTTACATAGGCGTTTTATTTATTGGATATTTTTTATGGTATTCACCGGTTGAAAATTCATCGGGCGAATTTGACTTCCCGTGTTGATTGTCTGTTTAATTATCACACATATATATTGAATTGTCGAGCGCTGGCTTATCTAATCCCACTTTCCCGACCTTTTGTCACACCTTACCTTGTGGGAGTTAGATAAATAAAAACTAGTTCAGCCAGGGGGTTTTACCCCACCAAATAAACCGGTATCGTCCGGGCCTTTGGGTCTGGATTCACGCCCGTCTATTGGGGCTTGTCCGTCCTGTGCAGTTCTAGGAGGTGCATCTCCCAGGTTTTGCCTTCCCTCTTTGGGGAGGAGTAAGTTTATTGCTTACTGTCTGAGGCGGCCCTACCGGGGAATGCCGACGAAGCTGCCCAGGCAATTTTTAAATGGCCAGAGTGCTCACCTCTCGAGCACTGGCTTTCTCATCCCACTTTCCTGACCTTTTGTCAATCTTACCTTGTTGGGGGTAGATAAATAAAATCTAGTTCAGCCAGGGGTTTTTACCCCACCAAATAAACCGGTATCGTCCGGGCCTTTGGGTCTGGATTTACGCCCGTCTATTGGGGCTTGTCCGTCCTGTGCAATTCTAGGAGGTGCATCCTCCCAGGCTTTGCCTTTCCTCTTTGGGGAGGAGTAAGTTTATTGCTAACTGTCTGAGGCGCCCCTACAGGGGAATGCCGACGGGGCTGCCCAGTCAATTTTTTAATGGCCAGAGTGCTCACCTCTATAGCGCAGGGTTATCTAATCCCACTTTCCTGACCTTGTGTCACATCTTACCTTGTTGGAGGTAGATAAATAAAACTATTTCAGCCAGGAGTTTTTACCCCACCTAAAATATATGTATTGGAGTTGATGGGAGAATGGATAAGGACACATTGATGTATAAGGAAATTGTGGATGAAAATAGACAGAGAATTATGAAAAAAACTAAGGGACCAGAACACCATTTAACTTTTACAAAAGAAACACCATGTGAAAGTAAATATCTGACACATAGAGTTCTTCCGAATAGTGGTGCAACAGGTGCTGTTCATGCAGATCAAGTGGTGGATGTTTTGCATGAATTCCACAGTGAGAACAGTATCAAGGCTATACTTGTTGACAACACTAATACCAACACAAGTCAAGTTGCGATGGTGGAATGGTTGCAATTTTAGAAAAAAAACTTTTTAAAACTCTTCACACAATTGGTTGCTCTTTGCATCATAATGAACTACCTTTCAGAGCCCTTTTTAAAAACATAGATGGTTGCGCAAAGGGCCCTACAACATTCAGTAGCCCTCTGGGGAAATTATGCTCAAATGATTGATATGATTTACCCCAAATATCATTTTCCACTATTAGCAATCCTCTAGAGTCAATTTTTAAAATTGATGAAATACATGATCTTAGTTGTGACCAAAGACTCCTTTATGAATACACAGTAGGTATTTCTAGAGGTAAGGTTGACTCTAGATATGCCTCCTGGAAAATTGGTCCTTTAAACCAAGCAAGATGGTTAACTTTGGCCATCAGGCTTATGTGTTTATGGACTCGTGGTGCATACCCACAAAGGCACACAACAAAACTACACTATGTAGTAAATTTTATTGTAAATGTGTATGCCACTTTTTGGTTTGAAATTAAAAGAAATAGTAAATTCCACAATCAGTAAGTGCACATTTTTAATATGACCCAGAGGATTAAGGAGAAGCCTCAGGAAATCCAAGATATCACATTTAGAAATATACAAGGTAATACATTTTGTTTACTGCCTGAAAACTTTCTATATTCCATGGTTAAATCTGAGGAGATTGAAGTAAGAGAAGAAGCTTTAAAAAGAATTTTGGCCATTAGGTAAGTAATATTTATTCATATATCTCTGACTCAATTATTTATTCCAATTTATAGAATGATTTTTAAAGATTTTATCTAATTTCACCATAATTATTAAAGCAGTACAGATTGGAATTTTTTAATAATTCAATTAATTAATTTGTTCTTTCAGGAGTGAGGAGTCAACCAGAAAAAGATTAAAAAGAATACTACCTATTAATTTTAATGCCACACATTGGACACAATTAATAGATTTAAAATTATGCGGCATTTTTGAACCACCAATGACGGAAGATTTTACTGAATCTGAACTTCGAGAATCGTTGATGAATGGAACCAAGCTTGACTTGCCAGATTTGCCCTCACATTCTCAGGGTGTGGAACGGGCAGTTAAGTTAATAACAGAAGCTTCACAAACTGTATATGGTTTTGAAGCAAGGCATCAACACATTACAGCCAAAGTTTTGAGTCAGAAATTGAGACCAGCATTTTTGTCTAAGGGGTCTTATATGGAGCAATTTGACTCTCTATATTAAGCTTCATTAAAATAGTGTTAGGTTTTTCCTTATTTCTTTGCTTGTTATATTTTCACTAATAACAGAAAAAATCATTTTTTTAGGTATTCAAATATTACTGTTTAATTCATAACGTTAAAAGGTAGTTTACAAAAGCAGATACTGAAAATGAGGGGGGGGGGGCAAATTTTCAATTTGAAGATTTCTTTAATTCATATCATTTTTATAAAATAAAAGGACATTCCCTGCTTTTAAATGCTAAAATTATTTGGTTTTCACACCAATATTCAAGCAAATCTTGCAAAAACGAGGAATTTTCAGTATATTCTTGTCTACGATCTTTGATACCAAACGCTCAAAAAACCGCTGAAGTTTTTGATCTAATTTTTTGCATGAGTATTTAATAGGTTTATATACAACTTTCGGAACGTGCCTTTTTTTAATATTTAAAAAAAAGTGTAAAATCGACCTACCCTAATATATATATATATATATATATATATAATATATATATATATATATACATACTAGTATGTAATAATATGAAAGCCAATTTATATAGTTCAGATCATTTGAACTCGGAATCAATTTCCAAAAGCAAGCTGAAGCTCAATATTTAAAACATCTAATGAAACTATTAATAAATAAATAAAGTGTGTGTATGTATTTACATATACACACATACACTTTATTTATTTAGTTTTTTGAGCCCCCCCCTTCGTCCCAACCCCGAATATCTACCAAATCACCTTGATAAAATTGTAAATATGTTGCTTTCAAACATCGCATTAACATTTCGTTTTAAAAACCTAAAACATAAAAAAAAAACATTGCAGACAAATAAAAAAAAACAAACAAAAAAGAAAAACAAAGAAAACAAACCGATCGGTTATTGCTGGAATACTGGGACAGTGTCAGGAAAATTCACAGTATTTTAGAATGGTACTCAGGTGCTCTGCAGAAAAGTGCCCGATGTTTGACCAGTGTAGACATTTTGTTGTTTCCAACATGCCATAATGTTGTGATGACAATGTTGCAGATGAAATGTTGGTTGAGCATCGAAAAATAGTTGATAGCAACATTACGGTAATTTTTTAAAACTTTAATTCACCCCAAACAAGGCATATTGTGATTGAGAAGTAGGGGGCTACTGGAATAGGGGTCGGAATTATAAGGGACATTGTTAAGTGGGAAGTTGTGCAGAGAGATGTTTCTTCACATTGCATTCAAATTTTTGCAGTTTGGTACAGTCAGGGAGACAAGAAGCAAGGCAACCACTCCAAGGAAAGAAGTTATTAGAGTAGGAAGTTTTCCGGCATCTGGGGACCTCAACAATGAAAAAGTGGGATTTTGCTGCTCGTCGGGTTTTTCGGGGGGGGGGGGGGTTATGTTAAGGGGGATATAAGTTGATTGGAGCACATTCCGTGGAAGTACTTGTAAAACAAACACAGGGTTGTGACATTGTGTGATGGAACAGAGGCTGGAGCTTGGTAGACAATTCAGGACGTATTAGGTTAGAGACTCTTTTTTGTATTCTGTATAAGTGGGAGAGACTAGTGGTTGATGCACTAGCTTACATGTGACAACAATACTCTATGCGTGAACAAATGGTGGCTTTATAGAGATTGCAGTTTGGTACAGTAAGGGAAACAAGAAGCAAGGCAACCACTCCAAGGAAAGAAGTTATCAGAGTAGAAAGTTTTCCGGCATCTGGGGACCTCAACAATGAAAAAGTGGCAGAAGCGAGAAGTTTACTCGCCCGATAATGAAAGCAATCCTTTTGTGTTTATTCAATATGAGAATGTTGTGTGTGTAGATATGTCTGATAAAATCTAAATTCTCAGAAACTGAGAAGGGTGTATTCAAGAATTTGGCTTCTCTCCAATGTGCCTACTCATGAAAAAAAAAAAAAAAAAAAAAGCAAAGTTCAACAAGCCATATAAAAAATCGTCATCAGATATGAATATCTATATACAGTCTGAATGTTTGTCCAAGGCAATTTTAAACCTGGATATGGTAGGCATCGTCATTACCTCCTCTGGTGGGCTGTTTGATGAAGCAGAAACACGGACAGAGAATGCTGCCTCTTATCTATTGAGACAAAATCACCTATGGTAATCTTTGGCTGGGTCCCATGGAGACCATGACTCGGTGCTGGGGTGAAAAGCTCCTTGAAATGTGGATTTAAATTTCTTGTGATGATGTTGTATGCCAGAATCGGGTCCCCTCGCATCTTCCGCTGCTCAAGTGAGATGTAGTTATCCAAAGAACAGTGACACCCATGATAGCTCCATACGTACCATCAGAGTTGATTTATCTGAAAATGATGAGAAACAAACACCACAGAAATACTTGTTTCTCATTCTCTTGTTTTTCAATTTTATTTTCTCTGGATAGATGTCAGATATTCACTCGATATTTCAAAGCCTCTGAGAGATCTTTTTAAGATTATAATTGTTCCTTTAGGTGCAATTGTTTGGATCTTCTTGCACTTTGGTCACCGGGTACATTGGCCAGGTAATTTAAGTTTTTTTTATCATGAGCCCAGTGGCTCATATGATTACTGGAATGATTGAAAGCTTCCTAAGATTCCGGGTTCTTTTTATGCTGTACATAATACCATTGATATTAACTTCTTTTTGCCTTCTCAACTGTATTTAGTCCGGCATCATTGGAGAAACTGACTTCAACTAAGGTTGCTACTGTCTCCCTCTTGTCCCATATCACTATGTCAGGTTTAATAACTGCGTTTTCTATGTATGTAGCTGTAGGGATTGCATTATCATAGTGGTTCTGATATATGTTCCCAGGACTTCTTGCTACACTGGATATTCAATTTTTTGCAGATGGTTCAGTGTTGCATTGTATAGTAGTCGTCTCTGAAAATTGGTGTATTTCTGTTGACTATTTTGCGTTATTTCTGTGGCATGTTTGTTGTTTCTGTCTCATTTGTGAAGTCGTCTTGTCCAAAATGTTTATCTAGTTTTATGATGGACGTTGTTTTACCGGTTCTTGTTTCTTGATGTACCATCATAAGGCTTGGGGTCCAGGAGTTCATCAGATATTGGCCAATGCTCAAAATAGTGGCTCGGTCTTGATGGTTAATTTCTGAGAGACCCATACCTCCTGCTTCTCTGGGCAGATACAGCCTTGTTAGACACGGGTTTCTATACAATATTCTGTATAATGTTAACATTTTTTCTTGTTTTTTGTGTCTAGCCTGTTAATGTTTTGTTGTGGTCAGTCTATAATGCCAAAGCTGTATAGCAAGTTGGTTAGTGGCATGGCAAGTTGGTTAATGGCAGTTATTTTGTTTTTGTTTGTAAGCTGTTTTTTGCAGATTTTTTTTACAATGTACTTATTCTCTGCCAATCATTTCTGTCATTTTAGTGTGATGAATTGAATCATTTTTTTCAATGGCAAAGTGTTTGGATCGCCTTTTTTATTTTAGTTCATTTAGTTTGAAGATATCAAGGGTCTCCTTCCTGGAGCTAACACTTGATTTTGTTATGATTTAAATTTATATCCGAGGGTACTTTCAAGGATAGACATTGTCTTTTTTAAAGTTGCTATCTGTATTTCGCTACAGCTTTGTTTTCCAGGGATTGTGTCTAAGTATTTATTAAGTTTATTTTTTCATTAGGCCAGTTGCTTCTACCACAACCGGAATGTTTATTTCTTTCGAGACCGTGTTGTTTGTAAGTCATTCTTGAGGTCCTGGTATTTTGTTATCTTTTCACGCTCAGCTCTATTGAGGCCATCGTCATTCAGGATGGTTGCATCAATAATGAGAGCAGTCCTTTCAGGTTTGTTCCATATGGCACTGTCTCGCTCGATGGCCTTTTATTTTATGTATCTGCCCGCCTGTATGTCTTTGTCATAGAACACTGTCACCTTTCCATTTCATGTTATCGGTGAAAGTTCATGCTCCCAGATGTTTGACGATCTGTCAAGCTGCATCTCTTCATAGATCTTCCAATGGAGGTATTTACATACATATGGCATCCAGACATTAGGTGGCTCTGGCTCAAAATCATTATATGGCAAAACGTATTCTGACCATTTGTTTGTAGGCCAGTCATTTTTGTGAATCCATTCGTCTGGCTATAAGTCTTTTCTCATCAAATGGAAGTTTGCTATTCTGAAGCCATTGGAGTGAAGCCTCCCTATCTATATACTCTTGGTTAGCACCTCAAGGAACTTCCCTGCTCTTTTATGTTGTTGCTATCCTTGTTTTCTTCTCTCTATCTCCTTCTCTATATATTTCTTTCTTTTTTTCTTTCGTCCAGTGTGTATCAACATATGGACAGTCATGTGTTTTCCATGAAAATACAACCTCACAAAACCATGGTTTCCTTCCAGTGTCTTCAAATGCATCACTGTGTCCTCCAAGAAAAGACATCGCTAAAAGCTTTACAAGAATATGGTTTCTCTGCAGTGTTTGTTGACATGTTCCCATGTGTTACACATGCCACATGGCATAGTTCTGAGTTCATTTACAAGTTCCGTTACACGGTATCAGTTGATTTATATCTAGGGAATTCAAAAAATATTTTACTTTTTATTTCCATCAGAGTTCCATATATATTTTGTTTTTAATAAGGTAAAGAAAAGAAAATTTCAGAATTGGATAAACTGGAACATCTGTAATAAAAAAAAAAAAAAGAAGTTTAGGAAACATATTTATACAAAATTGAAAATACAAGACATTTGAATTAATGAAAAATATAAATAAACATTTATATATTTTAAAATTACATTTTTTTATGTAAAACTTTACACTTTGCTCCCACACTTTCAATCAAAAACTAAAAATGAGATTCTGTTTTTTTCTTGTGCGCGATTACATGAAAACAATTAAAAAATATTTGAAAAATTAAAAGAAAAAAGATTTTTTTTTTACCTTTGCATTTGGGGGGGGGGGGGGGTCATTGTACTCTGTAAATTTAACATAAAATGACCACTCAGTTTTTTTATCACATAGGGCAGAGTGAGTAATAATTTTTTTTTTGTATTTCTAAAATGACCACCATATATATATATATATATATATATATATATATATATAGATAGATAGAGAGAGCGAGCGAGAGAAAAGAAGGTAGTGCAGTTCCAACGAGAGAAAAGTATATATGTAAAGGAGTAAGGCTACAAACATTTGTAAAAAGTTTTTTTTTTTTCAACATTTATTTATTATTTTGTTATTTTATCATTTTATAATTTTATATAACGCGTTTCAAGCGGTGGTCTGCTCTCATCAGGTATGTAAATCCATTTGAAGAAATGTCTTTCGATTTGAAAGAGTGTTGTTTTTGAGGAAAAAAAAAAAAAAGACATTTCTTCAAATGGATTTACCTATCTGATGAGAGCACACCACCGCTTGAAACACGGTATATAAAATTATAAAATAACAAAATAAAGAAATGTTGACAAAAACTTTTTACAAATGTTGGTAGCCTTACTCATATATATATATATATATATATATATATATATATATATATATATCAATAATGAATAATAAATGCATTTAGCTTTAACACTTCACCGATCATCATCAGGTGGTGTATCATGTGTCAATTGCTATCAAACAAGATAAGACTGAAAGAGATGAGTTATTCACTTATGTATAGTTATTTTATATTATTTCATCATCATCATATATGGTTTAACGTCGGTTTTTACATGTGTTGGAAGGCTTTTAAAAATTGACTTAAAAAATGAACTATCTTTGGCCATCATCATCATCATATTCGGTTTAATGTCCGTTTTACATGCTGGCATGCATTGGACAGCTTTTAAAAATTGAAATAGAAAATAATTTCCCATTGGTGAACAAATAAGTAACAATTAACATATAAAAAACGTAAATAAATAAAAATTGTAAAATAAAAAGTAATTGTTTATTTGTGATTAAACAATAAAACAAACAGTAAATGTTACCTGAGAGCCCAGGGTGGAGCATGGACTTGTGTGATTGCAATAGTTAGAAGTTGATGGAGTATGTTCAGAGATATTCTGCCATTACTAACCAGCAGAGCGTTACCACTGTCGACCAAGAGAACAGTCTATCAGGTATGTATACGCAGTGTGATGATGTATGGAAGTGAAACCTGACCAGTAAAGATTGAGGACATGTGTTGCATGAGGAGAAATGATATGAGAATGAAACGATAGATGTGTAATGTGTGTCTTCAAGATCGGCTTAGTTCTGCTGACATTGGAGGAAGATTAAATCTGAACAGTATAGGGAGATGTGTGCAGAACAGGAGATTTTGATGGCATAGTCATGTTAAAAGAATGACTGAAAGTTCTTGGGTTAGTAGATGTAGAACAGTTAAGGTAGCAGGTCTAGTTCATGGGGGAAGGCCAAGGAAAACATGGGCGGAAGTGATAGAAATAGATTTGAGAGTAAGAGGGATAAATAAAGATCTGACCAGAGATAGGTTAGTTTGGAAGTAAATTTTTAAAAGCTGTCCAATGCATGCCAGCATATAAAACAGACATTAAACCGAATATGATGATGATGATGGCCAAAGATAGTTCATTTTGTCTTCCTTCCTAAGTAGGTGAAGTCAACAACTTCCCTATACTGCCCAGATCTAAGCCTGTCTTTAAAACCCACATTATACATCTATCGTCGTATCATTCTCATATCATTTCTTTCCATACAATGCATATCCTCAACCCTCACTGACTAGGTTTCACTTCTATAGGTTATCACACTGCATACACATGTCTGATAGACTCTTGCCTTGGTAGACCGTGGTAATGCTCTGCTGGTTAGTAATGGTAGAAGTTTCCTGAACTTAATCTGTCCACTCCTAACTCTTACAATCACATTAACACCTGCTCCAAAAACATCAATACATAAATCTAAACAGGAAACTAAGATGCTTTTTTTTTTTTATAATCAAGTTTTCAGGGGTTAAAATAAAACTGCGAAATGACAAAAATTGCAAACTTGTTTCTATTCTCAAACACCAAAATATCTTTGGCTAAGAATGGACGTCCACGCCGTGGATAACCGAAACATGGAAGAATTAAACATTAGAATAAATACAAGATAACGTTATAACACTTTAAAAATCAGAATTTTTAAAAACTTCAGTTAACTTTCAGACCCGAGGAATAAATGTGCATACATTTTTCAAACTTAACTTAAAATATATTATTTGCACTACGGAAATACTGTTGAGGGATTAAAAACAGAGCTGTTTCAAAATGCTGGTGTGCCTTTAAAAAAGCCATGTCATAGGCAATGTTTGCCCTCATAGTTATATAGTAGAGAGAGAGAGATGAGGAGGAGGGGGGGTACTCTTAAAAAAATTTTAATCATTGAAAAAATAAGTTATAAATGACAGTTATATAGTTTCAGAGAGAGGGGAAAAAGATGAAGCAAAGTATGACAGAACGTGACTGGAAGAGAAAGACAAAAAAACAGGAAAAAGAAAGATAAAGCAAGAGAAAGAGAGGAAGAAAAAAAAAGAAAATCGAGGTAAATGGGGAAAAATAAAGACATAAAGTTCTAGCGATTTGGCCTTATATAAAAAGAGCGGAAATCTGCTTTTTCCGAATTACAAAAATGCTAAATTCCACTTGAAAGCAGTGAACTTACATCCCTGTTATATAGTAGAGAGAGAGATTTAGAGAGGTGGACTCTTAATATATTTTTAACCATCGCAAAAATAATAAAATTTCTAGATTTTTAATGATTTGCTATCTTATGGCTATAAATTGAAAGGTGACCGGACAAAAGTTGAGAAGATAATTAAATAAAATAAAATTAAAATTAAAATAAAAAGTCATCACAATAAAAAAAATGATAAATTAAAAAATAATAGTTTTTACTTGTTTATTAATAATTTTTGTTCATGTTTTTAAACTTCTACTCATCATCATTTGGTTTAACGTTTGTTTTACATGGTGGCATGTGTTGGACAGCTTTTAGAAATGAACTTCTAAACTAACCCATCTCTAAAGAGGTTTTTATTTATTCCGTCTTTCTATCAACTCCTTTCTCCCATGTTCTCCTTGGGCCTTTCCTGAAAACTGACCCTGCTACCTCAACCGTTCTACATCTACTAACCCAACAACTATCATCCATTGTTTCAATGTGACCATACCAACAAAGTCTCCTGTTCTACACATATCTTCCTATACTGTCCTCAACCTTCACTGGCCAAGTTTCACTTTGATACATTATTACACTGTGTACACATGTCTGATACACTTTACTTGGTCAACAGTGGTAACGCTCTGCTGGTTAGTAATAGCAGAAGTTCTCTGAAAATACTCTTATCTCTTGCAATCACACTAGCACCAGCTCTTGCTTGCGCACTAATGGTATCACCAAGGTAGCAAAACTTCTGAACAACTCCAATAGCCTCGCCATCCAAATATACTTTCTCCACATCTCAGTTCTCATCCGTCTCCATAGTCTTATACTGCTAACAAGTACCACTAAAGATTATGTTGAGTTTAAACTAGATAACCATGTTCTTGCTTTTGTTTTTGTAGGTGCGGAGAGTGGCTTACTGTTAGTGGTAAGGTTAAGTGAGTTTGAAGGCATGCGTATGCAGTGTGATGACATGAAACCTGGCCAGTGATGGTTGACTATATATGTTGCATGGAGAAAAATGATATGAGAATGATACGATGGATATGTAATGTGAGTCTTAAAGACAGACTTAGTGCTGATGACTTCGAAGGAAGATGAAATCTGGACAGTATAGGGAGATGTGTGCAGAACAGGAGACTTTGATGGTATGGCCACGTTGAAAAAAATGGATGAGAGTTATTGGGTTAGTAGATGTAGAACAGATGAAGGAGCAGGTTCAGTTCACAGGGGATGGTCAAGGAAAACATGGAAAGAAGTGATAAAAATTGAGCTGAGGGAAAAAGGGAGATATGTTAGTTTTGAAGTCAATTACTTAAAGCCGTCCAACACATGCCAGCATGTAAAACAAACGTTAAACCGAATATGATGATGATGATTTGCCTCCCGGACTAAGGATTAGTATCTGGATTTTTTTTTTCTTTTCAGGAAGGACTGTTGCCATCTGACTTAGGGTTAGTGATAGAGTTAAGGTGTTTTTTTTTTATCCCTCTCCGAAAAAGAATGCACAATTTATCTCAGTTAGCAACAAAAACTTGTGGTTATATGTCCTTAAAACACTATCTGGTTAAGGAAAATACAGCAAAGGATACTTTATTCAAGTGTTTGATTGCATTATTTTTAATCAAGCTTGATTGAAAAAATAAATACAATAAAATCAACATTTTTTTCTTTAATAATCAGTATTAAGACTAATGTTTATTACTTTTGTGCATCCCACACAAGGCATATTGCCACCGAGACATAAGGGCTATTGTGAATTAAGGGGCCAGATTTATAGGGGGCATCCTAAGTGGGGAGTTGTGCAGCGCAAAATATTTTTTCACATTGCATTTAAATTTCTGCATGTTAGTAGTCGGGCAAACAGGAGGTAGGGAGAGATTACCAAAGGCAAGCGGTTCTAGGAAAATTTCCCAAACAGAACAGTTCTGCACTAATTTTATGAAGACTAAAATCAAGATATAATGATACTAAACCATACATCTAGAATCCTTATTCTAATTTTGATCAAAATCCATTACATTATTTTTATTCTAGAAAATGTGTAAAATTAAACGCTTAAGCTTCAGAAATTGAAATTCAGCAATTCTGGTTTAATTGGTGTCTAATGACGATGGATCAAATTTAATGCAAATCTGAAATATTTGAATTTCAAAATAAGAAGTTGTGCCCATATTATGCCCCCCCCCCCCAAAAAAAAAACCGCTTTTAAAATACCTTAAAGAAACTGAAATTTGAGGGATATTTATTAATTAATGTCTAATATCTGTAGTTAAAATTTCACAAAAATCAGAAGTATCTGAATTTTCACAAAGAGCTTCCATCTGCTCTTTGGTTCCTTTGCATAAAACTAAATATAGCCTACATTACTCACCCTTATGCCTAGCAGCTGTGTTGCAAAATTCATAATGATTGGTTAATTAGTTTAGAAGGGAATTCTATACATAGAACCATAAATATAATTTGATACAAATAGAGATAATAAAAAAAAAGAATATAAAATTTTATAGGATTGTGCCCCCCCCCCACTCCTCTATCTTTGTAAAGGGGTTCTGTACAGCTCTTCAAATAGTTAAGCATGACGTTGCTCCTTATGATCATGTTGCCACACTTTCTTTTAGCAAGTATGTATAAATCCTTTAGACACCGGTGTAGTGGTCAAACCCAGGTTGTCTATAGTGTCGACACAAAACTACTTAGACGTTGATGTTTGTAATAAGGTTTATTAAAAACAAAATAAGTCACAGAAACAAGTTATTTACTTATGTTCTTAAGAGAGTTCTGTAAAGCCCTTCAAATAGTTATGAATGACATTTCTCATGGTTATGTTTCACTTAGTTATTAACTCTGCTTATAATTTGGCAAGATGCCATGTATCAAAAAGAAACTGGAATCTAGACTTACTTGGTATCTTTCAGCTGTTGATCATACAGTTTCTGAGGTTCTTTTCTCAACAATAAAGACTCAAAATGAAAGAATTTTACGTTTTTTAACTTTATTGATATTTTTAAACTAGTTTCTCGATGTACAGCAGGGGAGAAACGGACAGAATGTTTGCATTTCTCAGAGTAAAGTGTTACTCTCCATCATCCCCCCCCCCGATCCGTTCCTTATATTTTTCAAAATTTACACATTCTTTTCGAACCATGATGATGATGATCCCCATCATAATATTTGGTTGGTAAAACTGACTTCTCTGCCAGGTCTTTATCCTTTTCTCTCAAATCCATCCTTATCAATTTGTTCCTTGCTACCTCAACTGTTCTACATCTAACCCAAGAACTGTCACTAGTAATACCCACAAACCATAAAACGCTTTGCATAATCGCATATTTCAAGTGAGTTCTAATAAAATAGTCATATTTTAAAAACCACAGCACTTTTAAGTCCTCAAATTACCACCATTTTGTTCGGAAAAGAATATCCTTTCACATGCATTAATAAATAATAATCTACATTCGAAGAATTTTGAGCAAATAAAATGATAAAAATGTTAACACCATTAAACGGACATTTTTGTAACTTTCTTTTTAAACGCACCGTTATTTTAAAAGTTCATTACCATTTCTCTATTATATGAGGAATTTTGTCATGAAATTTGGAAACTTATCAAGAGAGACATTAATCTTAATCTTTTTTGGAGCACAGAATAAACTGGCCTATCTCTTTTTTTATTGTCTTAAAGATAAGACATGACGAGTATTGAACATTTAAAAAAAAAAATTTTCATACTCCAACTAGTATATATTTAATCTTTTTACTTTTTATACATTAAAATTATAATTGTATGTTGTTTTCTCTGTTTGTAGTAGCAATTTTTTATTACCTAATCCGAAAACAATATTGTCTCCATTTCAGCGAAAGCCAACAACTTGACTGTTTCTCTGACACTACTATCACTGAAATGTTATCAGCCAGCAGCAGCAGCAGCAGCAGCAGCTATTAACAAAACTATCAATTTTGACAAAGTACGTTTAAAAAGTTCAATAAAAAAGAAAGAAAAAAAAATCTTTTTTTGCCTAAAATTAAAGTTAATGTCGTTTGTGTTTTTTCATATAATTTAATTAAATTATCCGAAAAAATATTGTCTCTATTTTAGCGAGTCAAAAATGTGACTGTAAATGCTATCAGCCAGCAGCAGCTTTTTACAAAACTAGCGATTTTTACAAACTTGTTTACATACTTATTTTGAAACTAAAAAGATAAGGAAAATACTTTTTTGATTCAAATTAAAGTTAATGCGGTTTGTGTTTTTTTTCTAAAATAGTGGCTCCTTCGAGAAATACTGGTTTTCAAATATACTCAACTTTCGAACTTTAATTCTTGTCAGAAATTACTTTCTAGCCACCAATTTAAAAAATAAATAAGATTCTATTTTTTTTTTTTTTTTTGAAGTGATTATGTGTAGAACATGTTGGAAAAAACAAAAAAAAAATAACAAAAACCTAATTTAGAATTTAGAGTGTGGGGGGATCAATTTTACATATAAATTTAACGTAAAATGATCCCTCATATCCCGGTCATTCTCGCCTTTTAGAGAACTAGCAGTTAACCCTCAAAATTCTTTTGATATTTTTTCAAGCTGAAAAGTTGGTATCAAAACATAATTACCCTATCACTAACCCGAGGTTCGAATAACAAGCTCACCTCCTAAAAGTCCCTTTTCTTGAACGTGTCCTAACACTAACCCTAAATCTGAGTGACAAGTGCCCCTCCTAAAAAAAAAAAAACTTCCTTAACCCTACCTCTAATCCTAGGTGCGAGTGGAAAGTCCACACATAATCATCTAAAAAAAATAAAAGAAAAAAAAAAGCAGATTATTTCCCCTCAACTCAAAGAAAAACTTACAGTATTTATCTCCCAGAGAAAAAGAAATTGGTTAACTTCCCTAAAACGCTAGAATGGCCCGGAAAAGATGGATTATTTTACATTAAATTAATGTGAAACTAATCTTTACTCTACATTCTTAAATAATTGTTTTTGTTTATTTTCTTTCTGCCAAGTTTACAGGATGTTCACATGTAATTGCCTTTAGCACTATCACTAACCCTAAGTCTAAGTGGCAAACCCCCCTCCCACAAAGACCCTCTTAAAAACAGACATAATCGGCTTAAAAAAGAAGCACATTCTGATTTCTTGTACAAAAATACACTTATATAGCAAATTTGATTGCTTAATCTTGTGTTTTAACAAAGATGTAGCATTTTTCCTGAAAAAGTAGTGTAAAAAATGTGCTGAAACCATGGCCATACCAATAACAGGCCGGCTAGACACACATCTGACTGCTTAAACTGGGGCCAGTCAGTCACCAGATAAACTTTTAGCTGGTAGCACTTCGTTGTCACTGGTCCAAGCAAATTTCATTCCGAAACTAAATTTTAACTCATCAAATTTATTTCAGCTGAGGTTCTGTTATTTTATCATTATTTACATTTGGATTATAAGTTCGTGAGTTAAAAGTCAGAATTGATTTTTTTTTTTATTTATATGTAAACGGCCCTGTTCATTGACGAAATATCACTTTTACTTTTTTTTTAAGTTTTAAAAAAGTATTGTCTTTTAGAATTTGTTAATAAATCGTACATTCTGAATTACAAATTATTTATATATTCTTAGGAAGTTTACTTTATTTACATGTAAACAGCTCTGTTGATTCACGAAATATCACTTTTATTTTTTTTATTTTGATATAATGTGTTGAATATTTCTCAAAATGCTCAAAAAGTGTTGTGTGACAGCCTGTCAAGGCAATTATAATGAGTAAAATAAGGTTTGAGTGTTTCGTATTCCAAAAGATCAAGATGAGAGAGAAAGATGGTTAAAGGTAATACCAAGAGCTAACACTCCTAACCACTCAGACACTGTTGTTTGTGAAATGCATTTTCCACCTGGTTATGAAACTGTGTTTGTTATGGGAATAGCACGACCCAAAGATCCTCCATCAATATTTTAATAATTTGCTGTCAAGTGTGATACCAAGTCCTTTATCAAAACCAAGGACAACAAAAAAAATAGTTCCGCTTCTGTGCGAAGTGTACAAAATGAGGAGTTTGCACATTTTTTAGATAAAGATAGAATTGATAATTTTTACAAATTTGTGTGCTGATATTGACCATCATGATTTTGCGCCAGCAGTTACCTGCTACAATTCTAACAATCAACAGTTCATCCAGTCTTGTCATTTTTTTTACTGAAAGTATTCCGATTTTTTTAATTAAAATTTTTGAAAACTTAACGTTTGAATGTTACCATGCAAGTATACTCACACACATTTCTTCTCTGTTGAAAAACAGAAATAAGATTCAACATTAGTTTCAAGCAGTTCGTTACCTTAGTAACTTGAAAATTGAACTAGAGAAACAGGTTTTGAGACAACATATCGAAGTTATGTCACCACGAATAGTTGGCAAAAAAGTTTACGAGTCGGAAATGCTTGTCCGAGCATTTGAATATTTTGCCACATCTCGGTCTCTTTATAACAAACTTCGAGATCATTACAAATTACCCAGTATGAAAACACTAGTGAATATGACCTCAAAAGTTTCGAAGGTAAATGATCTGAATTTTCTTGGTGATGTGTTTAGCTAACTGTCAGATAAACAGAAAAAATGTATCATCCTAGTTGATGAAGTTTATATTAAAGTGAGTTTTCAATATCAAGAGGGAAACATATTTGGTGTTTCCAAAGATTCTGAAGAGGCATTAGCAAAAACTGTATTGGGTATTATGATCAAATGTTTACATGATGGACCAAAGTTTTTGATTAAGATGATCCCAGTTGCCAAACTAAATTAGGAATTTTTGTTTCAAAATGTTAGAAATGTTGTTGATTTAGTCAATCATTCGAAAGGTAATGTAATTGCAGTTATTTGTGACAATAATCGGACTAATCAACTTTATTCAAGAAATTTGATACTGTTAAAAATAAGCCTTGGGTTACTAAAAATGGTATATACTTGCTTTTCGATCATGTACATATATTTAAAAGTATTCGAAATAACTGGATAACTGAGGCCTGTTCAGAATTGCTGTTTTATTCTGATGGTAAAGAAATGATAGCAAAATGGAAAATAGTGAAACAATTTTTTGCGCATGAAAAAAATCAATTTGTTAAGTTATCACAACTAACAGAAGTAGCAGTTCTTCCAAAACCAGTTGAGAGACAAAATGTTTCCCACTGTTTAAAAGACACTAGTATGGCTATCAAGCATACATGTAATTGTTTAATTGACATTTACTTGACAGTGGGTTCAATTTTGTTATTCTTGGAGGATTTACCACTGACTGTCTTGAAACTGAATTTTGTAAATTGAAACAAGATTCTGGTGGTACTTATTTTATTACCATACAAAATGTTATTCAGAAATTCCATATTCAAAAAACAAAATTACTTCTTCAGTTGAAAGTTGATGTTAGAGAGTATAGCCATGATTCAGGCCATACTTGCTCACAATGCAGATATCTGTTGGATGAATTGGCATACGAAACATTTTATCACCTGCCAGACCTAGAAACTGGTATCTCCAAAGATATTAAAATGTCGCTTTTTTATATAGCAGGATATATCACACAAAAAGATTGTCTTACGGAGGAGGAAATATTCAATGATACTGCTTTTTATCATGAGTATGGAAGTTTTTGAAAGGAATAAATCGTGTTGATTTAAAAGTTCCACTGGATACCACTGTTCAGTGGGAAATTTTAATTACTACTTTCAGATTTTGAGGTGAAGAAGTTTCCTTAGACATTTTTGTAAGTAGTGCCATCCTTGTTTTGCCACAACATTCTGGTTATCGTAACTCATTGCTGTGAACCTTGTCCATTTTATAGGATCACTTATAGATTTTTAACTAAACCTTCTATTTAATCTATGGACATTGTATTATCTCATTTCATCTTCTATTTCAGTGAATCTGTTTGCTTAGATTAATCGACTACGAGACAACACTAGAGATTTGGATACTGAAATTTTAGTTTGAACTTTATTTTGGGATAATCTTATGATGTGAAATGAATACTATAGCCAAAATGTCATGTTGAAAACAATCAAAATGAGGGCAGTTTAAATTTTTGGTTAGTAAAACACATATCACATTTGAACAAACTTCTTTTTTTTAACCACAATATACAAGTCATGATCTTTTGACACAAGTACAAATTCTCTTTAAAAAATCCCACATTGAAATAAAAAATCACTCATTGAAATATGCATTTGCCTTTGTTTATTCAAAGTTACCTGTCTCTTCATTTATAGGAATTCATCAATAATTGTCAAATTTATCAATTAGCTCATTGTGGTTCTTATTATTTGGTATGTAAAACATAAAAACATCAAGCTAATCTCACAGGGAAATTCTCCCTTTGTTTGCAACTTCTATATCGAATATTTAAGAAAATTCACATGGCCCCCAGTAAAAGACCCCAGTTGCATGATTGCCTGGCCTGTAGTAGGGATGGCCATGGCTGAAACGCATATGGTCTTAAAAAGGGAAAACTATCCAACCGTGTGAGGCACAAAAGTAGTCATAACTTACTTATTTTTAGTCAGATTTTTAATAGGGGTGGGCAAAATTTTTTCAAATTTATGCCAAAAGTGGCTTATTACCTTCATTTATATGTAACTAGATGGGAACAAGTGATTTTTTCAAAACGGGTCAAAATTATTGCAAGTCTTAGGGTACATTTTTTGACCAGAAATGCCTTTATATACCAGAATCTGTCATTCTCATATACTGTCCTACAAGTATATGGCTTCTTAGGGTATCTCAGGGTCCAAAATGGGTCAAAATTGCCCCAAAATAAGCCAAAATGGTGGTTTTGGGCCAAAAAACAACTATTATCATCTCCCCTAGTCTATAAGACAACTCTGTATGGCTCCTAGCAGTTGGGAAAAACTGAAATGGGCATCCTGCTATCTTCTCCCATTCTTTTTTGGTGTTCTTAAGTGTTAAAAATGACAAAAAGTGGTCAAAAATAAAAGAAAAAGGGCCAAAACTGAGTTTTAATGAAATTACCATATAAGGAAATGTTTCCTTTTAATAGCAATTCATTGTCTTCTTTAAATGGACTTGATGACACTACATTGCACTAATTGTGAAATGATTCATTGCACTATGCTTTCTTTTTCAGTTAGTAAATGCAGTGAACATGGCTGGTGCAGCAGGGCAGATTGATGAGAATTACAGTTATGATGATTGGACTTTTCTTCTGCTTGATTCTCTTCCGACTGAGGCTGAGTGTGTTCAAGCTATACAACATCATGCTGCCAAATACAGTACCATAACACAGAAAAACCATGTTCATCAGTTCTCTTTGCGGCTCCTACAATTGTGGCAGAAAGCCTTTGGAAGTGATGTTCATTATGTAACGATACCTGGGATCAAACATAAATTTGATCGATTGCTAAAAGTCTACGACACGAACGTCTACAAAGCGAAAGGTTCCAGACGTGTGAACATGATCAAGTGGAAACGAGAACACTGTGTCCTTTTCAACCTGTTGGGAAAAGATGTGAACCCTGATGATTTTGATGACCATGAGCGTAGATTCTTTTTTGATCAAAAGTCTCTTGCACGTAAGTGGCTTATCGACACATTCCATGTGGATATGGAACACGAAGAAAGAATTCAGGCAGAGCAGCAACAACAGAATCATTTTGATGATGATCCGTTTGATGAAGTAGATGAAATAAGTGACTAATTGCCACAGCTCGACACCTCATCAAACAATCTGAACTACTGATTGAATAGATCAGGTGCCATCCGGAATACTCCTTCATGTAACGAGACTGCCATCCAAACAGATGTTACTTACAACTTGCGGATTGGTGCACAAAATTTCCAGGAGTCTATCAAACTGCTGGTGGGATTGAAGTCAATGGGAGAAGAAAAGGACAAGAGAACCTTGTGGAACGAAATCCTCCTGAGAAAAGAACTGAACCCTCAAGACTGCAAAGATTTTCCTCATTTGTACCTGGTGAAGTCGATGCCTGTAGTACAGATGAAGATAAATCTGGGGATTCTTCTGTCTGGCAGTCATGAGACACCAAGTGAAGAAGCAATTTCGTTTCCGGATGCTGATAGTATGTACAATGAGCTGCATCAATCTGGCGAGTGTCCACCTGTGCTCACCGATACTGATCAGGGGGATGATGTTCAGCTGAACGAACCGTGCGTTGCCATATGGGATACACCGAAGGGACGAGAGTGGTTCATTGGTATGACACGGGAGAAAGTTGGGATGGATGAATATATTGTGGAATATCTAGAACCACTTCCCAACCACAATAGAAAGAAAACATGGCAATATCCTTCGCGGATTGAGGAGCAGAAGACATTGAAAATGCAATTTTTGCCGTGCAATGTCATTGGTGCATGGGACTTGACGAAACGGAAACCAGTATTTGTGCTAGAGAATTATGATGTGATAGATGAACTCTTTAAAGCATTATATTGATATTTTACTGGTTAATGATAAGTATCTTAATGAGTTGATATGCAAATTTTAAATGCTTCTGTACCAAATCAATGCTTCATACACTGGAGTTTTACAGTATCATATCCAAGAAATTGAGAATTTAGGGCCATTTTCATCGATTTTTGGGAGTTGTGGAGAAAAATTGTGTAATCGATGGTCAAAAAATGTACCCTAAGACTTGCAAATAATTTCTTTTTCTTCAGGGATTATATAGCTTGAAATATACTTTTTTCAACGGTACACATGAAAAGAAAAAGTAAGTAAACAAAAAAAAATAATTAAAAAAATATATATAACAGATTAAACCACAGCTTTCCCAGTCGTAAGCAGAATTTAAATTATATTACAAGGATGTGAGCAGCCAATGGCAAAAAAATCTGTAATCAAGATAAATTTCATAACCCCACACATATGAAATTCAACATACTGATTTCTGGGCCATTCTAGCTTTTTAGTGCAGTTAATCAAAAAATAGTTTTTGCTATGGGAGATAAATTCTGTGCAGGTTTTGGGGGAGGAGGGCATGCTTAAAATGTAGTAAAAAAAAAAAAAAATTACTTACCCTACCACTAACCCTAGGTCCGAGTGGTAAGACACCGCCTCCTAACCTGACCACTAATCCTATGTCAGAGTTGCAGATTTATGTGGAAATCTTGCCATTTCTGAATTTTAAAAAAAGTAGGATTCTGAAGAACACATGCCATAATAGTATTTATACAAAAGACTGAGACCAGCAACATTACATCTGTGAGAGAGAGGGTGCAAAGAGAAGAAATTGCCAATACGTTTCTGAACATTATCAGCAACCCTCAAATGGGACAAAGATTCACCAGCCCAAATATGACAACAATAGCACTCCATACAAGGTCTGATAATAGATTTGTAGAGATAGAGAATAGCCTCAGGTGTGAGAAAGTATTTGGAGCAATAGAAAGAACCAACTTTACAAGAAGCAGAAAGAGCAATAGATCTAATGTATGAATTCTAAGAAAGATTTGATGAGAAAGAAAGACCAAAATATTTCCGAGTGAAAGATTTCTTTCCGAATTCATTTTATACAGCAGGAGTTTTCTGATTTGCTATTTGCTTTCTAACTTCCCCTAACCACTTGAAATGGTTTTGTCTGGGGGCTAACTTTTATGTGATGGAACGGATATATTATATTTATTTTTATAAAAATATACAAATACACATTGGTCTTTATTATAGAGTGGGGGATAATATTAAACCTGATAATCTTGTGTTTAATAAGAAAGGTTGGCGAATGAAACGAGAAGTGGTGGGAAAAGGGAAGGTATTAAACAGAAAAGTGCCTAAGAGTTCAATCACTATAGAGGCTGTAGATATTCATTTTATCTTAAACTAACAAATATATGCTCCCTCCAGTGGCACAGCTTGAGTAGGTGTGTTCTTACCAGTCGGGGATACGTCCTCGGCAATCAGTCCGACAATGACTTTGTTGCTGTCAGGCTGAGGTATGGTTCTGTTCAGTCTCAGGAGGTCCACTCTCCCAGGCTTTACCTTCTCTTTGAGAATGGGTTAGTTTATTGCTAATCGCCTGAGGCGCCCCTACCAAAGAATGCAGACGGAGCTACTCAACCATTTTGGTACTGATATCGATCCTGAACATGTTTTCGTGAGGTTCGACTCGGAAGCGTTCGTCTGTCTTACGCAAACGCCCGAGTATTGACGAGCCGAATGGTACCAGACGACAATTTTGATACGGTGCTGCGCCCTGTGATTGTAAGTTATATTTTCAAGAAATTTTCTAAATGAAACAGCAAAAAAAAAAAAAAACATAGCGAAGTTACTGTTATCAAATAAATATTTTTTTTGTTATTTTGATACGTTGATGCGTCCTATAATTTTTAGTTATAGTTGCAAGAAATTTTTTAACAACAAAACAAATAAAACAAGCAAAACAGAGCGAAATTACTGCTATCAAATAAATATTTTTAACCCTAACCCTAAACTCAAACCCTAACCCTAACAACAAAACAAGCAAAACAGTATTATCATAGGACGCAGCACCGTATCAAAATTGTCGTCTGGTACAAATCGGCTCGTCAACTCTCGGGCGTTTGCGTAGGACAGCCGAACGCTTCCGAGTCGAACCTCACGAAAACTGGTTCAGGATCAATATCAGTACCACCATTTTTTGTAGGCGAGAGCTGACTTTCCACACCTGACCTTGTGTCTAGCCTCCTGGAGAGGAAGTAAATAAAATATGCTCACCTGATCGCTCGCATATTTTTGCTAGGTTGGGAGGATGATATAATGGTGAGACTACATACACTGACCCCAAAAGAAAGACGTAATAATATAGAGGATGGTCTCATGATAAATGAACACTACCTCCCACCCCCAACAAAAAGGAGGAGTTAATGCCTGAGAAGATGATATCACAATAGAATAGATAGTATCCCCCCCCACCACCACCACCCCCCCCTCACCCCCCAAAAAAAGAGAAAGGCAAAGATAGTCCCTGGGAAGATAGTCTCATGACAACAAAACAGATACTACCTTACCCCTCCCCCAAAGGATGTAATACCTGGAAGGATTAGCCCCACTCCCTTAAAAATGAGAAAGTTATTCCTGGGAGTGGTAGCAACAGAACTGATACTACACTACTCACATCTATTAAAAGATAATACAATAGATTAAATCAGAGTTTTTTTCTTCTATTCATTTAAAAATGCCTAGTCATAAAAACATTATTTTTTTTAGTTCCTTGGCCTTTTGCCTAAGATCAAAGTGTAGTACATATCCTCAGAATCCCTGCAACATCAGATGTTTTACTATTGTGTATATATAAGAAATAATTAATATTGCGTATATATATATAAGAAATAATTAATATTGTGTATATATATATAAGAAATAATTAATATTGTGTATATATAAGAAATAATTAATATTGTGTATATATAAGTAAATATGAAAATGCAAATTAAAAATGTATACTGCACAATATTAATTTATTTTAAACAGTTAAAAGAATAAATATGCAAATTAGCAATACATAAAGCTGTTTATGGGTGTTTGTAGATTAGTATTTCAAAATCTATGTTGTATCATAGAATTAAATAAGCATAAGCTGTTCTGATGTTAATATAGTTAAAATAGATAGAAAATACTTTCGCATTTATTCATGTAGATTAGCATTCCAAGTCTGTTGGCCATTATTGTGCGACATTATAGAATTCATACCTTAATTCGTTTAACTTGCAATTTCTTGCTTATTTCTGGGTCAATATTTTTAAATATATATATGGTTGGAAAGAAAATGAAATAATCTTTCCGAATATGTAATTTGTATGTGTTTTTATCCATTGAATTATTTTTTACGGAAAGTTAAAATACTATTTACTTTAAATAGCCAAAAATGCGAAATATTTACAAATGTACATATTTCGCATTTTTGGCTATTTAAAGTAAATAGTATTTTAACTTTCCGTAAAAAATAATGTTTTAAACTCAATTTTACACGTTAGTTTGTTTTTCAAAGTTAACGCAGCCAATACAGTAGCAATACACATGAAAAAATTTTCAATTGCTTAAAATATCTCAATAATGGAATATATAGAAAGAGCTTGATGATCTAAGAAAGAATCTTTTTAAATGTTTAAAAATCTGACTAAAAATAAGGAAGTTATGACTATTTTTGTGCCTCGCACTATTGGATATTTTCCCCTCTGTAAGACCATGTGTTTCGTCACATTTTTTTACACTAATTTTCAGTAAAAATATTATATCTTTGTTAAAACACAAGATTAAGCAATGAACTTTACCATATAAGTGTATTTTTGTACAAAGAATCAGAATATGCCACTGAAAATCTCCAGAAATTAATGGTTTCAAAGTAATCTGCAATAAATGCACATAAATATGCTGCAATACTTTAAAAAATACCATGTATCCATTAAAAAAGAAGTTAGAGAACCTAAAGTTGAATTGTAATGCATTTTATGTACAAGAAACTGAAATCTAATACTAGGACTGTTTAAAAATTAATATATTGCAAGATTTCTTTGGCATTATTGTAGATTAACACCTTTTACTAAATCACCCCCTTGCCTCCCCAAAATATGAGATTCTACTTATTTTTAGGCAATTACATGTTAACACCCTGAAAAACTTGGCAGAAAGAAAGAAAGAAAAACAATTATTTTAGATTTTAGGGTGGGGATTAATTTCACATAAATTTAATGTAAAATAATCCCCCATTTCAGGGCCATTCTAGCGTTTTAAGGCAATTAATCATTTTTTTCTATGGGAGATAAATCCTGTGCGTTTTTCTTGTTTTTTTTTTGGGGGGGGGGGGGGGGTGGTGTCTCTTTTTCTCTTTCTTTTTTTAGACGATTATGTGTTGTTTTAAGAGGGTTTTTGTGGGAGGAGAGGGGCTTGCCACTCTGACTTTGGGTTAGTGGTAGGGATAGGGGAAATTACGTGTGAATACCCTGAAAACTTAGCAGAAAGAAAAAAAACAATTATTTTAGATTTTAGAGTGGGGATTAATTTCACATATAAATTCAATGTAAAATAATTCACCATTTCCGGGTCATTCTAGCGTTTTAGGGCAGTTAATCAATTGTTTTTCTATGGGAAATAAATCTTGTGCGTTCTTCTTTATGAGTGTCTGCTTTTTTTTTTTTTTTTTTAGATGGTTATGTGTAGTTTTAATGGGCTTTTTGTAGGATTGGGGGCTTGTCACTTGGACTTAGGTTTAGTGTTAAGATTAAGGAACAGGTTTTGTTTCGGATGGAGGTTGCCATTTGGACTTAGTGTTAGGGTTAAAAGAGTTTTTTTAGGGGGTAGCTTGTCACTCAGATTTAAGGTTAATGGTACGACACGTTCAAGAGAAGGCATTTTTAGGTGGGCTTGTCACTCTAACCTAGAGTTAGTGGTAGAGTAATTATTTATTTTATATCGAGTTTTCAGCTTGAAAAAATATTTTTTAAATAGCACTAAAAGGCAAGAATGGTCGAGAAATGGGAGATCATCTTACGTTAAATTGATATGCGAAACTGATCCCCCCACTCTAAATTATAAATTATTTTTTGTTGTCTTTTTTCCACCAAGACTTTTGTTATTCACACGTAATCGCATAAAAAAGTAGAATCTTATTTATTTTTTTAAGTGGTGACTAGAAAGTTATAGCTACTAGAAGTTCGAAAGTTGCATGAAAACCAGTATTTCTTGAAGTATTTTTTATAAAAGAACCACAAACAGCATTAACTTTTTTAAGCACAAAAATATTTTTGTCTTTCTTTTTTTTTTTCAAAAGATGTTTGTAAACGAATTTTACAAAGCTAACTGTTTATAGCTAGCTAACTGCTGCTGATTGATTCTTATATCAGCAATACTAGCAGATATTGTCAACTTTCGCTCATAAGGAGACAATATTTTTTCGGATAAGGTAATTTAAAATTACTACTACCGAACGACAAAACAACATACAATTATAATTGTAATGCATAAAAAAGATAAAAGATTGATTTATTTACCCGAAGTGTATGAAAAATAATTTTTTTTTTAAATGTTCGATAGACGTCATGTTGAAGTTTTATTTTTAAGATTACAATAAAAATAATGGATCAATTAATTTTGTACCCTGACAATAATTAAAATTGATATTTTTCCTGATTGTTTTCCAAATTTCATGACAAAATTCCATAAAGTATGATATCTTTAAAAGAAGGAGGGGGGGGGGGGGGGACTGAAGTAAATGGTCGAAAATGGCGTTAACATTTTTATGACTTAATTTGCTGAAAACTCTCAAAATATATAATGTAGATTATTATTTATTAATGCATGTGAAAGGATATTTATTTCTGAACAAAATGGTGGTATTTTGACGACTTAAGTGCTTTGGGTTTTTTAAATATGACTATTTTAGTAGAATTACCTTGAAATCCATGATTATCCAAACTGTTTTATGGTCGGTGGGTATTGCTAAATAAGAATTAATCTCAACTCTGTTAAGTTAGAACAAAAAAAAATAGTTTTACACGGTCATGTGGAGTCGCGATAATCGTTCAAAAATCAAAAATTAAACAGAAATCACAGCTAATAACTGTCACCAATCATGTGAGAATGTAATGTTAAACCAAACAGCATATTTTTTATAACCAGAATTTTTGTGTAATTTTTTACTTTTGAGCGGTTATCGAGACTCCACGTGGCCGTGTAATGTCAGCCATTTTTTTTTTGTTCTAACTTAACAGAGTAGAAGAGTAACTTATCTTGCTTTTGGTAACATTCATTTCTTGTAAATTTGCTTGCTTTTTTCACCCCTTTTTTGTTTTGTTGGCTTTTGTTAAAAATGCCCGTATTTGTTTCAAAATTTATTTCACTTTCTTTCTTCCCCATAACACTTGAAATCATTCCATA
Source organism: Sepiola atlantica (assembly GCA_963556195.1). Classification (NCBI taxonomy): domain Eukaryota; kingdom Metazoa; phylum Mollusca; class Cephalopoda; order Sepiida; family Sepiolidae; genus Sepiola; species Sepiola atlantica. The sequence goes on from OY744525.1 coordinate 106,238,128, forward strand.
TGGCAAGTCTTTTACTCCCATATGGGAATGGAGAGAGAAGTACACTTACTTGCGTGACGGAAAGGAAGTACATGTTATACATAGAGTAAACATAAATTTAAATACACATTGGTCTTTATTATAGAGCAGAGGATTATTATTATTTTTATTCTTATATAGATTTATTATTTTGCCATCTAATTTACATGTGTGTTTGTGGTGTGTACATACACTATGTAAATTAGATGACTATGCTGAAAAAGATCAGTCATCTTTTTTCTAAATGCTCTCAGAGATATTAAGAAATACTAGAGAGTGGTTGAATCGACATAGTGAGACTGAGATGGATGAGAGAAATACATAGATAGCTAAGAGAGAAAGAGGAGTGATTTGTTCAGTTAATTATAAATTACAGCTATGTTAGTATTTAACTCCCTCCTACCGTGGGAATGTGTGACACAAGGTTGGAAGCTGGGAATTGAAAAACCTGCGCCCAACAAGCAGATCACTCTGGTTTACAAAAAATGTCTGAGCAGCCCCGGTAGGGGCACCTCAAACGATTAGCAATTAACTAACCCCTTCTCAGAGAGAAGGTAAAGCCTGGGATGGTGGACTTCCTAGAACTGCACAGAACCATATATCAGCCCAACAAAAAAAGGCCACCTAACTCAAATGGCCCAAACTGTCGGACCGATAGTCGAGGACATATCCTTGACTTGCTATGAAAAACACCACCCTTAAAGTCGGGTGAACCCATGGGTGTTTTAATGATTGACAATGACATTATCCTTTTATTACTTCAGACTCTATTACGTCCATACACGATATCTTCCTGATATCTTCAACCTGTTTTACTGGATTGTGTCATCCCTTTGTGACGTTATAAGGGATTTGCCTGTTTTCTTCAAACTTTGTTGAGGTATTTATCTACCTCCCACAAAGTAAAATGTGACACAAGGTCGGAAAGTGGGATTTGATAAGTCAGCACCGTAGAGGAAGAGCACCTATTACCTTTAAAAATTGCCTGGGCAGCCCCGTCAGCATTCCCCGGTAGGGGCGTCCCAGACGATTAGCAATAAACTAACCTCTTCTCAAAGATTGAGAAGGCAAGGCATGGGAGGGTGGACCTCCTAGAACTGCACAGGACAAACCCATAGATCGGCGTAAATCAAGCCCCGAAGGTCAAGACGATACCGGTCTATAGAGTGTAGTATCCATCGGAACAGATACTACACTTTGTTCCTGGCCAAAAGGCCAAGCGACGTCATTCATTGTGCACAGAGACAAACAAACATACAAAATAGCAAAAAACATCCAATTTTAGTAGTAGTGTGTATATATATATATATATACTTTGTATGTGTCACGTTTATCCATCCCTTCATTTCTTAAAAAAAAAGAAAAAAAAAGCTGATATCTGTACCTCTTATTCTCTAAATAATGGCTTACAGCAAAGAGATACATACAATTTAAGTGCAGAATTAGAAAGAACATACAATTTTACATAAGATTGTCAAATTCTATCAAAATTGCTCTGAAACTAGAGAAACGGCGAACAAAATTAATGAATTTCTTGTTGTAAATTGGTCTGTGATTTAAAGTATTATTTTTTTCATATAATGATGTCAATTTTGAACGCCCAATTTCTAAGCTTTAAATTCTTATAACTTTTGAACCATTAGGTATATTTTCATAATTCAAAAAGTTTTGAACTCCGTTTACTGGGCTGTTTATAACTACTAAATAATAATCTAAAATCAACAAAAAAAATCAACTGGGAATACTATTTAGATGACAACTAAAAATAAATTTTAGTATTATGTAGATTGAGTCGCGGTTAAGAGGTCGAACATTTGAGGTCGTTATTGGAAGCAGGATTTCCAGTCAGTCAGCAGATATTTTTGTTAGCAATAAAAGTGAAGTCATCAGCTGAGATAATTTCAAGAAGTTTCATTTCAATCTTTTTTTATGTTTTTTTTTGTTATTCAAGAAATACCATTTTTTCCTTTTATTTTAGTAAAAAAAAAAGTAGACGTAAAACTCAATTATTTGTTGACAACATTATCTCATCTGACTTGTTTAAAAATCTTAATTTCATTTCTGTTTATATATATTCTTAGTAAGTATATAATGTAAATCTTTTTTAAGGTTTTATTTTTGAAAAGGAAGTATAAGCCATCTTTTACAGTACATGGGAAAATGGTCTGGAGGTCGAGGGTTCGAGGGTAAACTTGCCTAAAACCAAAGTGAAGGTGTGTGGCTCTGGTCTACAATCCCTAAGGGACTCTGGTTAGTATCCTTGTTCTGTGTGCCGGAAGGGTGTTAGAAGCAATGCGATACAGCGTAACCTGTGCCTTCTGTCGGTCCACAAAAAAGTGCAGTGACCTGAAGGTTAAATTCGCCCAGAACCACAACTTCAAGTGTAGGAGATGCATAAGACAAGTGCATCCTATTGACGGTTATTCCCACAAAGAGATGGTACTACATGACAATATGCTGGAGGTTGTAGACTCTTTCTGATCTCTAGGAGATATGCTAAGTGCAAGTGGTGGATGTAAATTCAATACTATTACAAGAGTGAAGGAAGCTTGGGCGAAATTTTGTGAGTTGTTGCCTCTGATAGCGTCACGAGCTGTCCCTCTCTACATCTGGGGTAAGTTGTATAGCGGCTGCGTCAGAAGAGTCATGTTATATGGCAATGAATGCTAGGCCTCTCTTGCCCATCTGCAGCACAATGATAGGTCCATCATCAGATGTATCTGCAATGTGAAATATGACCAAACCCAACACATCAGGTTAGAGGATTTGCTGAAAACACTACACTTGCCCAGTGTAGAGGTTACTCTAAGATGGACAAACCATTGCAGAAGCATGAATGTTCTAAATCGCAGGAAGGTTGGCCGGTCAAGGAAAACTTGGAAGCAAGTGATTGGACAAAACCGACTGCTGAACCGTGAGAGCTGGAGAGTGAGATTGTGTAAGATCAGAAAATATCTGACCCCTTAACAAGAGAAAAGTGACGTTAGATGAATAAAAGAAGTATAAGCCATCTTTTACTTACTAAGAATATATATAACAGAAATGTAATTCAGATTTTAAACGAATCACATCAAACATTGATTTCAATGTCTCGTTTTACACTAAGTGGCCAGGAAATGGGTGCTCATTTTATGTTAACTTTATAAAGGAAAGTGATTCCTCACTCTAAAATCTTAAATATTCAATTTTTGTATTTTTTAATTCCTTCTTTGCGGATATTTTTTTAGACTGTTTAAATGTATTTGCACAAAAAAAGTAGAATTTGAACTTTTTAGGGGGTAAACTGCGCCAGGTAAGATCGTAAAAAAGATTTTTTTTAAATACTTCTGCAGTTTATGAACTGTGCTGAAATAACATTATTTAGAAAGGCATTCTAAACATAGGAAAGGGGGGGGGTAACTATTCTGTACTTTCAGTAATAATTTCATAAACAAAAGATACCATAAAAATTCAATTAAAAACGTTCGATTTTCTTATAATAGGGACACTTTCTGCATTGACACCATCTTCCCGTCGGCGAAGCAGCAACCGAAACTGAATTTTTACCATAACCAACTTTGCCATGTGATAGCGAGCTGACATGGCCAACTAGTTGCAAATAAAAATGTTTGTAAATAATTATACAATTTCTTCAGATCATGTACATTTCTGTAAACTACCAATAAATAAATGTACTTTTAAAATAACTGTTGAAATTTACATTTTAATAATGCTCGTTCACGAATACTTGTTGTAAGATATTGTAGGAAGTAAATAACAAAAACAAGTCACTTACAGTTAGATGTAACTCATCTTGTAGCTGCCGGCACCATTCATTTGGTGTCCAGTGGTGACAACGGACACGTACCAGTCAAAGATCAGATCTCAACAATGAGTCCGACAGAAACTGAGCCATTTCGGTGTTTTTTTATCTGTCAGGCTGAGGATTCGTCCTGGAAGGTCCACCCTCCCCTCTTTGGGGTGGAGTAAGTTTATTGCTTACTGCCTGAGGCGCTCCGACCGGGAAATGCTGACGGAGCTGCCCAGGTAATTTTTAAAAGGTCAGAGTGCTCCTTCTTTAAGGGCGATGACTTGACACTCCCCACCTTCTGGTTTGGTTTGGTTGTTTGGTTTTATGGCATATCAACCCTTTTCGGGTTATTTAATGCCAAATCTGGTCATTTTGGTAAAAGTTTTTATGCTTCAAGTTCTTTATGTCTTCAAATATTTATTCATCGTGTTTAGTTTGGTTGTTATGTAGAGGAAAATTGTTGTTTTTTGTTTTTGGGGCTTTGCAGAACATGATTGAGTTTTGCAAAGGGAAAGGGAAAAAAAACAATAATATTAATGTTTGGTGCATTTTAAGTCAGGAAGCCAGTATTTTCAGACAGCCTGATCTGGTAGCACCCACCACCTTCTCGCATTGTGTCATATCTTCCTGTGGTGAGAAGGAAGTAAATACCGCTGTAACTTATCTTTATTTTAATTTACTGTAATTTACCTTTACAATTGGTTCAGACGACTAAATATTTATATAATAATACGCTACGGCAACTTTATGTTCGTACATATGTTCTCACCCGTCACCCCTTTTTTAAAAGATGGAATCAAATGTTCCATAAATTACCAATAAATAAATGTACTTTTAAAATATATGTTTAACTTTACAATCATTCAGAGGACGAAATATCTGTACAATAATACGCTACGTTCGTACATATGTTATCACTTGTCACCCCCTTTTTAAAAGATGGGATTGTCTGATCGGCATTTATTTTGAAATGATTGAAATTGTAACAACAAATAAATTACATTGTTTATTTAACAGAAAATATTGGTAATGTTCAGGTTTTGGTGGTGAAATTCAGTTGCGGTTGCTGCTTCACAGACAGGAAGACGGTGTTAATGCAGAAAATGTCCCTTCTGATTATCTTCCTCTCAGATAACGTGAAGTCATGGTGAAACTCGTAAACTATTTTTACTATTATATATTATAAACTGTTTTTGTAATAAAAAAAAAGTATTTGTAAGAAGAAAAAAAAACTATATTTCCGATTTATTTAGGTATTTGTAAAAAAAAAAAAAAAAAAAAAACGTTACTTCTGCAGTTTATGGATTGTACTGAAATAATGTTATTTAGAACACCATTCTTAACATTGGGAGGGAGAGAGGTGGGCTTTGTTAACTATTCTGTACTTTCACCTAACAATTTAATAAACACAAGGTATCGTAAAAATTCAACTGAAAACGTTTGATTTTCTGTTGTGAATTATAATGGGGGAAACACTTTCTGTCATGTCACTGTCTTTCCGTCTGTGAAGCAGCAACTGGAACTGAATTTCAGCAACAAAATTTGAATATAGCCAAAATATTTACCTGACAATTATATTTTGCGGTAAGAAACAGGATATGAGTGGCCAATGGCAAAAAAAATCTTTCCAAAGCGAGACAAATCTTGCCAAAACAGCTAGAGGATAAGAGAAAAAACAGGAAAATAAAAAGATAAAGCGAGAGAGAGAAAGAAATAAAATTGAGCCAAATGACGAAAAAATACGGACGTAATGTTGTAGCGATTCGGGAGCAATCAGTCTTTGCTTATTAAAAAAAGGAGATTCAAGCAGAATTCCGCCTTTTCTGATTTACAAAAAAAAAGTGTAATTCCACTAAAAAGTAGAGCCATCACATCCCGAGAAAGAGAATAATTATTGTTTTATAAAGATATAAATTCTTACAATTTTCAGCAAAGAAAAAAAGAGACATATTCGCTTTTCCTTTTTTTTTTTTTTTTTTAACGTAGTTCACCCCAAACAAGGCAGGCCGCCACTATAGACGTAAGGGGCTACTGAGAAGAAAGAAAAGGGGAGAAGGTTGGTGGTGGTGGGGGGGGGGGTCAACCTAAATTGGGATCTACGCAGCGAGATGTCTGTTTACATTAATTTTAAATTTCTGCATGTCAGTACTGTCGGGGAAACAGGGGGCAGGGAGGGAGTTCCGGAGGCCAGCAGCACGAGGAAAGAAGCTATTTGAGTAGAGTAGAAAGCTCTCTGGCATCTGAGGACCTCCACAGTGAATGGATGGGATTTAGTTGATTGTCGAGTTGGTCTAGTGAATTTACATCGAGGGGGCACCAGAGTAGCCAATTAATCGGAGCATAATCCATTGAAGTATTTGTAAAACAAGCACAAGGATGCTACATTGCGGTGATGGGACAGGGACTGGAGCTTGGTTGACAGTGAGGGACCTTTTAATTATTTTAAGATTATTTAACTGACAATAGCAATTATTTTTATGAGAGGTTTGGTTTGGTTTACAACATATAAACCATTTATCATCATCATCATCATCAACTAGTTTATTTGTTGAATCAGGCCACAATTAATCCTTTGATGAGGGTGGGACCTGATTGTTTAATCTCGATCTTAGTCTTCCCCTCCATTCTTAACTTTGGTGAGGCGTTACAGAATCCATACCCATGGCTTTCCTATCACATTTGACCACGTCATCCCAAGACAAATTGGGTCTGCCAGTGGCGGTCTTCTCTGCTGGCACATTCAACTGTCTGACTTTAGCAATCCAGCCATTGCTGCACTCAACGTGCCCCAACCAACGCAGTCTGCTCTTCTCCATGATGTCTGCAAGGCTTTTCAAGTTGACTTGTGCGAACAGAGACCTAAAAGGTATGCTTTGTTCAGGCCCCACCAAACAGGATTATTTAATGCTGAATAAGGTTGTCAAATATAATTCTATAAGTAGGAAAATTATTTATGTTCTTAGAATAAGTTGCTCTTGTAATACATTGCTCTTTAAAAGACATTACTCCTTGGAATTGGTAATCTTCTTTGTTCTCAATACGATTGATCCTCATCCACCACCTTCTAGTATTTATTTGAGAAGAAAATAAAGAGAAGAAATAAGGTTTGATTTTTAGAAGAATCAGATTGAATAATACAGTTGAGGATGAACTGATAGATACGAGGGTATGACGCGACCAGCTGATTGATCGGATCGGGCTTCTCTCATCTACTGTCTAGTCGAAGTAAAGGTTGAAATGAGAGAATGGCTCAGCCACAACGATCCCGTCCTAAGGCATCACGGGTCGACACCCACAGCCTACAGCTAGCCCCATTTTCAGTTTTTTTTACCCCTCTACATGGGGTTGCAGTCAGCGAATTTGGTCCTTTACCGTCAGGGCGGTTTTACCAAATAAGAGACAAATTTTGCTTAATATTATTAAATTTTACATAAATGTATTATTACAAACAAAATATTATAGTTAAAAATAAATTATGAAGAAAGCAAGCGTTGAATTTCCACAGGGTCCTGCTGGTATCTACTAAGGTACAGTGTACCAAAATTGACCCAATGGGTCAGTACTCACTTAGTAAAAAATAAAATATTTTATATTTTGAACAATGTTATTTATTCACATGAACACAAACAAGAATGGACACAACTGATCTTTTCTTATATGTGGAGAAGAAAGTTAGGCGGACATGGTGTTGACTGAATAAAGAGATACTGGTTATGATCACCTTAAAAATGATAGGGTGACATGTCATTCAGAGCCTCTAAAGATGTAATAATGGGCCTGCAGACATAGAAGATGAAAGCATGTTTTTAACCGAGGTCAGCAGTAGCAGTTGTACCCCTCTTGGAGGATAGATCCGAGTCGGAGTGGAATGTTCCCACAACTGTTTTGTGGTCGATAAAAATGTCTCCCTTTCAGACAGTACTTGAAGTGGCGTTCTGTTTCAAATGTTTATATCAATGCGGGATACTGGTTAGATTTTTTTTGGTGGGTGGGGTAGAGGGAATTAAATATATTTCCCCAAAAAAATTTGTGCAAAACTGCGCCAACTCCAACCGTACTGTCATCGACTGCCAAACACACAACGCTACATAAGAAAGGACATGAGACAATTCGCTAGTTTTTGTTAGAGCGGCTTTAAAATTACTGAATGCAGACAGTGCATCACATGACATTACATCATATTTGTTAGTTAGTTAGAAGTCTTGTAAGAGGTTGGACGATACTCGCACAATTAGATTAAAAGCAGAAAAAAGAGCGGTAAAAATTTTACATACCTACGAATTGTTATAAACTTTTCATATTTATGGGCACCGAGAAATTTTAGTAGCATAAATGAAAGTGACAATTTTCAAAACAAAACCTTGAAAATATTTTATATTAAAGTGATGATTATGTGAAACTTTACTTAATTAGGCTTGACAATATTTGGGAAATTCTTGACAGCTCCGTGTGACTGGCGTCACACAAAGCATTCACTACAGTAAAGCATGGAGTCACAATATTGTAGACAACTCTAGCACTAGTTAAATCTCTAACAGACTTTCTAATGCAATGTTTTTGGAGATCTATATGTGGACAGTAATGCTCAAGGAAATCAGCCCCTAAAATTGAACTGTCAATACGCTTATGCTGGTGAGGGATCTGATTTAAGTTCGATCTTGTAGGTATGAACTGCATGGGGCAAGTTTCGTGAGTTTCTCCCTATCTTAACCTGTCGCTCACTTTCATTTGTTACTCAAGGTTGAGTTTAACAGCTATATCTATAGTGCCATGTTGCGGCCTTTCTAAGGATGCAGAGGAATGATATCACTATGATTCGGTGGATTTGTGGTGTGCACCTTGATGACAGTTTTGTTTCCCTGCTATTGAGGCTGAAGATGCCAAGACTTGAGTCAGCTCTCAGTTGGAACTGCCTATGGTGGTATCGACATGTTGAACGAACCTTTGGTTGGATAAAACCATGTACACACATCTCAATTGAGAAAATGCAGGCCAAGAAAGATTTGGAATGACTGAATCAAAGATGACCTCAAAACAATGTAAATGATAGAGTTATATGGAGGAAATCACGTTGTGCTGTCATATTCAATATGCAACCCACATTTAGTGTGGAAGAGACATGTTAAACAAAGATCAATAATAAAAATTTTTAAAGATTCTGCTTACGGCCCAAATCAAACTTAATGTTTCTGGGCGAAAGTATTAAACTTATTTACAGCCTCGTGATATGTTATTTTATCAATTATTTTAAATATATGAATTAGTAACTGGTAATAATCATATTTGTTTACTATCTAGAAAAGATTTTTGATCCATAGAATGGTTATAAATATGACTAAGGCGACCTTATACTAAACTGCTGTCATTGGCCGTAGGAAAAAGATTGCCAGCTTAAAAGCTTTCTGGATCATTATAATCACAAGGAGGGTAACAGGACCGTGCATCGTTACCAAATTTCCGGTGGAGATAACATACAGAATGTTTATCTTTACCAGAGGACCTGGATCTGGACCTGGACTGTGAAGGATAACGTGGGGCAAAACCAACCCTGACCATCCCTATCAAAGTATCCAACTTCTCCAATATTTTTGCATTCTGTTTAATCAATTCTGTTAATTCAGATTCCCCAGTTTTTGCAGGAGCTACGGGAACCTCTTTTGCTGCTATGTTAGCCATATTGTCGGCCGCGTCAGCTAGCTTTTCAAGAGACTGACCGTCACCGATAGCTACTAGAACAGGCTGCCATGCTACAGGTAACTGACTCAAAAACATGCGACGAATTACATCATCATCATCATAATTTCCAGCTATTTCTCTTAGCCTTCTTAAAAATTCAGACGGCTTACGATCCCCAAGTTTTTCTTGCGATAAAAGTTGAGAAATCTTTTTTTGTTCTGTTACCGAAGTCCGGCTCACTATTTCTCCTTTTAAAACCTCGAAAGGATTTGTAACTGGTGGATTGATGATAATGTCCCGAACATTTTTTGCCATATTCTTTGGAAGCGAAGAAACTGCATTCGCAAATTTCTCTTTTTGAGACGTTATCCCTTTTACTTCAAATATGCTCTCAAGCTGAGCTAAGTACAATTCCGGGTCACATTCTATTGACCATGTGGACAACTCCATATTTATTTTATAAAGACGTAGATATTGGGTCTTGAAATATATGAAAGATGTGAGTAAGCTTTTTTACTGCTAATCGCTAAAAAATGGTAAGTTTGCTTAGGCACCAAATTTGTAACGCGAGTTAGGCACCAAATTTGTAACGCGAGTTAGGCACCAAATTTGTAACGCGAGTTAGGCACCAAATTTGTAACGCGAGTTAGGCACCAAATTTGTAACGCGAGTTAGGCACCAAATTTAAATTGAGACGAATGAAAATTAAAAAATTATAAAACTTCACATAGATTGTGTTTAACTTAATTTGGGGGACAAAAGTCTAGCTTTTTTGGGGGATCACAAAGAAAATATTAATACTACTTTGCATATGATCCTCAGTCTTAAACAGAAATTAAAAGAGATTACTTGAGGTATTTTAGTTGAGGGGATGGGTCAAAATTTTATCGTGGTAATTCCATTGCGGTTTTGAAATTAATTAGAAATAAAAGCTTCTCTATCTTAAACACCAACAAGCCAGAATTGACACAACTGTCCTTGACTATATGTAGAGAAGAATGTTAGGCAGACTTATGCTGGAGAAATATAACTCAGAGCTGGTCTGGTTAGGGTTGTGTGCCTTTCAGAGCTGGCCAGAAGTGCTGTGCTGCTCAAAACTGGTCTGGAGCGAACATCTTCCCTCTTGTGTAGGGTCTTCTCTCTGAAGCTTGCACTTGCAATCAGGAATCGATGACTTTTACAGACGTGACAGGCATAAAAATTCACTAAAAACAAAAGGGAAAAAAGCATCATTTTAAGTGAAATGGAGACAGGATGGAAAAAAAAAGAAAGAAAAAAAAAACTATGAACAAGGCAATCCTTACAAAGATCGCCAAGACTAAGATTAGGTATCACAAACCAAAATTTTATTTTTTATATCTAAAAACTTTTAATGTGGTCTTTGCAAAACATAAGCCATTGACGGTGGCACCGGGGGGGGGGGGGGGGGGCCTCAAGCACCCCCCCCCCCACTTTACAGTCATCAATAATGAAGTTATATATGCATGTGTTTAACCAGGCCCTCCCACTTTTTAGGAGAGCCCCCCCCCCCACACTTTTATAACTGTCCCGCCGGTCCTGTAAGCTACCAATCTCCAGCCCCTGTCCCACTGCTGTATTGTAACATCTCTGTGATTGTTTTACAAGTACTTCTATGGAATGTGCTTGAACAAAGTTATTGCACTTGTACTCCCTCAACATAAATATCACTGACAAACCTAACTAGCAGTAAAATTCCACCCCTTCACTATAAAGGTCTCTAGATGCTCAAAAACTTTCTACTCTAATATCTTTGGTTGGATGGCTTGCCTTTGGAATTTCCTCCCTGCTCCTCCAATGGTACCAACATGAAGAAATTTACATGTTATGTGAACAAACATCTTGTTGACCAACTCCCCATTTAGGATGCCCCTATAAACCTGGCCCTTAACCACAGTAGTCTCTTACGTTTCAATGGCAATGTGCCTTGTTTGGGGTGAATAAAAATTAAAGAAAACATTTTTTTTTTCTTTTATAAGAGATTAGGTATTCTAAACCAAAATTTTATTTTCATTATATCTAAAAACTTTTAATGTGGGCACATATAGATCTTTGCAAAACATAACTAATGATACCAAATGTATTTGTTGGAAATGAAAAAATTTGCTGTCTTGTGTGCTATTGGTTCAGAAGCCAAATTTCAGTGTATAACTCAAATTGCAAAAAGTGAAAAATCTTTACAAATGTAATTTCATCTTGTAATTGCGGTGAATGAAAATTAATCATAATAGAAGCAATAATTATTAAATCAAACCAACCGAAGCAAAATCCCATTACCTGCCGAACAAAAAATGTACAAAAATGATGAAGTTAAACTTTCACTGTTCCTATAAGATCCTTTATGATTTACTTTTACCTAATTACCAGAGTTAACAGAATTCATTAAATACAAGGGATCCCACATGTCCCCATACAAGTCCCACAACATATAGAATCATGATAGCAAGTAGATATTGACTCATCCACTTGATTTGATACCCCTTAGGACAACTTTTATTCACTGATAAGGATACCTCTCTCCATTAAACACCAAGCCTCCACTTACATAATAAACTACAATTATAGCAGCTTTACACTCAAATATAATCACCCCCGACCCCCCCCCCCCCAAAAAAAATATATATAACACTTAAACTCGTTAATACACTCCCACCCGGTAAATTAATAAGAGTCAGCCTCACGAGAATCTAACCCACTCGCCGACCAATAAATTACACCACACACCATCACCCCATAACATGAATATGCCATTGACACAGGAAAACATACAGCATCCGTTATCAACGATTAAATTATTTTAAAATAATACTTAGTTACAATTAGGACCCATATGGTCCGTCCCTATTAACAAAAGGGACACTTGAACAAATTCACCAGACGAAGATAGCGGTGATCGTTGAACTTCATTCTTCGATTTGTCTTCATTTTGTGAGTAGCTGAGGATTTGGGATGGATTGTAACGGCCTTTTCTAAACAGTAAAAGGTCAATCAGTGTCAATGAAACCATGATACATCTCTGAAATATCTAAGAGTTTCTAGATAAATAATTTGTGTTAATGAAAATAAATATGGGGAGCTATATCTTTCTATAGAAATACATTTTTGATACATTTCTAGAAAGACACCATATGCTAATTCACCCCCCCAAAAATAAAAATATAATTATACTTTTTAAGGGAACCTGTAATCCGCCTAAAAAAAAATTGGCAATAAAAATAAAATAAACAAACTATTTTAGAATTTAGAGTGGCGGATCAATTTCGCATATAAATTTAACGTAAAATGATCAGATTTAAGAGATAAATTTGGTGTGTGTGTATTTTTTTTGGGGGGGGGGGGCATTCTTTAATGCTGAAAAAGTTAACATGCAATAAAAATAATAATTACTTACTTTTAATCATTTTAAAAAGTAGTCCGAGTGTCAAACGAAAAAAACAAAATTATGAAACCACTAATTCTAAGTCCGGGTGGCAGTTGATTTCCAAGAAATTATGGAAATTGCCAAGATTTAAATAAACAAAAAATAGTTATATGTTTTAAAATGCTATATGGTCGGGAAGTGGGTGATCATTTTACATTACATTGATATGCAAAACTGATCCTTCACTATAAACTCTAAAATATTTTTTTTTTTGTTTTATTTATTTAGACTGCCAAGTTTTTCAGGTTGTTTACATGTAATCACCCCAAAAAAGTATAATCTGATTTTTCTTTTTGGGTGAACTAGCATATGGTGTACTGGAGTAAAATCAGGGAACTTCTGCCATTACTAACTAGCAGAGTGTTACCACTATTGACCAAGTGAAGAGTCTATCAGCCATATGTACACAGTGTTAATATGTATTGAAGTGAAACTTGGCCAGTGAGGGTGGAGGATATGTGTTGCGTAGAGAGAAATGATATGAGAATAATACGATGAGTGTGCAATGTGAGTCTTAAAGGCTGGCTTAGATCTGATGACCTCAGAGGAAGATTAAAGTACAGGGAGATGTGTGCAGAAAAGTAGGCTTTGATGGTATAACCACATTGAAAGAATGGATGAGGGTCCTTGTGTTAGTAAATCTAGAACAGTTGAGGTAGCAGGGTCAGTTAGCAGGAAAACTTGGGAGAAAGTGATAAGGATGGCTTTGAGAGAAATGTAATCACTCCCGAAAAGTAGAATCTCAATTTGCTTTTTAGGTGAACTAGCATAGGGTTTACTGATACAATAATACTATTTTTGGCAGTCAGCCGAGGAATTGAAAACAAACACGATATACAACAAATAACTGTTACCAAACACATTAAAATTAAATTTTCTATCGACCTGCATAGTTTTAAATTTCTGAAACTGTTTGCAAGTTTTGTTATTTTAAATTATGTTTCGCTACTTTCAATTAGCCGAATTTATCAATCAAAAATGATGGTCGTTCCTTTTTTTTATTTTCAGGCTTAAAAGATATGAAAGAAAAGCTTACCGTAATCCAATTGGCAACTACCCTCGGACTTAAGGTTAGTAGTACTCTAAGCCAATCTATTTCCTATCCTTTCAAAATTAGCGACTACCTAAAAAGATTTTAAAATAATAAAAAGATCAACTGCCATCTTTCATTGACTTGTGTTAGACCATGTGAAAGTAACGAAACAAATTTTCAAATAACAAAACTTAGTTTCCGAATTTTAAAACTATACAGATCGATAGAAAAGTAAATTTCAATGCATTTTGTAACAGTGATTTGTTTTTTCCTAAGATTTCTCCTCTGTTAATCCATACTACATAATTACCATTTTTTTTTATCTTATACTTTGTTTAGGTAAGACTACATAACACTGGCCCCCTGGCTGTGCGCATTCGCCAACAAACGGAAGCGCTAATAGAATTCCTCATCAATGGGAGTATATTTGTGAATATTTGCTTAGAAAAGAACACAAAGATGTTTTTACTGCATTAGTAAATAAAATCAACAATTTGTATCCAGTTTAAATTTAGGTGTTTGTTTTTTTATTCTTATCGATAGACTTTTAATGTTTACGCTTCCGTTTGTTGGTGCATGTGCACAGCCATGGGGGCCAGTGTCATGCAGTCTTACCTTTGTTTAATCTTTATTAACCAATCAAAATTATAATCCAGGTAAGCTTACATCCACAGGGTAAAAATCCAGTGAATCCTTCCTGTAGAGATGAACAAAAACAAGCACCTGATGGTTTAAAAATGCAATTTTTAAAATATTCACCAAAAATAGCCTAATTATCGTATTTTGATAAAATTTTCGGTATTGGAAATCTTATCTCAAAAAAAAAAAAAATTGCTAACTCGAAATTTTGGCGGCAATAGTTTTTTTTTGGGGGGGGGTTATATTTTTCATGACCCCCCCCCCCCCCAACTGATCGATGCTGTCAATTTGTTTAAAACACTAGGAACATGTTTAAATAAATAACTTTGAAAATGAAAAATAATTCCTTGTAGCTTATTATTTTATTTTGGTTTTCAGAAAGAAAAAAAAAACATCAACTTCTAGTCAAACAGACCCCTTTCGGAAATTTAAAAAATGTTTATTAAATAAAATATTACTTGTTGAGCAATTTTTTTTGATACGTTTTTTGTGTTTTAACTTATTTTAAAGCGTTTTTTTACCTCCAGAAAAAAGAGGTTCAAAGAGTTCACGTTAGAATTAAAAAAATAAAAATGATCCTCAAGAATGCCCCAAAATAGGAAATTAAACAAAAATACAGCTAATAAAATATACAGTTCGGTTGAACATAAGCTTTCCGCTCGATTGGTGACAGTTATTAGCTGTATTTTTTTGTTTAATTTCCTATTTTTGGGCATTCTAAAGGCATCACGTAGTCCCCCGCGTCATTTTTATTTTTTCAATTTAACATGAACTCTTCGAACCTTTATTTTTTTTAAGTAACAAACGCTTTAAAATAAGTTAAAACACAAAAAAACTTATCCAGGTAGATAGAAGAGTAATTTATCTTGCCTTTGATAACATTTATTTGTTGCATAGTTAGGTTTTTTTACACCTTTTTTGTTCTGTTGACTTCAATAAATAATTCCCAATTTGTTTTTAAATTTTATTAATATTTTAACAAATGTTTGAAAAATTGATAACTCAAAGTGTATTATTTCCGAGAGGTGGACCGAGAAGTGGGCTTCTGTACTTAAAAAATAGCTTCCGGGGAGAAAAAAAAATGTCCGACGCTCTGCTCACGAAAACATTTTTTTTTTTTATCTTTGTGTCTTTTTGTGCAGATCCTCAAAAAATCGGACTATGGAATCTCATACGTGGAGCGAAAAACAGGGGAGATAATTTTATAGTGACTGCAACTTTTTAAGTGAATCAAGTTTTTATTTTATTTATTCTGGAAATACTCGAAGCGGCTATAAACTGTATAATTACCTTTAATATTAAAAAAATATTAATATTAAAGAAAAAAAATTTGAAATCCAGAAACCATTTTTTTTTATAGTCTGGATACATTTGTGCTTCCAGATTTTGTAAGGAAAAGGGGACGAATTTTTGTTAATCCCTACTTAGTGTGTTTATATATAAAAGTACTCAATAATAAATAGACCGATTTATTAAATAGGCCTATAAAACTATTTGGTATATATGGTATGCAAGGTATGTAAAATACCTCAAGGAGCTGAACGCCCCTGCCTTGCACAGTTCCAAGTCACCCTTGGGCAAAATATAGCCCCTGTTAGCCTCCCTCCAATATTTCAGAGGGTTACCCTACAGGCATGGTCAAAGCCTTCAGCAGCAGAAGGCAGATGTTTCTCAGACAGACAAATTTAAACAAATCAATGGTTGAGAAATGAACTGGCACGTGGATGATTTTAGCATAGCTGAGTCATACTGGGTGGCAGCGAACAGTCTAGTGAGCGGACACTACTACGGCAGAGCAGTCCGTATATAACGCTGTGAAGGCGGATGAAGAGTTGCAACCCGTCAGGGAGTTTGGTAGTCTTCATTTTCGTGCCACTGAACATAAACCTGCCTGAGCAAGATTATGGGTCTGTTATTTGTGTATCAACCTATTCATGTAAAACAAATCTACGTACAGGCGTCTCCAGGAACATCAGTAGATCGAAGAGAAGAATGGAATGAAGTTTGGCAGCGATCGGAAGAATTTGGTGGGGACAGTGTTGTAATATCCGAAAGTCTTTACTGTTCAACCGACACGTCCAGCGGCGGATGTTTAGTTCAGTCGCTTCGCTGTTGGACCTGTAGCAAGAGAGTGATTCGGCAGTGGCATCCATAACTGAGCAGTTCTTTCTAAGATTCACTCTGCTTACCCCAAACGGGGAGGGAGCTAGAAAAGGTGCTCTAAAAATAGTTTGCTTCACTTTAACCTGCCTGGAAAACCACTTTCAAGGGGTTTCACCTTAGTTGTGATCGAAACAATTAAATTAAAAATAGCATCATGGAGTGTCCGTACCCTACTCTTCAAGACCCGAAAAAAGAACTGCTCTTGTCGCACAGGACATCCAGAGACTCAACATCGATATTGCAGCACTTTCAAAAATATGCCTTTTTAGGTGAAGGACATCTGCATGAAAGAAGGTGGTGGCTACACAATTTTCTGAAAGGTCTACGAGCCTGACAACCGCAACTACATGGAGTCGGCTTCGCTATAAAGAACACATTGATGTTGAGACTCAGTGAATTACCAGTCGGCAGAAATGAACGCCTTATGACCCTTAGAGTTCAAACTGGGGAAAATTCAACGTTGACTTGCTGCGGGGTCCGACTAAGTGGCTCGAGCTACAACAATCACTTCTTCGGCACCTACCTGGCCAACATCCCGCCAGTGCTGAAGAACATTGGCAAAAGTTGAAGTCTACCATTTTGGACGTCTGCAGGGAGTCGATTGATTTGAAGAAATATAAGAATCAAGCACTATAAATGTCAGGTTTCACATCTCCGATACACTGTTCCAAGTCTGTTATCTTTGTCTTTGTTGAAAGAATCTTGAGATCACCGTTGTTCAAACTATGTGCATGGGGAATATTCCAATGTTTTCTATTTGTTAACTGGGTGCGCAGCCCCTCCTTTGAACTGCACCGCGCTTTTTCTCGCATGAACGATTTTCCCTCTGCTAATAAAAATATCTTTTTCCATCCATTCGCTTTTCTATCATTCAATTTTTTTCTCAGCAGGTATTGTTCCTCTCTTTGTCTTCTAGTCAGATCTGATTCGATGAACACGTTTTCAAACTCTTTAATGTCTTTCAGTTTCTTGGCACTCTTCAGGATTCTTTTCTTCGTTTCAATACTGTTCACAATAACTTTAAGAATACGACGAGGCCCTTTTTTGTCTTCTCTATTTCTGTTTGTTATTCTGACACAGCGTGTAATTACTTCTTCCTCTTCAATTTCAATCACAGCCATTACGTTCTCAACTGATGCCTTGTCGTCCTTTATCTTGTCTTTTATATCTTTCTTTTTGGATTCAGGCAGATTCAGTATGACAATATTCTTCAATCTGTACTCACGCTCTTGTTGTTCTGCTATTGCTTCCCTAACAACAACACTCTGAGTTTTACTCCTTTTTGGCTTTGCACCTCCTTTATCTTCCAAGCACTTGAGACGAGTGTCCACTTCTTTGAGGGAACTCTTGTCTGCCTTACATCTCAGCTGTTCCTCAATATTGATTAGTTTGTCTGTGATAGAGCTCATATAGGCTGCACATTTTTCTTCGATCTCTTTGTCACATTTTACTGCCGTGATCGCTGTTTTCTCGCACGCTGAATGAAACCAATTCACATCTTTTCTATTTACCATTATTCTGTACACTTGTGCAATAATTTTCAGGCACTTTGCGCAAAACCAATTATCGTATCTATCACACGCCATCAGTCTATCATGAGGGGATGTAAAAACTTCAGTGCAAACCTGTCATGTTAACTCATCCTCATTGGCACAGCTTACTGACCTGCTGCCTGTCGACTTTTTACTAATGTTTTATTATATTTCTAAATAGTCTTGTAAACAAACGATATGAAAAACAAATATATACTTCTTTCTCTTTTTTAGTCTTGTTGAACAAAAACAGAACAAGTCGTTCTGTTTTTTTGTTTTTTTAAAACGAAGACACTTTACAGTTAAATCAAAATAACTTGCCGCTGCAACAATTTCAATCCACTGTAAACAAACGATATGAGAAACAAATATGTTTCTTTCTCCTTTTTAGTCTTGTTCTGTTTCTAGAAAACTGGTTCTTCCCTAAATCTTCCCCAAAAAACTGGAACTCTAACAAGGGTCCTCCAAAAGGTTAGGGGAATTTAGGTAAAAATGGCACCGGAAAAAAATGGCACAAGTGGATAAATAATAAAATTATGGCACTTCTGTTGTTTAGCCCCGACATTAAAATATTTAAAAGAAATGTATAAACTTTGTTATGTAGTTACGTGTTAGCTGAAAATAACACAAATTCATCCAGTATTTATTAAATTATAAGAAAAAGAAGAAATAAACACGATCTTATGTTTCGTGAGACATTTTCATTAAGCACCCTAAATTCCCCTAACCTAACCATAAACTAAATCGGTTTGTTCGGTTCAAATTCTTGTAGAAGCACCATTTTTGTTTTAAAGTTGACATCATGAAATTATTTATTTTAAAAAAAAGTGCTTTTTTATATTGGGACCCGAGTTAAAAGTTGCTCGGCATCGGTGCTTTCCGGATGTTTACGTAAAACGACGGACAGTGCCAAATGAAAAATCCATTGACTTACCTGCATTCAAAAAAAAAAAAAAATGAGGCTAGATTTACAAGCGTGACAAAACAAGCAAAAAATTTTCGAAATTATTTTTTTTAACGAAGTTTATTTAAATAAGTTATTATTTTTGGTACTGATATCGATCCTGAACAAGATTTTGTGACGTTCGACTCGGAATCGTTCGGCTGCCCTACACAAACGCCCGAGTGTTGACGAGCCGAAGCAGCGAGCAGCTGATAACTTTGTTACAAATTGAAAATAAGCGCTTTCGAAGACGGAATTTTTGTCAGGAAGTTTTTTTTTAAGAAAATAAATCCAAAATGAATTACGAACTGCTTTGCACTGCAGTATCATCGCGAGCAAGTAAGAATAAATACTAAAATTTTTAAAAATATGTCGTGATAAAAGTAATTTTGGTACATTTTTTTTTCTTCAAAAAGATTCCTTGTAAATAAAAATACAGTATTCATTTTATAACAGTAACCTCGCTATGTTTTTTTTTCCTGTTTTTTTTCAAAAAAAATCATGTAAATATGCTTAATTTTCTTTGTTGTTTCTTTCAAAAATTCCTTACCCTAACCTCTAACCCTAAGTTAAAAAAGCAAAACATTATTATCATAGGACGCAGCACCGTATCAAAAATGTCGTCTGGTACAAATCGGCTCGTCAACTCTCGGGCGTTTGCGTAGAACAGCCGAACGCTTCCGAGTCGAACGTCACGATAACTAGTTCAGGATCGATAAGAGCACCCAATTTTTTTTATACTGAGAATTTTGGGAATCTTTTACAATAATCCTCAAACTCGCGAGTCGGGTTCAAAAAATATTGTAGAACGTGGTCAAAAAAATGAATATGCAACAAATAAATGCGACGTACGTCGAGATTTTCCTAGTTAGCTATTCCATTTGTTTGTCTGTTTACGTATGGTAAATGGGTTTTTATTAGACATGAAAAAAAAAAAAATTTCTGTTCACAAAAGATGGCGTCAACAGCTTTGTTTGCTTCACGTTTCGTTGTCACGTGGTGTGTTTTTTTTTTTACCGGGACTCATAATCAAAGCGGCGTTTTTTTTGTTTATTTTTGGTTTTGTTCTTTTGCTTGACTGAAATATGAAAAATTGGGGTTTGATTTAGGTTTAGGGTTAGGGTAAGGAATTTTTTACAGAAACAACAGGAAAAAAAAACATTACGGTGTGACGAATGAACATAATATGTAAATAAAAGCACAATGACATGTAAATCAAAAGAAAATGATTTTATTCCTTTTGCTTAAAATGTAGTTTTGTTTTGTTCTTTTGCTTGGCTGAAACACGAAAAGTTGCGCTTTGAATATGAGTCCCAGTAAAAAAAAACAACCACGATAGAATTAAACACAAACGAGGCTGCAAATTTTCTAACGAGAAACAGCCATTTTTTTTTCACTTAAGGTACGCTAAAACTATCAATTTATAAAAAATAGCACTTTTAACGGATTATAATAATTAATAACTGTCACAGTTAAGTTGGAAATTCAGTTTTATCGGCTACGGTGGGATTTTTTTAGAGGAGGGGGATTCTACTTTTTAGGTAATTACGTATGCTTTTACAACCTGGAACCACTGAGATTTTTTTTTAGAGAAGAGGGATTCTACTTTTTAGGTAATTACGTGTGCTTTTACAACCTGGAACCACTGGGATTTTTTAGAGGAGGGGGATTCTACATTTTAGGTAATTACGTGTGCTTTTACAGCCTGGAACCACTGGGATTTTTTTTAGAGGAGGGGGATTCTACTTTTTAGGTAATTACGTGTGCTTTTACAACCTGGAAACACTGGGATTTTTTTTAGAGGAGGGGGATTCTACTTTTTAGGTAATTACGTGTGCTTTTACAAACTGGAACCACTGGGATTTTTTAGAGGAGGGGGATTCTACATTTTAGGAAATTACGTGTGCTTTTACAGCCTGGAACCACTGGGATTTTTTTTTAGAGGAGGGGGATTCTACTTTTTAGGTAATTGCGTGTGCTTTTACAACCTGGAACCACTGGGATTTTTTTTAGAGAAGGGGGATTCTACTTTTTAGGTAATTACGTGTGCTTTTACAACCTGGAACCACTGGGATTTTTTAGAGGAGGGGGATTCTACATTTTAGGTAATTACGTGTGCTTTTACAGCCTGGAACCACTGGGATTTTTTTTAGAGGAGGGGGATTCTACTTTTTAGGTAATTACGTGTGCTTTTACAACCTGGAACCACTGGGATTTTTTTTAGAGGAGGGGGATTCTACTTTTTAGGTAATTACGTGTGCTTTTACAACCTGGAACCACTGGGATTTTTTTTAGAGAAGGGGGATTCTACTTTTTAGGTAATTGCGTATGCTTTTACAACCTGGAAACACTGGGATTTTTTTAGAGGAGGGGGATTCTACATTTTAGGTAATTACGTGTTCTTTTACAACCTGGAACCACTGGGATTTTTTAGAGGAGGGGGATTCTACTTTTTAGGTAATTACGTGTTTTTACAACCTAGAACGACTGGGATGTTTTAGAGGAGGGGATTCTACTTTTTTTTAGGTAATTACGTGTGCTTTTACAACCTGGAAAAGTAACATTATTATTTTTTGAGGGGGGTGGGTCTACTTTTTTAGGTAATTACGTGTGCTTTTTTTACAACCTGGAACCACTGGGATTTTTTTTTAGATGGGAGTTCTACTTTTTTTCGGTAATTACCTAAAAAAGTAGAACCGCCTCCCTCTAAAAAATCCCAGTGGTTTCAGGTTGTAAAAGCACACGTAATTACCTAAAAAAGTAGAATCTCCCCTCTAAAAAATAATAATATTACTTTTCCAGGTTGTAAAAGCACACGTAATTACCTAAAAAAAGTAGAACCCCACCCCCCTCAAAAAATAATAATGATACTTTTTACCCCTCTGTCCATCCGTACATGCATTAGATTTTTTAAGTCAAAAGTAGTTATGTCCCTTGGATTTTGAAAAAGTTATTTCCCTCTAATATCGCAACATCGTCTACATAAGCGCCAACTTTTATTTGTTGTATATTTGTTTTTTTAGCGTTTTCGTTTGAGGGCTATTGTAAAAGATACCCAGAATTTTTGTTTATTTCGTTGAGGTTCAGGGTTAGGAATAGGGGTTAGGGCAGGGTTATGAATTAGGGTTAGGACAGGGTAGGCTAGTTTGCAGACGTCAAAGAAGAAGAGTATTTAACTGCGAGTTTTGTTTGCTTAGCGATCTTGCATTCATCTCCATATTTTTGGCCTTTTTTTTTTTTTTTTCAATTTATGGTCCTGGCAGAAATTTATTGTTCCTTCAGAAGTTTCAAGAGCCAGTGATATTTATTTACTCCTTCGCTAGGAGTTAGGCACAAGGCCAGTTTTTATCTTATTCCCAGAAGTAAGATGTGACCCAAGCTCGGGTCGAGCAAGTGGGGTTAAAAGCCAGCGCTCGAGAGGTGAGCACTCTGGCCATTTAAAAATTGCCTGGGCAGCCCCGTCGGCATTCTCCGGTAGAGGCGCCTCAGACAGTAAGCAATAAACTTACTCCTCCCCAAAGAGGGGAGGCGAAGCCTGGGAGGGTGGACCTCCTAGAACTGCACAGGACAGGCGTGCAGTATCCATCGGAACAGATACTACACTTTGATCTTAGCCAAAAGGCCGAGAAGCCAGTGATACAATGTTTATTTACTCCTCGCGGAGTTAGGCACAAGGCCAGTTTTATCTTACTCCCACAAGTAAGATGTGACCCAAGATCGGGTCGAGCAAGTGGGGTTAAAAGCCAGCGCTCGAGAGGTGAGCACTCTGGCTATTTAAAAATTGCCTGGGCAGCCCCGTCGGCATTCCCCGGTAGGGGCGCCTCAGACAGTAAGCAATAAACTTACTCCTCCCCAAAGAGGGGAGGCGAAGCCTGGGAGGGTGGACCTCCTAGAACTGCACAGAACAGGCGTGCAGTATCCATCGGAACAGATACTACACTTTGATCTTAGCCAAAAGGCCAAGCCAGTGATACACTGTAAAAAATCATGTTGCAATCGCGTTCCAACCAGTTTTAATGCGTAGATGTCGTCTCGCTTCGTGGCTTTCCGGCGTTTACCGTAAACCGCCGACGCTGAGGGACTTTTAGCGCGGGTCCCAATGTAACAAAGTACAACAAAAAAGATATGCCCCTAAAGGCTTAAATTTTTAATTGGGGGTTCATTCTGTTATGTAAGTTTATGGTAAAATTATCAACCACTTAAAAGAAAAAAAAATCTTCAAAACAAAAATCAAGTCGGATTTTTTTTTTTACCTACATAGGAAACTGAATATTTGAAAGAAAAAAAAACTGAAGAAAAAAATCTGATTTACCTTTTTTTTCCAAATTTTTTTCGTCAGCAAGAGTCAATCGTCAAAATTTTCTTTGTTAAATTCGTAAAAATAATTACAAAATTAAAAGAATAAGGCGACAATGTTGAACCAAGACAATGTCGACGTTTACCTTTGAAAGAAGAAACGGTGTAACTCATTTTCTGACCCTTGTTTTACAACGTCCGTAAATTTAGGAAACTTTTTACATTTTTCCAATTTAATATTAAATTGAAGGGATTTTTATTTGCATTTAATAATTTTATAATAATTTGCAATGGGATTAAATAAACACCATTTTAAACAAAAAACAAACAATGGTTTTTGTTAATCCTATTTAAAAATTTCTTACTATGATTATAGGTGTTTTGGAATTTTTTAGGTAAGAATTGATAATTTGGATTATTCGGACTACTATTCTCATCTTCGTTGTAATTTTCAGTCCGAATTTAGGTAAAAATGTCAAAAGTGGATAAATAAGAAAAAATGGCACGAGGGAAAGATATAGATGAAAATATGACGAGTTTATAAAAATATTGGGTACAATTACAATACATACAGGGAAAATAGTAAGAAGTTTAATAGTTTATCAAATAAAAAATCAATTATATCTATATTTAAAAGTAGATGAGGACTCTCAGCTACCCCCCCCCCCCATAAAAAATATATTCTACTTTTTTTAGGTGATTATGTATGAACACCCAGAATATTTTTTTAGAATTTAAAGTGGGTGATTAGTTTCACATATAAATTTAACGTAAAATAATCACTCATTTCCGGGCCATTCTAACTTTTTAGGGAACTTAACTGTTTTTTTTCTCTAAACCGAAGTAACCTCGCGAGCAAGTAAAACTGAATACTAAAATTTAAAAAATATGTCGTGATAAAAGTAATTTTGGTACGTTTTTTTTCTTCAAAAAAAATTCCTTGTAAATAAAAATAAAGTATTCATTTTATAACAGTAACCGGTGCTTCTTGCTTAAAAGGCCGAAAAAAAGATTTCTGTGTCTTTTAAAGTTTAAGAGGTAAATAAGGGGCAATAACTCTTATCACCTGTTGTTATTACATGTAATGGTGGATTCCTACCTCGCAGAATTTATGTGGCGGCAGAAATTCAAACCAGTAAATGCTTTCGCCCAAATTTGCAAACAGATTGCAGAATATCATTCAGTATAAAGCCCAGTCAACAACCCAAGTATAAGCAACATAAATGCGTAAATTTTCAATAAAATCTTAATTTTTCCATTTATGTATACTTTGTTGTTCATTTATTACTAAAAAATTTTCAAAATCATAAATTTCCCATTTACGTATAATTTGTTGTTCATTTATTACTAATTAATTGAATGTCGCAGTAAATTACTTTACATGTAATAACAACAGGTGATAAGAGTTATTGCCCCTTATTTACCTCTTAAACTTTAAAAGACACAGAAATCTTTTTTTCGGCCTTTTAAGCAAGAAGCACCCAGTAACCTCGCTATGTTTTTTTTCCCTGTTGTTTCTTTCAAAAATAATTCATGTAAATATGTTTAATTTTCTTTGTTGTTTCTTTAAAAAATTCCTTACCCTAAACCTAACAAAATAAAGCAAAATTGTAAAACCATACGAAATCGCCTTAAACATTAAAACGCATAAAATGTATTGTAGGAATAAATCCAAATGTAATAAAAAAATCCAATTCAAAGTCAATACCCTGAAAGGGGCCGAGGCAGCAGTTGGGAGTGGGTTGCAAAAGGAATTGCTCCCTTAGCGACCCAACCAATAGGTCCAGTAACAATATGTAATGGGGCAGAGAACGGATTTCTCTACAGGAGTAACGATCCAGTGTCTGGTCTATAGTGAGTAGAATAAAGTACTATTTCAGGTCACCACCAAGCTCTGGAACACAATAACACTTCCACTCTAATCAATTATTTATTCACATAAATTAATTACATGAAATGAGGCACAAGGCCAAAAAAGGGGCGGGGAAAGGTTCGGTCCATACTAACAAAAAAAAAGAACTAACCTAGCTAGTTTCATTTAGGACCATCATTCACCAAAATACCACATTTATACTATACATCCTTCTTCACCAATTACCAAAAGAATTCATACTATGACTATCCTACTTAAAACCCATATATACAATATATGCAATGGGGGATTTGGGCACTAAAAAAATTATATACAAAAAAAACAATGATACATATATGTACAATGGAAATGAAAAAAAATAAAATAAATAAAAATAAAACTAACCCAAGTTAGTAAAAAGACCCCCCACTACTAATCTGTGGCAGAT
This sequence comes from Sepiola atlantica, assembly GCA_963556195.1. NCBI lineage: Eukaryota > Metazoa > Mollusca > Cephalopoda > Sepiida > Sepiolidae > Sepiola > Sepiola atlantica. The sequence goes on from OY744525.1 coordinate 106,263,957, forward strand.
ATGCAGATTTACCAGTCAAAAACGAAACGAAAATTGATGCAGGCCCCAACGCTTTATTATTAACTCCTCCTTCGAAAATATCGAAGGGTGACCTGCATCACTGGCAAATCACGCTATCTGTCACCTAAATAGGGAAAGAGAAGAAAAAGAAAAAAAAAAAAGACCGTAATGAAACTCATCCATACACTAACTAAGTTATGGACTTGGCATAACTATTACAGGGGACATATATTAACCTATAAACGGGTCTTCAACAACGTTCGTTTTTGCAATCTAATATTCTATGCCTAAGGCACGTCTAAATACCACTCAATGCCAGCTACAGTCACTCTACAAACACGCGCCACTCTCTCCCATCTATCACCAAAATCTGCCGACGAGAGTTTCGCCCTATCAGCTCTAATGTGAATCTTCAGCAAATACTTGAAAATTCGAATAAGGCTGACAAGAGTGAAGGTATCACCATCGAAGACAACTTTCAAGTGTATAGACCATATAGCTCGTCTCGCAATCGCTAGTAAGCTTAAAAAGACAAAACGTCTCTGCCTATCTGTTGTCGGTGCCAAGTTGCTACAGACATTAATTGGTTCTAGGTCGAAAGACGTTACGTTCAGAATGCGAACCATGAGACCTCGAAGAAACTTGATCAGCGGCACAACGATGCGGCAATAAAATAAGGCGTGACTCAAAGTCTCGTCTTCGTCTCCGCATCGGACGCAAGTAGGCGAGTTTGTCAAGCCAGCTCTGTGAAGTCTCTTGCCGACCCAAAGGGCATTTCTTATCATCAGCCAGGCCAAAGAAGCTTCGTCATTATCGAAACATCTCAACCCAGGCGCCCACGGCCAGATTGAGCGCAGCTCCCCCTTCGTCAAACCGAGCCCCTCAATCTTATCATCTTGAACAGATCCCCGCACTATAACCCGATATAATGCCTTTCGGGACAACAGCTGGGTGTCAGAGAGGCTTTCTTTCACCCGTAAAAGGAACTTCAAGGCCCGTCGACACTCGCGATAAAAGGAGCACTCGCCTTGGGGCAACCTCTGAGCCTCCCCCTCATCCAAGTGCACACTTTTCAAAGCTGGAAAGGCTTTCTTAGTGTCTTCCTTCCAGAAGTCACCGTTTCCCTCACATTGTGTACACATCCGATCGAGGTAATATAGCCGAAGCTTATGTTGACGAATCTCAATGCTAGGCATACCCAGACCGCCCTAAGAAGGATGCAGATAACAGATCTCGCGACGAACCTTATGGGACCGGCCAAGCCATAAAAACTTGAAAAGGCCCGCTGCAATTCAAGCAGTGTATCCGACGGGAGTGGAAGCACTGATAGACGATATAGGATGAGTGGATAGATGTGAGAAACACACACTTCCGGTCTCCCCTTTAACGAAAGATTTCTACGGGTCCACAGACCAGCTGCGGCCCGAATCGCTTTCAGTACTTCCGACCAATTTTTCTCCAGCTGAAGATCCGGACCAAACCAGACGCCGAGTAGCTTGCACTGCCCGTCAGTCCAGCTGAAGGGTCCCTGTAGAGATACACCCCTCCAGGCACCGATGCGCAAGCCCTCTGACTTGTCGCAGTTAATTTTGGCCCCTGTTACCGTTTCATGCATTCTGATTTCTCTGTCGACGACACTAATCTCGGCACTGCTCGTTACAAGCACTGTTATATCGTTGGCATAGGCGGAGTACTTTAATGTGGTGCAGGCACCTGTCAAAGCAATTCCACGTAGGACCGGATTCACCCTTAGCCTGTGAAGGAAAGGCTCCAACACAAGCACATAGAGTATCGGTGAAAGAAGACAACCCTGACGAATAGATCTGGATAACTCAAAGGGCTTAGATCTCAAACCATTCACCTCCACCAGCGAACCAGGGTTTGCATACAAGAGGCGAATCCAAGAGCAAAACTGGGGGCCAAAATCGTCCGAAGACAAAACAGCCTCCAAGTAACGATGGTCCACCCTATCAAATGCTTTGGACTGATCTAAATTGATCAGTGCGGCTTCTGAGTCGACTTTCTCAATGATCAAGCGTAACGCGTGCAGGATATTGTGAATAGTCCTACCCTTCACAGCACAAGTCTGTTCAGGGCTAATATTACCAGGCAGGACAACCTGCAGACGATTTGCTAAAATCTTGGCCAAAATCTTTAACTCTGTATTTAACATTGTTAAGGGCCGAAAATTACCTATCCCATCCCCACCATCTTTGCTCTTGCGTAAAAGCTTCACAATACCCCTGGTTAAGTACTGAGGTATAGACCAAGAGTTAAATAAAACTGTCAGCAAGGGTACAAAAATGTGCGACAGCCTCAAATACACTTCGTAGGGAAAACCATCGATCCCTGGAGACCGATCCAGGCCGACATGACCCAAGACTTCCTGAACTTCTTCCTCTGTTATACAACCTTCGCAACTAGCCGTTCGGTCGCCTCCAGCCGAGAAAAGTCAGCTAAATAGGGTTCGAAATGTGCTAATGACAGACCGGGCTCCCTGGTGAAAAGATCTTGAAAATGAGACCGAAACGCCTCCAAAATACCTTCGTTTGTGGTCACGGTACGTCCATCCGGCAATCTGACACGTGCGAAATGTCGGTCCGTAGCATGTCGCCGCTCCTCTGCACGCAATTCAGGTGCCATATTTGTTGCTTCCTGAGGCATTCGTTTTAACCTAGCCCTAACTACTGAAGCCTGGTTCTCCTTGCTAGCCAAGGAGGCCAGCTTCGCCTTAAGTATAATTACGTTAGTGCTATCCTCCGCCTCCACCGCCCGATCTAATCTAGTTTCTAGTGTCGCTTTTTCTGCCCTAGAGTCTAGGTTGAGTCGTCGGCTAAAGTCGGCAGAAAAAGACCTAATTACTTTCTTAAGTTTCATCCACAGCTTATTCCCAATTATAGCACCCGTCATTTCCCGCAATATTGTTAGTATTAGCTGTTTCCGGTAACCCTTTACATCGAACAACGACATGTTGAGTTTCCAGTACCCAGCCATTCTAGCTTTAGGTCTAGCTAAGTTTACACGAACCCGAATAAGTCGGTGATCCGAGTAAACTATATTATGAAAACTTGGACATTCTAATACTCCTATGTCGACTCTCCTGATTAAGAACCGGTCGATATAACCCGAAAGTTTTAACGAACCGGAGCCGCGGCGACTAGCTGTTCAAGTCCATACTACTTCACGGGGCTTCTCATTTCGGAATTTATCGACAAGATCAAACCTGTCGAGAACTCACGAAATGCCTTAGCATCCCATTGTTGGTTAGTACCCCTAGAAGGATTACACAAGCGATCTAAATCGGGATCCAGGACCGCGTTCCAGTCTCCCGCTAAGATAACTGTCTGAGAAGTATTCATGAACTGCTCGAATCGTCGAAAGAAGGGAGCAAGCTCAGTGTGGCTATTGGATGCATAAACCCCAATTAATCGAAATGCCTTATCGTTTATGGTAACATCCAAAATGCAAAGCCTTCCTTCCGAATCCATGAAGCAAGGGACACACGACACATCTAAGGTGCGCTTTACTAGCCAGGAAACACTTCTCGAGCGAGAATTGAAGTACGCTAAATAGACACGAAAGTCCCTAGTCAGCGCACCCAGATAATCACTTGGAATAAAGTGGGTCTCCTGAATACAGCATATATCCACTCCAAGCTGCTGAAGGTCCTGTCGAACTCGAATTTTGCGAGAACCGACCCTCAGCCCCCGGACATTCACACTAGTTAGATTGAGAGCCATAAAAAGGTGCTTTAGGGTTGGGTTTCAGAAACGAACATTGATGGGGTCAAGGTGCTGACGGCTTTTCCCATGGAATAAGTGCCCATCAGAATGTCAATGAGGCCGTCATGGGACAAGCTGCCAACATCAAGGGGGAAGATTAGTTTCACTGCTCGATATAGAGATGGATGTAATAAAATCGGGACCCTCCCAAAGCATGATTTTCTCAAAATCCTTAAATTTGGGTCCTTGTGACACACTAATTGTGGCGATATGTCAAAAGTTATATTCGCTTCCTCCACCATCCTCCAGAGGGACTTAGCATCCTCTCAAGGCCGCACTACAGTCACCAATCGGGGGGCATCAGGGAAGTTGTACGGGTCCTCGATTGATTTGCCCCCCACTTCGGTAAAGGCCAGCAATTTCTTCAGATCAGTATAATGGTATCCTTTCGCCCTGGTGATGACTTCCGAAGATATTTTGCATATGTCTTCACCAGGGTAGAATAGCTGACGTTTTGTCGTCTTCCCTTTAACGGGGGCAATTGTGGATTCACAAATTTGTGGAGGTGGAGGGGGATGCTTAGATCGGTTTTCATTGAGGAGTGGGGGGAGTGGGCTTTAGCGCGTGTTTGAGAATCGGGGACGGGGGAGGGAGCACTGGAGTTTTCTTAGGGGAAGCAGGTGGTGTATTTTTAGGCGTGTGTTGAGGTGAGACGAACGGGGAGGGTCTTGGGGTATTCAGCTTTGCTTTTTTAGGGTTTGGAGTTAGCGGAATTAATTTATAAGGTAGTTCTTTAATTGGGACTGACACTGGAGGCGGCATTTTGTGGGCCAAGTTTTCTTTTCTTTGTGGGGAGACAGGCGATGTTTTAGGATCATATTTAGTCTTCGGGGCCACTTTGCTAGGCTGTGTCTTGGGGGGAGAGTTCGGGCTGTCTTGTGTTTCCACTCTCAAACGCTTGTTAAGCTGAACCGCATTTACATATGATTCTCGCCCTGGATCCTTTTACATCTTGTATTCTTCTTCCTCTTTCCTCATTTGATCCAGGGCGAGTCTTCCGGGCGTCTTTTTGCCTTCTACTAACGTCCATGGTCCATCCTCTTCCTCTTCCTCTGTCTGTGGAAAAACCGGGAATTCGTTCTCACTGCTTTTTCCGGTGTTTTTCGCAGGCGATTTAATGAGAAATCCAATTCTGGGTCCCAAATGTTCCCCAACTTTATTTTTGGGGTTGTTGATAGGCTTCTTCATTTCTGGGCAGTCGATTGTAAGATGCTCAATCTCGTTACAGGTCCAACAGGCGGGTCTTCTGCCAGCGACTATTACGGGTAACTTATCATCTCCAATTTCTATGTAATATGGAATTTCAGTGAACGCTTTTTTGTCTAATAGAATGTTGTAGTTCCATATGGAAAGGTACTGGTCGCAAGACACAAACATTAGTTCGCCAAACTTTGTTAAAAATGCGCCAATATGTGCCCCTTCGATTTAGAACAGGACATGAAAGATCGAAATTGTTGTACGCCGTCTTCCCAAGTGTTCCATCCTCAACACATAGTCCTGGGTGATGATCTGCTTTTTTTAAAGTGTCATGCATTCATTTTCTGTAGAAAATAAAGCAGACCAGTTATTAAATCCTCTAGTCTTGATTATCTTAATTGGTCTGTGACCCACCGATGCTAATAGTTTAGTTAGTATATCCACCGATGCCCTGATTGATTTTTTGGTTTTACGGTCCACAACGAACATATTGAGGGTCTTCTTTTGGATGTCTTCCAACTTTGGTAGGTCAACGATAAGCCCTTTTTCAGTAATCTGGTTCTTAAAAGATTCAATTTTAACCTTGAAATCCTCCAAGGTAATGGTCACTGTCGGGGGTTTTGCCCATCCTGACGTTCCAGGTTGGGGGGAAGGTATCGACCCCATCTCCGTTGTCAAACTTTCTTTTGGCACATTGAGCTGCCATGGCCGACGAGGAAAACGAAATCCGTAAAAAAAAAAGAAAAAAAAAAACAGCACAAAAAAAAAAAAGTCGAGCGTTCAAAAATAATTCGGCTCTAAAAAAAAGAGTCCGAATAACAGTAACAATAATAACAATAATATAACAATAATCAACAGTAATAATCAACGGAGAGCAAAATGGAAATACCTGATAACAGAAAGGACAGAGTGACAAAAGTTCTTCAACTCTAATCAACTCCCCGGTGAGAGGTAGAACCTCAATTTATAGGCTTGTAACAACCTGCCACCGCCATCTTAACATATATAAATATCACCTCTTTATCATGTTGGTCTTATCGCCACCCCCCTTGAAGGCCGGCACCAGCAAACGGTATGTATCACTTTCTTTTTTTTCCTACACACTCCCAACAAAAGACAAAATAAAAAGTTAGAAGAAAAAAAAGAAGTATCGAAATCCTCGATTTTTCAACTTTCAAACTCTAATCTGGTATGCGAAAAAATAAAAATGTAAGTCATGCAAAACGGCTCCCTGGGGTCATGTTCACACAACAGAACTGCCCACTGTCGAGAGGAACGCTAATCGTATACAAACTCCAATTTTAACTTTTTAGTCAGTTTAAAGTCCTCTCTTAAAACCTCCACCAGTAAATTCTGGTTTCTTTTTAGACCCCCAATAAACTGGGTCTACTGGGTCGCCGAGGCCTGCAAAATTGACAGAACCACTGTTCCTCTTCAGGTGGTGCAACAACTAAACCCACACAGTCAAAATGGAACCAATCATTGCATTGATCACAGGCAATCATTGATCTCGAATCTTCAGGTCTGTTGCAAGTTGGACATATCCAGATCCTGGTGCTTTCATGTGGTTGGGAAGATAGGGTTTGATCTTGTGAGTCAACTGGTTCTTCATTTAAGACTACCTCTGCAGGTTCCTATGATTGCGGATAGATTTCCAGTGGAAACAGGTGCTTAATGGAATGAATAAGTACAGAACCGTTCCCCTTTCTCACTTTGGCGGAACGTACCAATCCGTCACTACCTTCGATCAGTTCAAGGACTTCGCCTATAGACCAAAATGGCCTAGTCTTGAGGGGGTCCTTAATTAACACTATATCACCCTTCTTGATGATGTTCTCAAAAGAAGGGCCTGATAACCTGAGATTTCTTTCTCTTAGACTCAAAAGGTAGTCTTCCTGCCATATCTTTTTAAATTTCTCCAAACTCTCTTCCCGATAACGGAGCATCCTCCTCAAATTGGTCCTGCTAAGAGGCTCCGTTGTTTTCAGATCATCATTCAGTCGGATTAACAATCCTTGGCTCACATTTGAACCCACCAGAGAATTCGGAGTTAGCCCATCCAAACTATCAGAGCTTCTATAAGTCAGGGGGCGGCTATTAATGGCTCGCTGAACATCTGATAATATGGTCAGTAGACCAAAATAATCCACCTTCCCTCTTCCTATCGACTTGTATAGACAGTTTTTTATGGTCTTAATTGTCCTCTCCCATGTGCCTCCATACCAAGCTGAATAAAGGGGTATAGTGCAATGTTTCAGGTTATAGATCCCAAATTTTTCTTTGTATTCTTCTGTTATCATCCCCCCGTCTATCACTCTGGCAGCAGCCACGAAAGTCTTTGCATTGTCTGAGTAAAGATGAGAGGGGATGCCATTTACATTCGTGAAGTGAACAAAGGCTTGTACGAAGGAAGATACGCTCATGTCCGGGACGAGTTCTATGTGGACAGCTCTGACACTCAAGCAGGTAAATATGAGGATATACATCTTATAATCTCTCACTTCTCCTTTGAGCCAGATGTGACTGGTGTAGTCCACGCCAGTATGGAGATATGGTCTCACTAAATTTACTCGACGACCAGGGAGGTCTGTTGCATTTGGTGCTGAAAAGACAGTGGCATTGTATTTTTTGCACCTGGCACAAGCATTCACTATTCTTTTAACAGCTTGTCTGGCCTGTGGAATCCAATAACCAGCCAGCCTCACTTCACTTAAAGTTGTCGGCAAGCCTAAATGTTGGCTTCTCCGGTGGTATTCCTTTATTATTAGGTTTGTCACATGATGTTTTTTTCCCAACAAAACAGGATTTTGAACTTCATACGGATGATATTCTGATCCGCCTATTCTTCCTCTAGAACGAATGATATGGGAAGAGTCCAAAAAGAGGTTTAGATTTTTTACTAGTTTCGGCTCACCCTTGCCTTCAGGATCCAATAAAAAGTCCAACTCTGGTGCAAAAGATTCTTTTTGCATGGTTTTTATCAAATAAATTTGGGCCTGAAGGTTCTGGTCCGCATCCCTCTTCTGAAGTTTGTTGATGAATTTAAACATCAAAGTAACAACATTAACAAATTTAACGAAGCTGGAGAATCTCTCAATAGTGGTGACTTCATTATCATTTCTCGTTAACATATTAACCGAGGGACGTACACATTCTCTTTGTTCTTCTGAAGACAAGCCAACTCCACTTTGCTCCAGTGTATCTCCTCCTGCCTTATCCACGCAGGGCTCGTATACCAATGAGAAAGTTTCTCCTTAAATTTCTTCAAGATTAGTCCTCTCGTTATATAATCGGCCGGATTATCTTCCGTCGGCACGTATTGGAAACTAAATTCTAACTTTGACTCTGTTTTCATTGTGGCTGTCATCTCTGCTATATCTCGCAACCTATTACGTGCAAAAAATTCTTTGTTGTAATAGATTTGGCCAGTATCCAAGCCAGGACAACTTGAGCGTCTGTTACCACATAGACCTTTTCTATCAGAGTGCCCCTCAAAGCTTTCGTTATAGTCGGTAAACATTTTAGTGCTAAGAATATAGATAAAAGCTCCAATGTGGGTAGAGATTTACTCTTTAAGGGCGCCACTTTGGCTTTCGTAAACACCAGCGCTGACTGTCCATCCTGTACAACATATGCTGCAAATCCATATGCCGCTTTGGAGGCATCACAAAACAAAAATAATTTTATTGGTTTGTCCTCATTTAGGACTCTCCTTGGAAACGACACAGAGTCCAACCCGCTTAAATCCATTGTGAGTGCTTTCCAAATTCCTTTGGAATTTTCCGGAACCTCCTGATCCCAATTCAACTTCTGCTTCCAAAGTGCTCCCATCAACACCCTACTTCTCACTGTTATAGGAAGGTAAAGAGATAATGGATCAAATATCTTGGAGGCTTCTGACAGCATCTTTCTTTTTGTTGATGCAGTCCCATTGCATTCATGAGGAGAGATCTTTATAGTATCTTGTTCGGGCTGTAATGGTATCCTAATACCTTCTCCCATCCAGATTCAAACCCCGACAGGGTGCCATCCGCCTCCATTTTCTTCCGTAACATCGCACTGTTGGAGTTGCAAGATTGTATCTTGAAGTTACCCTTCTGCAGACGTTCCTTTACTGTTGAGTATAAAGTAGACAGGGCATCGATATTATTTCCTGTCTTCACCAGATTGTCCACATAGAAATCAGATTTTTAGCCTGGGAGCACACATCTTAGAGAAACTTTTCCGCATGGTATTTCAATACATAATTCAGTATAAAAGGGCTCGCATTGAAGCCAAATAAGATGGTTGTATATCTATAACAATGCAAGTTTTTTCCCTTTTTTAAAAAGAAACAAAACTGATTGCGGTTCTTCTCCAGGTCGAGACGAATCATAAGGAAGGCTTTCCTTATGTCAGCCAATAATGCATACCTGTTGGTTCTTAAACGAATCAACAGTTCCAACATATCTGTCATCAGGTTTACTCCTGGATAGGCCGCTTCATTCAGTGATACTGAATCTGCCCTCTTGTATGAACAATTAAAAACCGGTCTCACTTTTGTGGTTGTCTGGTCCTTAAGTCTGAACACTGGCCTATGGGGAATCCAAATATAATTGTTAAAGTATTCAGGAGGCACTGTTATCTCCTCTATTATACCTTCGTCTTCTTGTTGTTTAAATGCGTCCAGATATTGATCATAGAGATCTTTCTTCTCCAGGTCCTTAACTACCCTTTCTAGGACTCTAAGAGCAGCATTATGATTTGAAGGCACCGACTTTATCTTGTCTTCATACCAAGGCAGTTGTACATGGTACCGGCCATCTCTGAATGATATAGTGTCTCTGAACTTTTTTACTTTTCTTCATCAAAGGTGGAGAATTCTTCTGAGGCAGGTAGTCCCAGCGATTCCATACTAAACATATTTTCCAGTCCTCGCTGGACATCGCTCTCCTCAAACCAAGGTTTTAGGGGGTCTTGGTAGCTCTCTTCCGGATTCAGTACAAAATCAATTCTGTGCCTTGGAAGTATGGGAATCTTACTCATCAAGCAGGAATAATTGATGTTTACCCCTCTTCTTTGTTTGTTTCTTGTTTTTATTTGATTTTCATACAAGAAATGCCGGCTGTTACCAAAGGAGACTAGTCCTTTCGGCGTTGCAAAAGCCGCTCCGTACATGCAGGGTACTATTCTAAACGGTTCCAGGAATTGAATTGCATCAATTCCCAATAGCCCCTCAATGTTGATATAATTGTCGTGGGGACTGTGTTGGGTTGCCAGTTTGTGCCTCTTTAGATTCTTGAGGATCTGAGGAAGCTCCTGCAATCTATATGAAAGGTTCAATTTGCTGGAAAGAATAGGGAGGGTGTGAACCCTTTCAGGAACCAGCCCCAAATCCAAAGAGGTTTCTTTAAAAGACCTTGTCGCCGAGCCTAAAAAAGTTTTAACTTCCAACACCCTTTCCTTTGCTGAAGAAAGGCAATTCAATCTTTCTAGAACCGAGGTGTCCATGTAGGTTCTTTGGCTTCCCGTATCCAGCAAGCAGTTTATTTCAATACTTTTCTCTCTCGTTCCTACCACCACACTGATTACGGGAGACATGTAACTGTATTGGTAGTCATTAATGTGAAGGCAGGTGTCCACACTCACTCCACTTCCGACTGTTGGGCACATTGCTGTTATATGGCCTTTAGCATCGCAGCCACTACAGCTATTCTTCGTTTTTAGTGGACACATATTTCCCATGTGGGTCCTTTTTAGGCATCTAAAACACAACCAGAGTTCTTTGCACCTTGTAAATCTGGCTTCATGTGAAGTGTAATAGGGGCAATATTCAGGAGAATGCCCATTCCACCTACAAAATCCACAACTCTGTGGTTTTGAGTCCACCTTTGTGTTAAAGGTTTTCAGGGAAGAATAGGGTCCATCTTCCTCTTCTACCCTAAGCCTTAGAGAGCGGCATAGCTTTTCCATTGGGGTCCTTTCAGGTTTTCTAATTATCAAAAACCTTTTCACTATTTCTGGAGTTTCTGACAAGATGGCTGATAATGTCGGGTAGGTCCTTCCAGAAATTCTGATTAGCTCGCCCTTTATATCAGATGGTAGTTCTGCGAACAACACCTGTGATATTATAATTGCTCCAGCAGATGTATCATCATACAGGTCACAGTTGTACGAAGCCCTGAGTTCCCACACATCTGCCCGGGTTTTTATTATAAAGTCCCTCACTCCCTCCACATCTTTCGGACTCTTTAGGCGAAAATCCAGCATTCCTTGGATAATTTCTCCCCTTATTTCTTCTTCATCCAGGTACTGGTCCTTCAATAATTTTAGAGCCACTGGGTAGCTGCTTTCAGAAACAGAAAGATGGTCGATAAGTTGAAGGGCTCTACCTTCTAGGGAACACCTAAAAAATATAACTTACTAGTGGCAGATGGTATCGATGCTGCACAGTTCTCAAACTTAGTAAGAAAGTCTTTGAAACTTCTCTTATTTGTTTCAAATTCCTTTCCACTGAAACGTGGCCCATTCAACTTTATTTTAAAGGGTTCCGCCACAAAAGACGAATTGGCTGTTGGGTTGAAGTGGAAGGATCTACTTTGTTCAGGGGTACCAGCTGCCTCCTGACTTTGAGGGTTTAATGGCTGGTCTACATTGGGGGATTGTCGATTTTTAGAAGGGACCACTGGAGTTTTTCCTTCTCTTGTTTCCCTCAAATCATTCATTTGCTGACGCACATCTCTCTTAAATCCGAAGGATGTCTGGAACAATTCGGCTAACTCTTCAGACTCCTCCTCGGCAGCCAGTTGTTCTTCCATTGTCCATGACACTGCCTCTAGATCTTCTAGCCATCCTTCGATATCCTTTTCAAAGGACAAAAACATTTTCATCGACATTTGTTCCTTTTCTAGACTCTTTATGGTCGATCTTATCTTCCGTTGAAGATGAGTCCTTCGTTTCTCTATTTCCCTCATGCTGACTGGGTCCGCCATTTGGTTGGTTAAGGGAAAGGCAAGTTCGTATCACAGCAACGTTCTTTTCCGTTGGTTGCAAATCCCAAGCTATCCATTTTTAGTCAAACCAGCGTTTTCTTTTGCAATATGTAGGAATAAATCCAAATGTAAGAAAAAATCCAAATCAAAGTCAATACCCTGAAAGGGGCCGAGGCAGCAGTCGGGGGTGGGTTGCAAAAGGAATTGCTCCCTTAGCGACCCAACCAATAGGTCCGGTAACAATATGTAATGGGGCAGAGAACGGATTTCTCTAAAGGAGTAACGATCCAGTGTCTGGTCACTATTGAGTGGAATAAAGTACTAATTCAGGTCACCACCAAGCTCTGGAACACAATAACACTTCCACTCTAATCAACTCCCCGGTGAGAGGTAGAACCTCAATTTATAGGCTTGTAACAACCTGCCACCCCTATCTTAACATATATATATATCACCTCTTTATCTCTGCTCATGTTGGTCTTATTGCCACCCCCCTTGAAGGCCGGCACCAGCAAACGGTATGTATCACTTTCTTTTTTTTCCTACAGTATATGCAATAAAAAAAAAAAACAGTTAAAAGTCCTACAACGTTACAATGGCCCGGAAATGGGGGATTATTTTACGTTAAAATGGGCAGCACTTTTTATGCCTACTACTGCTCGCCACCGATCACAATCAATTAAATTATTCATTCTTTGGAGGTCAACTGGGCCAGGTTTTGTCAGTGGAGGACTTCGATTTTTCACCCATTTCCAATGTTAACTATTATATAAAGAAGAGGTGAATTGCTTACATTATTATTATTTTCAATCAAGAGGAATGAGCTGGGCAGAGATGAAAGAGAGTGGGAGAGAGGGATGTGGAAAAATGTTGAAGGGGGAAAGAGAAAAAAAAGAACGGATAAAGATGTTACACACACATCTTTTAACCTCTTATATTTTGCTTTTAAACAAAAATAAATTGGTTTGGAACTCGGTTAAAAAAAAAACTTTAAAAAACTTAGGAAGTGGCACAGGCCACCAGGGCTAATACCACACCAGGTATCACCGGTTCTTTTTTTTAATGACGTAGTATAGTTAACAGCTGATAAATCGAAAATAAGCAGAGTATAAAACAAATAACTTTTACTAAACGCATTAACATTTAATCACTATCAACCTGCATAATTTTAAACTTCTGGAACTGTAACTTTTATTATTTCAAAATTTGTTTCATTACGTTTAGTTAGCCGAATTCGCCCATGATTTTTTTAAGGTGGGCGATAATTTCAGGCTTAAAAGATAAAAAGGAAAGCTTATTCTAAACCAACTAGAAGCCACTCCGGGGTTTAGGGTCAGTGGTACCATAACCCCCCTATTTTACTATCTTTTAAGCTTGAAATTAGCAACCACCTCCAAAAAAAATGGACGGCAATCTTTGATTGACTCACGTTAGGCCAAGTGAAAGTAACAAAACAAATTTTGAAATAACAAAACTTAGAAACATTTTCAGAATTTTAAAACTATGTAGGTCGATAGAAAATTAAATTTTTATTGCATTTTGTATCAGTTATTTGTGTATATTTTGCTTTTCCCCGATTTCTGCTCTGTTAACCATACTACATCATTGGCAGGTGGAAAAAAAACAATATATACAACAAATGACTGTGTGTTGGTTAGTAATTGCAGAAGTTTCCTAAACTTACTTCATTCACTCTTATCTTTTGCAATCACACTAGCACTTGATTTCCCTTTGCTCCAATCGTATCATCAAGGTAATAAAACTTCAATAGCTTTGCCATCCAGATAAACTTTCTCCACATTTGAGTTCTCACCCATCTTCATTGTCTTGCACCTCTTGCACACAAACAGATTATCGACTCTCAACCTATCAGTATTTCTACTGCACTTCTTTTGTACCTAATGCCTAGAAGTACCACAAAACATTGAGTTGGATACGACTCCCTTTCCACAAACTGATCTTTCTGGGGGATTTCCAACACTACAAAAATTGATCATCACTTGGCTCTTAGTAACATTCACTCTCAGACCTTTGCTTTCCATAGAATTCCTCCAAGTTTTTAACTTAACAAATAGATTTTCTAATGTTTCAAAGGCAAGTACTAAATCATCAGCATACACCATCTCTTCTGAACAACTCATACGAAACTCCCTGGACAATGCTTCTAAGACAAATGAAAAGTAACAGACTTCATAAAGAACCCTGATGTAATCCTACTTTAACATTAAAGCTGTCACTAAATGTGCTGTTAATTCTAACACAACTTTGAGCCTTTCTGTACATTGCTTGAACAATCTTCATCAACCACTGTTTTGCACAAAGTTTACCAGACAACATCTCTCTTGGCACTATGTCAAAAGCTTTCTTGAGATCCACAAAAGCAAAATACAGGTTCTTCTTCTTACCAAGGCACTTCTCTTGCTTTCCTCTTCTTTTCTGCCTGTCATCTATACTTATCTGACTTCTTATTTGCTGTTCAATTATTTACTCAATCACTTCGAGGACCTGATCCATCAACTTTAATCCTTTGTAATTACCTTTATCTAGAGCTTCCCTTTTATCCTTGCAACAGTTCACAGTTGTACTAAGTTCCCTATCTTTCTAGATAACCTTTTCATGCAGAAATTTAAATGTAATGTGAATACACATCTTGCTACAATTTCCCACCCAGATTGTCCCTCCATAAATCTGTCACCTACCACAGTAGCTTTTATGCTTCGTTGGTAATATGCTTAGTTTGGGGATAATAAAAGTAAAAACAAAAGAGACAGTTGACCAGGAGCAAAGTTATGATACTACACTTCATTTGTTCTGTCCTCGGTCAGTGAAGGAGAAATCCTTCTAGACTGAGGTAATTAAAATTTTTGTCCAAATTCTTTTTGGAGGGGGGGCTTAATTTTCCCCACATTAAAAAAAACCGACCTTGTCTCTAACTCTGCCCTCGTGGAGAGGTAAGTAAATAGGGCCATCTTTGTATGACTTCCCAATCACAGTTGGAGTGCACCAATGCTTGACCCTCTCCCGTTTGCTCTTCATTCTTGTCATGGATGCCATCACCAAGGACCTGCACTTTTACCACCGAAACTAAGAGCTGAGTCAGAAGGAGAATCTACTGCAATATGGCAACATTTATCAACATTGGGGTATAAGTCCTATTCAATGGACCATTTCCAGGCACGTTGAAGACTAGATTGTCAATTTTCCTTCTACGATCCACTAATTTGACATCATCTGCAAATAGGAGCATGTTTTCACCAATCACTTCTGGCATGCCTATGTATGCAGAATAGAAAGAGAATAAGACCCGTCACGGAGCCTTGAGGAACAGCACTGCAAGCATCTATCTCAGATGGCAGACTGCCATTTACGTGAACCCTGTATGTACGATCACCAAGAAAGGATCTGATCCACTTTATATCCGATTCATGGAGGCCATTGATGTTGAGTTTATATAAAAGTAAGCGGTGATTGACAGAGTTAAACGCCTTGGTAAAGTCTCCAAAAAACAATGTCAACAGCATCTCCATCGTCCATTACACTCGTAACCCGTTCTTCCATCACAAGTCAATTTTTGAAACATGAACCATGTTGAGATCGCAAGATGGTAGCAGTAGATGTAAGATGAACCATAATTGCTGGCTTGAATAGAACTTTCATAGATTTTGAGACGATAGAGGTGAAGCTCACTGGTCTGTAATTCATTGGGTCTTCTTTGTCACCTGTTTTTAAAGATAGGCCACCCACAAATCAGCAGGAACAACTCCGGTAATCAGTGAAAGGTTTAAAAGGGCTGCTGAAGGTTCAGATAGTTCGGGTGCAACAACCCTTAAAATTGGTGGATGTAGTCCATCTAGACCTTGCCTTTATTCACATTCAAGGACAAACGCTGCTTCTTGAGCTCATCATGAGTGATGGTGATCGTCTGCATGTGGTGCTATTATGTGTAGCATTGCAGGTATTCTGGTTGTTCAATTTTTTCTTTCTTTGTTGTAGGTGAGTGTGAAAACGCTTCAGCTTACGATCAGCATCAAGAACAAGCTGCCTCTCAATTATTTGTCTACTTATGCTGGAAATGTGCTCAACATGATTATCTTGTTTTCTGTAGACCTCCAAAGCCGTTTCAGACATTGTCTCTTGGTAATGCCCTTTTGCAGCGTTTCTCAGCTTTCGTTCACAGAGAATCTTCCTAGTAATCCATGGTTTGTGTTTCTTGTGTTTTGGGGTCTTCAGAGATACGGGCATATCCGTAAGGTGCAACAGAAATGTCTTTATTTCTTCTCACATTGTTTCAACTGTTTGATACTCAGTGAGGCTATGTCAATCTAACTCATCGGAGCCCACTTTAATAAGATTATAATTCATAGCGGCAAATTTTCTTCTTGACTTATCTGAGACAGTGGGTGGTGCAAATGAGGTGTGCATGCAAAAGCTCAGAACTGCATAATCACTCTTGCGAAGTGGAGGCAAAATTCGCAGAGAAGAAACGGAACTAGAGTAACAGATAACGACATGGTCAAGCACTAACGATCTCTGGCCAATTCTTGTACATTTTGTAACATGTTGGCAAAAAGCAAGTTATTATTGGACATGCTATTAAAATCTCCCAGCATGAGACAATCACTCTGGCATTTGGAGACAGCTTTCATAACATTCGTGAGGCTTTGGTCATCAACATCTATAGAAATTTGACTGCAATATACAGAAAGTACAGGAATATTTTCTCCTCCCATGTTTATATTGCAAAGAACAGCATCAAATTTATCAGACAAGCGAACATTTGGAGAGAGTCGTAGTTGGGATGGCTTGAGCAAGGATCTTGCATACACCATAACTCCACCGCCTTTTCTTTAGGATCTGTTACAGAGAAATGAAGTGAAACCTTGCAGGTGAATCTCTGACTTCTGAGGATAACCAAGTCTCAATTATTACTGCTTTCTCATCGATGATAATGGATTGAAGTTCAATTTGCATTGCTAACAAGCAACTTATTTTTACTTAAATTATGTTTTAGTTTAGTTGATAGCAAATTTAATCATACACGTAAAATGTCGAAATGAAAACTGGGCTGGAGAAATACTATAACGTTCAACGTATGTCAACCATGAGTTGTAGATTAATTCATTGTAGAATAATTAGAAGCAAAAATGAAATGCAGAATTAAATCAAATGAAGAAGGATATCAAAAGGCCAAAATTTATTCAGGAACTGGAAAAAAAGATTTTACAAATACAAAATGGCGCTAAAATTTGTTTATCTGCAGCAGTAGTTCACACACATGCGTACTCACAGGGTAAACATAGATAGTGGTGGAATAGTAGACTCTAACTTACACATGCACACATAGTCTGACTACGGACAGTAGGAGTTTACTATTAATTTTCCATGTACGCCCGCACACATACATAGAAATATCAACAAGTACAACCACCATCTTTATAAACCAATCCAGAAGGAGGCTAAGGAAAAACCATAACCCATGTTCATAATTTTCTAATTTATTTAAATGAATCAATACAATATAAAAGCAAATAAAAAAATTAATTTACCATTATTTTTAAAAAAATAGTAAAATCCTGTTTTTCTTTGCTTTTGTATTAACTTTTTTTTAATATAGAGGGATAAATAAAGACCTGGCTAGAGATAGGTTAGTTTGGAAGTCAATTTCTTAAAACTGTCCAATGTATGCCAGCATAGAAAACATGATGATGATGATGATGATGATGATGATGATGATGATGAAGCAGGAGCAGCAGCAGAGCACTTTGAACCGACACTCTGCGCTTGTAACCACTAAACTATAACCACTTCTATTTTATAATAATCATTTAAGTATATTTAAGTTTAAAAAAATGATTTAAAGTTAGAACACCAAATACTGTGTTTTTTTTTGTTGTTTTTAATGAATAAAATCATTTATTTAAAAATATCTGAGACTTTCAAAGTAAAACGTCTTTTTATTTATGGGGATAATAAATAATTATTTTAATTGCATTCATGGTTAGTAGCAAAAATTGAAAACAAACAAATATACAACAAATAACTTTTACCAAATGCGAGAAAATTTAATTTACTACCGACCTGTATAATTTTAAAGTGCGGACACTGATTGTGTACCCCACTCCTCCAGCTTTTGTGACGTCACCAGTTCGGCCGTTCCGGGTTCGGTTGGTCACCCGGTACTGCTCGGAAAAAGTTGCCGTTCTGATGAAGGGTGCCGAGGTTAAAACGCCTGGTCCAGAGACTACTCACTCCCACGTTATGTTTGTTTAGATCAGTGAGCAGTCAACCGAGTTGGGTCAGCAACCTTGTCTCGCTGTGAAGAGAAATCATTTCATGCAGAGCAGTTGAATGGAAAGAATTAAGTCCATAACGACTTTGTCTGTTTGGTTTTCTTAGAAGAAGAATTATTTTTTAAAAAATAATTTAAAATAATGTACACTGGTTTGTTTATAAAGCCAGGCCGTTCGATAATATCAAAGTTTAACTGTGTTAGTTGAATCGACGAGCGCTAATAATTCTGGGCATCTTGATCGTTGTCAGCGAAAAATCTATTCTAAGTTCGGCATAAGAAAAGAATACAAACGGACTGATGTGATGTTTTCGGGGGAGGGGGGGGGTAGAACAGAAGTGTGCTCTTTCGTCCGGTTCTCTCGCGAACTGTCTCACTGACTGATTGACGTCCCTGACTCTCTCTCTGACTGTAGCTGCTCTTCGCGTGGCTTTTTATCGGGTCATATCCCGCCCCTACTTAATTATAATTTGGCATACCGAGAAAAGATTTGTATCTACATTTTCCACGGGTCCCCAAAAGCAATTTCGTCAACAGCTACCAAGCTCTTTTATGACCTTTGATTTCTGATTTCAACAACAGCTGAGAGATATCAGGACTGTCCCGCAAGGTAATTAACTAGCAGCCAATTTTCTTCGGACGACCACTTAAAACCAATTGACCCGATTCGATATTTAACACTCAACTGTCACTATAAGTCTCCCACAGAGTTCAGCTGTCAAGAACCCCTCCTCCGTGGCCATTCTCATATCGACTTTGAGAAGTTAATTCGTTCTTATCCTATCTTTTGTAAGCCATCAAAAAAAATAATTCGGTTTTCTTTCTCTCTATTTGTACTAGCGCGGTAATTGTACCATCAACCTTCGTAGGCTCATGGTCAACTCCTACTGGTGCTGTATCTTGGGCCCCCACCCCCCTCTGTGGGGCTGCCCCACACTGTCACAATTGAAAGATTTATTATCTCTGAATTTGTTATCGTAACTTTTACTTAGCCAAACACAAGTAAATTAAAAATGGCCGTCGATTTTGTTTAAACATGGCCGCTAATTTCAGCCTTAAAAGATAGTAAAAAAAAGCGGGACTTACCCTACCACTAACTCTAAATCCGGGGAGGGGTGTTAGTCGGACTTAAAGTTGGTGATAAGATAAGTCATTTTTTTTACTAATTTTTAAAGAATTAAACCCCAAGACATGAGTTGGCCATTTTTTATTTTTATTGTCTCCAAAAGATGAGATATCCACGAAATCTTATATGGAAACCAAAAAAATGTACAAGACTTTCAGAAGTTTAAAACTATGCAGGTCAGCAGGAAAGTAAATATTGCGTTTGGTAACAGTTATTTGTTGTTTATATTGTTATTTTTCTTCCTATTTCTGCTCTTAACCATACTACATGATTACTGTAGCAGTTACATGAGTGACCTATTTTGTATTGATCTACATGACAGCTAGTAACATTTGATTCAGCTTAGCGATTACGTAATCATCGCCTCTTCACCACGTACACGTATAACACATCTGTGTGTAACGAGATTTATGCGCAATGAATCATCTTGGCACTAAAACCTGATCATGTGATCAATATAACTCTTCAGTTCGACACTGATTCCCAAACAGACAAAATGTGATCCTGCTTTCTCTGCCGGGCCGACGGCAGAAGAATCGACGAACCCCAGGATAAAGATTATTTCATTTTGTCTGAATTCACTCAAGCCAATGTATTATCCTTGTTCTGTTCCTGTGTTTCCCGTAAATAAAACTGCATATTTCTTTACTTGTGAGGCCGTCGTTTATTTCGTGAGGAATGGTGATCCCGTTTACATATATTTCAGCCGGATTTGCTCAGGCGAATCGCTCACCCAAGTAAGTCGTCAATCTGATTTTCTTCTCGATTTAAACTTCCACATAAAATTGGCTTTCCAAACTAAATTACCATTTTGATATACTCGAGTGGCCTTTGGGCTTTGATAAGCAGTGATTCGTTAGTACACACACACACACACACACACACACACACATATATATATATATATATTTATATATGATGAATTTTTTATTGAAACATGTACAAATTCATAAGTCAGCTCTCTATTTTTATTGAGCACTTTTTTATAAGCCCGGTTTGATTCCCTTTGGATTTCTACCCTGTGGATTTTTACCCTACCTGGATTTATATATATATATATATATATATATATATATATATATATATATATATATATATATATATATATTTTAGCCTAAAGATTCTCCCCGGGGATGAAGCTTAATTGCCATAAATATATTTTCATAGCTTACTACCTAGCTCTACTTACGTATCAAGGATTGTTGAAGTAAATACTGAATTTATACAATTTAAAAAAAAAACTAAACCAGACACCCAATAAAAAACATCTTTGCCTTCGCCCTTGAGGCTCGCATTCACAAATATCCGGGGACTTAGAACCAAGATTAACGATGTAGAAACTTTTCTTCTGACAAACTCCCCGGATATCCTAGCACTAAGTTAAACGAACCTTCAATCCTCACTCTCCTCTCACCACTCTGACATGACTGATTACCTTCCGCTCTACCGTAAGAACTCTGACAAACATATGCACGGGCTAGGAGTTTATGTTCGGAACACCCTTCCCTTGACTAGAGAACATAGGTTAGAATCTGATGACCAAGCCTACATGTGCTTTAAATTGACCTTACATAACAGAGTTAGTTACTTATATTTCTTATACCGTTCTCCTTCGTCTCAGGACTCTACCCTGCTTGACTCTGTCTCTGAAAGCTTAGATAGAGCACTCTCACTCGACTCGAATGCCCAAATACATGTATTTGGGGATTTTAATGCACACCATCGTGACTGGTTGGGATTCTCCAGCGTTACTGATGCAGCTGGGAACTCTACGTTTATTTTCTCCTCAGCTCATGACCTCTCACAGATTGTCACTTTTCCGATCCGCCTTCCTGATCGTGTGGACCAGCAAGCCTCACTTCTCGACCTGTTCTTGACCTCACTACCCGAGGCTTGTGTGGTGAATGCCCATAGCCCGCTCTGAAACTCTGATCACGTTGTGGTAATGATACTTATCACCTTAAAACCTTGTCCAAAAGCTGATGAGCCGTTGTTCAAAACGATGAGAAACTATGGGCAGGCTGAGTTTGAATCCTTCAGGAATCACATCAGCGACACCCCATGGGGTGAAACCTTCTCACTCCCTGATGATCAGTGTGCAAATGAGTTAACCAAATAAGTCAAAGCAAGCATTGATGCTTATGTCGCCACGCGAAAATTCTTCAGCAAACCCCACTACTCTCAATGGTTCACCTCAGAATGTGCAGCTGCTATTGCTGAGAAGCAGAAAGCATTCTGAAAATTCGGCTGCCATAAGTCAACTGCGAATAGACAGAAATTTATAGAGGCAAGAATGATTGCAAAGTAGTGATAGATGAATCAAAGAGAAGGTATACAGAGATAACCAAAAAACGCATTCAGTCACAGAAACTAGGGACTCGTGATTTCTGGAAAATCTACAATAGTGTGATGAACAATGGACAATCAGCAATTTCCCCCACTATCAAATCACAACGATGTTGTTTGCACGGCAACTGAACTACTTGCCCAGCGTTTTGCCTTAAACTCCACTTTGAACTCAGAAAACCACCCCCTCCCTAAATTTCCATTGCGGACTGAAGCCACACTTGAGAACCTGGTCATCACCCCATCTCAGGTCAGAGACATCATAAAAAACCATGGCACTTCCACAGCCTGTGGGCCTGATATTTTACCAGTAATAGTAATAAAGAAATGCTATGCTGAGCTGGCCCCTGTCCTCTCCAAACCATACAGCAAATGCCTTGCTGAATCTGGTTTCCCTGATAGTTGGAAAATTGCCTCTGTGATATCAGTCTTCAAGATTTCTGGAGATAAAACTGATCCTCTAAACTACCGCCCAATCAGTCTACTCCCGATCTTTGCTAAAATCTTTGAATCATTAATCAATCTAATGATAGTTCGGCACCTAGTTTATGTTAAACTTCTTTCTGATCATCAATATGGATTTAGACAAGCACGATCTACCACAGACATCCTAACGGTCATCTCTGAACTCATATATCATACACTGGACAAGGCAGGTGAAGCTAGAGTGGTAGCGCTTGATATATCGAAGGCCTTTGACAAGGTCTGGCATGAAGGGCTCTCCTAAAACTGCACTCATATGGTATTACTGGACAAATATTTAATATAATTAAATCCTTCCTAACAAAAAGAAATCAATCCAGCGATAGTCCGGAACTTAGTTAATGTTAAACTTATTTCTGGCCGGAAGTATGGATTTAGACAAGCACAATCTACTGCGGACATCCTAACAGTAACCTCTGAATGCATATATCATACACTAGACAAAGCAGGTGAAGCTAGGGCAATAGCGCTTGATATATCCAAGGCCTTTGACAAGGTATGGCATAAAGGGCTTCTCCTAAAAAATATGCTCATATGGTATTACTGAACAAATATTTAATATAATTAGATCCTTCCTCACCAAAAGAAAGATCCATGTTGTCCTCGATGGCCGTTCATCTAAGCAACATGACGCAAATGCTGGTGTACCCCAGGGATCAATCCTTGGACCATTATTGTTCCTGATTTTCATAAATGACCTCCCTGATGTCATTGAGACTGAGATTGGAATATTTGCTGATGACACTACGCTCTACTCTCGTCATGTGAGCAAAACCGACGCGCAATTATCTGAGGCAATGGCTGAATCCTTAGAAAATGACCTCGAGTCTGTTGTGGATTGGGGTCAAAAATAGATGGTAACTTTTAATGCCACAAAGACAAAGCTACTTTCCTTCAATAACTACAAGAAACCTCTTCAACTACCGATTGTCATGGCAAATAACACCCTACCTGAGAGTTCATCGTTCAAACTCCTCGGCCTAACTTTCACAGATAACATGAATTGGAATAAATACATTGAAGACATTGCCAGGGCTGCTGCAAAGGTGGGCTCCCTCTACTGTGCTTGTAAACTTCTCACACCTGACATTATCCTATATTTCTAAAAATCCACTATCCACCCATGCATGGAGTATTGTTGCCACATCTGGGCTTTCATCACCCGAGAAGGAGACTATGTTGATGAATAAAAAGTCAAATTTATTGTAAGAGTTGTAGTTTTATTAGTTAGACTGAAATGCAACTGAATTTCTTTGGAAGTCATTTCCTTATGAGGCGAGATTTTTATAGATCGAATGCCCTTCCTGACCCCTACCCGTCAGGTAACGAAAACCAGTGCTTTTATCGAGACACTGTCTCTAAGTGATTGCCTACCAAGGCTAAACACCGTTTCACCTGTTGCTTTGGGTTTAAAAAAAGAAAACCTTTTCATTAAAAAATGTAGAATTATTTACTGGTCTGTGTTCTGCCACCCACCGTGAGCTCCAACTCTCTGTTGAGAATATACCAAGAGGCAATTCCAAACATCTTCGTTGAGATGGAGATACACAACCAGTATACGCACACTAAGTACAGTTTTGAGTCACTGCTAGTTTCAGAGTTAATACCCCAAAACTAATATTTAGTAACATGAAGTAGTGATCAAGTCTCTGTTTGTTTAAGTCCGAGACTTATTGAGTGATATATCATTTGTAATAATAAACAAAAATTTCAACATATTTAGGATTGCAAATAATTATTATAACATATTTGAGATTCTATGTAATTATTTTTAACATATGTTGAAATGATTATGTATTTTGTATAATATTTTTAGATGATTCATTTTTGTGTGTAACATTTTATACTAGTAGGGCTACCCGGCGTTGCCTGGGGTTCTGGAAAAGATAATAGAATATTTTTCAAAAATGTGTGTATAACATATTTTACCGCCACAATGCTTCTCTCTCTCTCTCTCTCTCTCTCTCTATATATATATATATATATATATATATAGTAAGCAATGAAAATATATATGGCAATCAAGCTACACAGAGGCTCCCGTGTTTCATCCCCGGGGGGGAATCGTCAGGCTAAATTTAGCCTGACGATTCCCCCCGGAATTTCATTGCTTACTACCTAGCTCTACTTACGTATCGAGCGCTGTTGAAGTAAATACTGAAAACTGACACATAAAAAAATTATATCTCCTTATAATATTTTATGTGGATACATGAAGTACTAATATATATATATATATATATATATATATCTTGCTCTATCTATTTTCTCTATATAGTAAGGTATATCTTGCTCTATCTATTTGTATCTCTATATAGTAAGCTATGAAAAAATATTTATAGCTATTAAGTTACACACCTCTCTCTCTCTCTCTATATATATATATATATATATATATATAATTTGTCTTGTCGCAACTAATGGAATAAAATCAAAAAATATATATTTTGCTCTGAATTTTCATTGAGCACTCTCATAAACCCGGTTTCAACTTCCTTCGGATTCATACCCCCTGGATATTTGTAACAAGTTAATTATACTCTGCTCCTAACCAGTTGAGCACTCTCCAAACCGCTGGATTATACCCTGCCAAATGGATAAAATTAACCTCAACACATCCCTAAAGAACATCCCTTCCATAAACAAACGGGATTACCTTACTATTCTGATCATGAAGACAGAAGAACTATTAAGAAGGATGAAATGGAAAGCCTATTTCTTCCTCAAAGGATCCACAAAAAATTCAACGGATTACTACGGATTCAAGAATAAAGGTAACGGCCCCCGGGTCGAACAACTTGATAATTTTGAAGATGACTTATATAACATGATAAAAAATATAACTTTCTATAAGAAAAAAACCCATTTCCAGAAAAAACTGGATAACATGGTTAATGAAATTAATAACTCCAAACTTGTGCTAGTAAAAGCAGACAAAACTCATAACTTTTACAAACTTACTAAAACGAAATACCAGAATTTAATTACACAAAATATCACAAAAAAATATAAAAAATCTGATCTTAACCTAATCGATAAAATCAACTCAGATAGTAAAACTATAACTGATAAACTCAAGATTAGCGATAGAGTAGGTAAACTAAAAACAAAAGAAGCATATATTCTATTAAAAGATCACAAAACTAATTTCCACACTAAACCTCAAACCAGGCTTATTAATCCTACCCGACAAGAGATAGGCAAAATCAGTAAAAAACATCTTAGAAAAAATAAATAAGCAAATTAAAAACACCTACAACTTAAACCAGTGGATTAATACCGCAGAAACCATAAGCTGGTTCAATAGAATTAGAAATAAAGATAAATGCTCTTTTATACAATTCGATATAGTTAGTTACTACCCCTCAATAACCAGAGCACTCTTCGAAAATGTCATAGAATTCGCCACTCTCCTCTCTAATATCTCGGAAGACGAAATAAACATAATCAAAAAATGTCGAACCACAGTACTAATAAATAACAAAGAACAATGGACAAAGAAAGACCATTTCTCTTCCTTCGATGTATCTATGGGCTCTCTTGACTCTGCCGAGGTAACAGACTTGGTTGGCCTGTACTTACTATACAACCTAACAAAAGATCTCGAAGTCGATTCAATCGGCGTCTACAGAGATGATGGCCTAATGTACGTTAAAAACACAAACGGACAAAAATGTGAACAAACCAAAAAAATAATATCCAAAGAAATGAAACGAATAGGCCTAAAGGCTGAAATAACATCAAATGTTAAACAGGTCAATTTCCTCGATATTACCTTCAACCTCAATAGAGATACTTATGAGCCCTATGCTAAAGATAATTCCTACCCCATTTATGTCAACCCACTATCTAACCACCCTAGATCTGTAAGTAAACACATCCCAGAATCAATTAGTAGAAGGATTAGCAACAACTCCTCCAATATAGATATCTTCAATAAACATAAGAACTTTTATAATAAAGCACTAAAGGAGAGTGGATACAAAAATACCAAAATAGAGTATATTCCAACTACACAAAATAACGCTAATAGGAACAAAAATAGAAATAGGAAAATTATCTGGTATACACCTCCATTTAACAACTCAACTAAAACCAAATTAGGGAATAAATTCCTGAACTTAATAAACACTCATTTCCCCAATAACAACATACTCCATAAAATTTTTAATAAGAATACACTAAAACTCAGCTATTGTTGTGGTGACAACTTAGAAAAAATCATAAAAAAGCACAACATGAAAATACTAAACACCCCAGTAACCTCAAATTCTAAAAGAACATGCAACTGTAATAACAAATCAAACTGCCCCCTAAATCAAAAGTGCCTATCAACTCAAGTGGTCTATGAGGCATCTATCTCCTCAACTGAAAACCCATCCCAGACTAACTATTATATTGGTCTGGCAGGCAACAACTTCAAGGAAAAATTCTACAACCATAAACTCTCCTTCAACAACCCAGACCATCCTGGCCAAACTGGACTTTCACTACACTACCACAAAATAAAAACCAAAAAAGAAACTCCCATAATAAAGTGGAAAATCTTGAAAACATCCAGCACCTGCAAATCAATAAACTCTCCATGTAGATTATGCTTAAATGAAAAACTGGAAATTATCCGCTTTAAGGACAAAAACAAACTCCTAAATAGAAAACAAGAGACATCTATCAACTGTAAACATAGTAGACTCTACCTCCTTAGCAACCCACATACCCCACCTTAACCCCACACCAACCCCACATAACTTAAAAATAAAATTAAAAGTGGTTTTTATTTTTACAAAAATGAATGATAACATTAAACCCCCACTATACACTACCCCAAAACACACTATAACCCCCTACCCACCCACCCAAATTTACCACCCAATCCCACCCCAACAAGTCATGATGAATCTATAAATATATAACCACCCCTCTAAACTACCAATAACATCAAATCTCTACGTACTACCTATAATGCACAGCCGCAATAGCCTCTCAGCCATACTACCAATTCTAACATAAACCCATAACTGGGACAGCTATTAACACTGATATCACTTGGACTAATCTAATCTCAATTACTTAACCCTTCGATCACTACCTTGAACACTTAATTATTAACTGGTACTTAGTCCTTGTCATTGGTAGTAGAACAAAAAAGCCTACCATCACTTGTCGACTTATTTCGCCCAATGACTTCACAAGTAGCAAGATGGTAATGATGGTGATATTTATCATTATTACTATTATTATTATTATTATTATTATTAGTATTATTATTATTATTATTATTATTTTTAATACTATTATTATTATTATTATTGTTATTATCATTAATATTCTTACAAACTTGTTATTTCTATTTTTATTCTAATTTTATTTATATTTATCTTTATTTTTATTTTTATTTTTTATTAAGGCTATTATCACTGTGACTATCGTAGGTATGATTGGCAGGCGTTATCATTGTTATCATAATCGGTTTTGTTAATGCTAAAACTGGTAACACCATGAAACTTCTCTTATAAAATGATTCCACTAGTATTGATCTCGGTATAATGTAATCACAATTTTAAAAAAAAAAATATATATAATCACAACAAAATTCACTACAAATAATAAACAAAACATTAAAATAAAATAAATAAAATGCAGAAGTAGCAATTAATACCCTAAATTAAAATTATCAAACATTTTTATCCACATGATAATTACTTATTAGAATTAAAATAAAATAGGAATGACGGTTATAATCATAATTTTATTTTCATTTTAAATTTAACTCACTCTGGCCGTCGCCCCATCTCCCTTCCTCCCACCCCGGCCGAAATTGAGATCATCACAGCACAAACACGTGAAAACCTCCCACGCAATAATTTGAAACACGACTTGTTGGGGTCCTCCCCCCTCCCCTCTCATGTCCCATGTCACCGTTATAGACAAAGCCCCAACTCTGTCCCCCTCCCCCTCCAATGTATTTTCAATTTTCAATCTCCCGTTAAGGTGAAGTTAAAACTTATGCCATTTGAATTCCATCGCCAGCCCGATGAGTTGGTCGCTATTTGCACCAATGAAACAAAACTTGTCTTGTCGCAACTAATGGAATAAAATCGAAATATATATATATATATATATATATATATATATCATTCGATATCTCTCTCTCTATCTATATATATATATATATATCGTTCGATTTCTCTCTCTCTCTCTCTATATATATATATATATCATTCGATATCTCTCTCTCTCTCTATATATATATATATATATCATTCGATATCTCTCTCTCTCTCTCTCTCTCTCTCTATATATATATATATATATATATATATATATATCATTCGATATCTCTCTCTCTCTCTCTCTCTATATATATATATATATAATCATTCGATCTCCCTCTCTCTCTCTCTATATATATATATATATATATCATTCAATCTTTCTCTCTCTCTCTCTCTCTCTCTATATATATATATATATATATGTATATATCTGACCCTATCTATCTCTGTCTTTTTTTATCTCTCTCCATATCTATCTATTCATCTATCTATCTATATTAGAAGAAAGGTAGCATTATCTGTCCATGTTTCTGTTCTATGGAACAGCAAAACATATCCAGGATTAAAGCCGCCTTCGACAAACATTCAGATGGTATACACATAGCTTGTTGCACTTTGTTTTAAATATAGTTTTGAGTAAAGTAATAAAGGGACAGACATCTATTTATTTCAGAAAATAAGATAACGGACCAGAATTAAGTGGCTTATTTGATATGGCATTTACTCACAACCAATAGTTATGGTAACTTAACATGCTTTTATCTTCTATTTAATATTAAATACTTCAATTTTGTTGACATAAATAGGTCACAAATGAGTAGGTAAGGCAAAATAAATTGTTTTTGAGTAATTTTTTAACTGTATTTCCTTTAAACCATGGTTAAGGACTTGCGTTGCATGGAGATAAATGATATGAGAATGATACGATGGATGTGTAATATAAGTCTTTAAGATAGGCTCAGATATTATGACCTCAGTGGAAAATTTAATCTGGACAGTATAGGGAGATATGTATAGAATAGAACACTTCGATTGAAAGAATCGATGAGAGTGTTTGGGTTTATATATGTAGAATAATTGAGGTAGCAGGTTCATTTTACAAGGGAAGGCCAAATGAAAACATGGGAGGAAGTAATAAGAATAGGTGAGAGACATAAGGATTTATAAAGACCTAGCCAGAGATAGATTAGTTTGGAAGTAAATCTCTAGAAGCTGTCAAACTTATGTCACCATGTAAAACAGATGTTACGTAGGTGGTGATGATGATGATGATGATGATGATGATGATGATGATGATGATGATGAAACCACTTCTATATGTGTGTTTCTTACAGAATGTTTTTATTTACTATTAATTGATTAGTTATTGGAATAAAAAAATCTAATAGTGTAAAGTACTAAAAGGAACCTTCTGAAAATAATTTGAGTAAAAGATTTCTAAAAGCCGTCCAACACATGCCAGCATGTAAAACACACGTTAAAACGAATATGATGATGATAACTAGTGGGGCTCTTATCTTAACGTTATCTGGGCAAAATCGATAGCACCAATAAACTCCTGCTCTTATTCTAGAACCCATTTTACTACCTTAATTCAAATCTATTCAATTTTAACGTTATAAATAAAAGAAAGTAAAACATTTTATTAGCTGTTCATGAATGTCCGATGCAGACTCAGACCCAACTTATTATGTAAAACCCAACTAAATAATAAAAAATGCAATTTCTGAATTAAATTGATATTTATTTTCGAATATTAAAATTTAAAAATGAATGAACGCATTGTCTGTTTGTTTCAGCATTCCAAATTCAATCTTCAAAATATCAGTCCTCAATGCAACTTTTAAAATCATACAGACTAATACTGTTGGCTTTGTCAGATAAACAATCATGGTGAGTGGATCCATATATATAAGAAGTTTGCAGCTCCTAGTAAATGAGGAAGGGGGCACCAATATAAGACCTTGGAAGAAGAGGTAATCAGATGCTTTGAAAGGAGCCACCGAAATGCCCAATGTTTTAATTTAAAGAAAATTTATAGTTTCATAATCTGTCTTGAATATATTAATGTAATGTAAATGTTGCAATGTGATATCTTTTCAAAATATCAAATAAAATATTTGAATGTGAATTTGAATGTTTCACTAAAAATGAAAAAGAACATCCACCGATTAGACTTTCTTTATATGTGTTTTTACATGTCGGTTTAACTTTGACTTCTCTGAAAAGGAAGAGTTACACACTTCACACGAGTATGGCTTTTCTCCTGTGTGTATTCTCATGTGCCTCGTTAATTTTGAATTCTCTGAAAAGCAAGAACCACACAACTCACAATTGTATGGTTTCTCTCCAGTATGTGTCCGCATATGCTGGTTCAAGCTTGACTTTACAGAAAAAGAGGTTTTACACAAGTCACAAGTATATGGTTTCTCTCCAGTATGTGTCCGCATATGTATAACCAAATATGACTTCAATGAAAATGTCGAGTTACAAATTTCACATGAATATGGTTTCTCCCCAGTGTGTGCTTGCATATGTCTGTTTAGGCTCGACTTAATTGAAAAAGAAGAGCCACACAGATTACAAGAATATGGTTTTGGTTCCTCGTGTATTTTCATGTGTGCCAACAAAGGAGCTTTCAATGAAAACGAAGTGTCACACACCTTACATGAATATAGTTTCTCTTCAGAATGTATTCGCATATGTGGAACAAGGTAGTCCTTTTTAGGAAATGAAATCCCACAAACTTCACATGTATATGACTTTTCTCGATCATGTCTTTCTAAATGTCGATTTAATTTTGATTTCTCTGAAAATGAAGTGCCACACACTTTGCAAGAATATGGTTTCTCTCCAGTGTGTGTTCTCATATGACGGTTTAACTTTGATTTCTGTGAAAATCGGTAGCTACAGACTTCACAAGAATATGGTTTCTCCCCAGTGTGGGTTCGCATATGTTGGTTCAAACTTGACTTAACTGAAAAAGAAGAACTACATAGATCACAACTATATGGCTTTTCTCCTGTGTGTGTTCGCATATGTATCACTAAATATGACATCTGCGAAAATGTCGAGCTGCAAACTTCACATGAGTATGGTTTTTTCCCAGAGTGTGTTTGCACATGTCGGTTAAAACTTGATTTACAGGAAAAGGAAAATCCGCACACTTCGCATGTAAATGGCTTCTCTTTAGTGTGAACACGCATATGTTGGGTCAACTTAGATTTTTCTGGAAAGGAAGAACTACAGATTCCACACTGATATGGTTTCTCCCTATTATGTGTTCGCATATGTACCAGTAAGTGCGACTTGAAGGAAAAGGAAGATTCACACATTTCACAAGAAAATTGTTTCTCCCCATTGTGTGTCCCCATATGTTGTTTTAAGTTTGACTTAGATGTAAATGAAGTCTTACATACTTCACAACAGAGTGCCTTCGCGCCTTTATGTGTTTTGGAGTGTCTTTTTAAAGCTCCAGTATTAAAGAATTTGCACCCACAAGTTGCACAGTGATATTTCTTTTCATGATTTTTTTCCATGCCGTCTGTTTATTTTATTCCATGAAGCAGATGGGACTCACATTCAAGAAAATGTTCAAGGATTTAATCTGTAAATACAAGAAAATTAATTTTATTAAAAACACAATTGAAAAAGACAAGAAATTGTTTAAACCCATGCTGGATGTAAATAAGAGCTGTTTCAGTGAATATTTATTGAATATTTTATATTTTTAAAATGATAATACTATTAAATTATTAGACATTAAATATCACGTTTTGCAATCAAAATAAAAAGCTGTAAAGGTAAAAATATTGTTTTTGAAATGAACGGTATAATTACAATGTGGTGCTACCTCACATCAGGACTGAATCGTAGCAAATTTATTGCCTGGGGAGTTTGAATTTAATTTAGACAAAATCTTTTTTTAAAAGACGAATCTTTAAAATTAAAAGTAGAAGTATTCATATTTAAAATGTTTAATTTCGTTTTTAACACCGGGTATGTCGGTCACTTCAAAAGTGTGTGAAGATACCTATGGTATGGTTAACTGAACATTCCTCTAAAAATAAATTTTTAAAAATATTGTTTTTATTATCTAATCAATGCGGGTACTGGAATGTGGGAGGAGTTTTTGTTTTGGCTTATGGGACATTAAATCTTATATCATCCAACCCTGACCCCACCCTCTTAAAGTCATTTCTCATGGATACCCTAAAGAATTTGTCTAAAAAAACTATATATTTAGGCTGTAAAAAAACATGATAGTTTTAACTGTACATCTCACATTTTTTTCTTATTTTTACGGCTACATTTTGTGAAAAAATGTCCAAATTCAAGACTAAATATTGGCAGAATACCACATATGCAAAGAGATGTTTTTTTGAATTTGTAAGTTTCATTTCAAAAATTAAATATATGTTTTTAGCAAAATTTTATGGAGTGTCCATGAGAAAAAATTTTGAGAATGTCTATTACATATGAGGAGGAATAACTTTACAACTGAACCCTCATATAAAAATCTAAATGATGCTTCTTGTGTCCGATAGCTATAGAGAGTAGAAGATTACCATTTGGTTCGTTTTTTATGTATAATATTGGAATTTATAATACACCTAGTGATTGGTCAGTGATTGTCTCCTTTTTCTTTTTTAGACTCCTGTGAACTGACCTTAGGGGGGAGGGGGTCACGTGAGCCAGTCTATATAAACCAAGCACACTGGGTTGTGTCTTCTTTGCAATTCTACTGAGACATTGATTAACAGCTTATAACCTCAAAAGTAGTCACTGGAAGCCAATTTAACTCCTTCTCTACTGTCCACAATTTTGAGCAAGGTTTGATTGCATCGTTAGACGTCAGCTATTTCTTTTTTTCAGTTTTTTAGTTGATGTTGCCCTGATTGCATTGTGACAGAAGCAATCAGAAGGAAGTTCACATGCAAAAGCCTTTAGTTCTATCACAAAAAGAATCAGAACTGATGGACCAAATTATCTTTCTCTGGTATGTTCTTGTTAAGGTACGTATCCATAAATTCACCATTTTCTGTTTTACGTTAATATTTGCTAAATAAATGCTGTGTTCCCTTCTCTCCAAAAGTTGTTGCTAACATTTCAAATTCCAGTGCTTATCAGCAAGGAATAATTCTGCTTGCTCATGTGAGAGAATTGAAAATCCCTATAAATCGGGATTAATTTAAATTAATATGCAACATAAAACTTTAAAAATTTGTTCAATATCGCATGATTAAATAAAAATTATATGAAACGATTTTTTAAATAACAGATTTTTTTAATAGAATGATTATTTTTAAATATAATAGTAAGATTTAAAATAAAATATAATGGTTTTCTAAATGAAATAGAATGATTTTTTAAAAGACTGAATTTTTAAATAAAATAAAATATTTTTTAAAAATAGAATAAAGTAGAATAATTTTTGTTAATGATTTAAATGATTTTTAAATGAAATAAAAAATAAAATAGAATGATTTTTTAAAATAAAATATTAAAAAAAAGAAGGAATGATTTAAAAAATAGAACAGAATATCTTTTTAATATAATGGAATGTTTGTTATTTAAATAAAATATAATGCTTTTTTTTAAGTAGAATGATTAAAAAATATAGAATGATTTCTTAAATACTATAAAAGATTTTTTTGATGAAATACAATATTTCAAAAATAATATAGAATGATTTAAACATATTATTCTATTTTATATAGAATTATATTTTTCAATAAAACAGAATAGTTTTTTAAATTAAAGTAAATATTTTTTAAATAAAATAGAATTTAAAAAAATAAAATAGAATGATTTTTTCTTAAATCAAATATTTTAAAAATAAAATAAAATAGTTTTGTAAATAAAAGTGAATGATTTTGTTAAAATAAAATATTCATTTAAAAATAAAATAAAATAGAATTTTGAAATTAAAATAAAACGATTTTTTTAAATAAAATGTTTTTTTTAATTAGAACATTAAAAATAAAATAGAATTATTTTTCAAAAATAAAATAAAATAATTTTTTAATATAGAATGATTTTTTAAAAATATAATAGAATGATTTAAAATAATAGAATGATTTTTTCAATATAATAGTATGATTTTAATTATATTATTTTTTTTAATAAAATAAAATAAGTTTTTAAATAAAATTGTATTATTTTTTAATAAAAAAGAATTTCTTTTTTAACTAAATGTAAAAAGTGAATAGTTTTTTAAATAAAATGGAATTTATCTTTAAATAAAATATAATGATTTTTTTAAATATAATAGAATGA
Organism: Sepiola atlantica; assembly: GCA_963556195.1. Classification (NCBI taxonomy): domain Eukaryota; kingdom Metazoa; phylum Mollusca; class Cephalopoda; order Sepiida; family Sepiolidae; genus Sepiola; species Sepiola atlantica. Next base: position 106,298,486 of record OY744525.1, read on the forward strand.
TTCTTTTAAATAAATTATAATGATTTAAAAAATTTTTTTATATAAAATAGAACTAGAATGATTTTTTTAAAATAAGATAGAATGACTTTTTTAATACAATAAAACATATACAATATACAAAATGATTTTAGAAAGTTATTGCAATGATTTTTTTAAAATAAAATTGAATGATTTTATTAAATATTTTTTTAAATAAAAGAGAATTATTGTTTTTAATAAAATAATTTTAAAACAAATAAAATAGAATAAAAGTGAATATTTTTTAAATGCAATACAATTATTTAAAAAAATAAAATTCTATTTTTTTAATTAAATAGAATTATTTTAAAAAATAGAATGATTTCTTTTAGAAAATAGAATGATTTTTTAAATAAATAGAATGATGTTTTAAAATAAAACGTAATGAATTATTTATTCAATGAAATAACATATTTAAAAATAAAATAAAATAGAATAAACTAATAGAATTATTTTTTTTATAAAATAGTTTTTTCCAATCAAATAAAATGATTATTTTAAATACATAAAATGATTTCTTTAAGAAATAGAATGATTTCTTTTAATGAAATAGAATATTTTAAAAATAAATAGAATGATTTTTTTAATATAATAGAATATATTTTAAAATAAAATAGAAATATTATTTAAATATAATAAAATGATAATAGAACGATTTTGAAGTACAATAGAATATTTTTTAATAAAATAGAATGATTTTTTAATTCAATAAGAGGATTAATAAATATATAGAATGATTTTTAAAAAATACAATGATTTTTAAAATGAAATATAATTTTTAAATAGTTATTTTACTAAAATAGAATGATTTTTAAATGAAACAGTATGATTTAAAAAAATAAAATAGAATATTTTTTTTAAATAAAGTACAATGATTTAAAAAGATTTAAATAGAAACATTTTTAATATTAAATAGAATAATTTTTTTGAATTGAATAGATTTGTTTTTTAATACTAATTAAAAAATATATAGAATGATTTTTTTAAATGGAATGACTTTTTGAATGAAATAGAATGATTTTTAAAATAAAATAGTATGATTTCTTTAATAAAATAAAAGGATTTTTAAATGTTTTCTTTTTATATATACAATTGAATGATATTTTAAAATGAATTAGAATCTTTTGAAATACAATTTTCTGTGTAATTGCTGATTTAAAAAAAATAAAATAGAATGATTTTTTAAATAAACTTATAGATTCTTTTAAAATTATATGGAATGATTTTTTTAAATAAAATAGATTTTTTAAATAAAATAGAATGATTTTTTAAATAAACTTGTAGATTCTTTTAAAATTATATGGAATGATTTTTAAAAATAAAATAGATTTTTTAAATAAAATAGAATGATTTTTTTTAAATAAAATAGAATAATTTTAGAATTAAATAGAATGTTTTAAATAAAATAAAATAAATTCTTCAAATAAAATAGAATAAATAGAATACTTTTAAAATAAAACAGAATTTTTAAAATACAAAATGATTTTTTTGTAAAATCAAATAGAATGCTCCCCCCATGAGATTCTACCATTATAGGCAAATATTTTATTTTATCATTTTAGAATTCAGAGTGGGTCATCAGATTCGTATATAAATTTAATGTAAAATACTTCCCTATTTCCTAGCAATTTTAGTGTTTTAGGCAGATAACAATTTTTTTAATCACTGGCTGACACTTAGGATTAGGTTATAAGACAAATGATTTGAAAAATAATTGATTAGAAAAAATAATTTATTGGAATGTTGTACAAAAATAATTTTTTGGAATGTTGTACAAAATTATTTTTTGGGAATATTGTACATAAATAATTTATTGGAATGTTGTACAAAAATAATGTTTAGGAATGATGTACAAAAATAATTTATTGTAATGTACAAAAATAATTTTTTGAAATGTTGTACAAAAATAATTTATTGGAATGTTGTACAAAAATAATTTATTGGGGAAAAAGAAGGTTTTAAAATAAATTAGATGGGTGGGGGAAATGTAGCAAATTTGATTGAAAGTGTTCACAGAGATTTAGAGTCTAGCATATATGAGCGAATACAATGCTGCATATTATTTATTTATTTATTTATGTTTTTGCATTGCCGCATAGACCGAACATGATTACAATAAATAAATAGGAATAAAAAAATAATATCGGCTATGAAAGAATTTAAAATATCTGGTAAATATGAGTTAATAGCGGATACAAAATTGACGTAACATCACTAATAGGAGACAATAAAAAAATGGAGAATCACCGAAACGAAATTGCTCCAGTCAAGAAAGTTGGTAATCTTGCAATATAGTTAACAGCTGAGAAATAGAAAAAAATATATATGCAACAAATAACTTTTACCAAAATGCATTAAAATTTAATTTTCTACCAACCCATATAATTTTAAAGTGTGGAAACTGAATTTATTATCGTTAATTTGATATAGCCGAACACGAGTCATTCAAAGATGGCGTCGATTTTTTGGGGGAGACAGTAAAACAAATGATCTGACTGGCAAGCACCTCCCGGACTTAGGGATAGTGGTAGGGTAAACCATTTTTTTACAAACATTTAAGCCTACTGACTACCTACAAAAAAATCGACATCATCTTTGATTGACTCGTGTTCAGAAAAGTCAACTTAAAATCTTAAAATGAGTTTCAAAACTTTAAAATTATACAGATCGGTAGAAAATTAAATTTAAAAGTTATTTATGGTATATATTTTTTTATTTCGTGACTGTTAACTATACTGTAAGATTACCGAAAGTCACATAGCACTGTGAATTAACTCTAAACTTAAGTCAGAAAAAGAATGAAAAAGTTGTTTCATTTAATGTCGGTACTAATTGACTGTTCGGCGACAGCTCGACCATTTCCGGTCTGTTAAGTAAATCGCAATCGGAAACATTCGGAGTGATATGGGCCCCTTCTATTAAAGTACATATATTTCATTTTGATCAAAGGAAGTACAAGATTATCGCAGGATCTGCATTCATGCTTGACATCAATAAAAAGAAAATACTATATTTTATTTGATTTTATTAACTTGAAAATTATATAAATTAAAAATAAGAATAGAAATGTTAATAATTGGTTAAGGGCTTGGAGCAGGAGTACACAAGAGTCCTTATTGATTCCCGAGAAACACTAGGTGTGTCTCAAGAAAATTAAAACTTCCTCAGTGATGTCGAACCTCTAACGACATCTAAGGAAGAGACCAGACTACAGCTGTGGTTGAGACGGCTAAAGAATGGGTCATTCTACCGATATGGGAATCCGCCCTTCCTCCCGGTTTAGAAGCACCCTGGCTCCAGTGGAAAGCACTCAATCGCCTGAGAACAGGAATGGGGTGATCAAAAGTTGCTATGAGTAGATGGGGCTACAAAACTGACCCAACCATCTGTGAATATGGAGAGGAGGACTTGCAACACTACCTTGTCCACCCTCTACTGCCCGACCGTTGCAGCTTGAAAGATCTTGCAGAGTACAACAATAATGCAAAGGACTACACAAAAAAGTGTTGTATGACCGCATTCTTCAAAGACACACAAAGAAGAAAGAAGTTAAAGAGAGAGCGTAATGGACAATGGAGATGGATGTAAACTCAGATGTGGAGAACGTATATCTTAATGGCGAAGCTATTGAGATTTCGAAAAGTTTTATTACCTTGGTGATACAATTGGAGAACAGGATGATACAAGTGCTAATGTGATTGCAAGAATTAGTAGTGGATGATGTAAGTTCAGGGAATTTCTGCCATTACTAATCAGCAGAGCGTTACCTCTGTCAACCAAGGTAAGAGTCTATCAGGCATGTCTACACAGTGTGATGGTGTATGGAAGTGAAACCTGGCCAGTGATGGTATAAGACATGAGTTGCATCGAGAGAAATGATACGAGAATGATACGAGAATGATACAATGGATGTGTAATGTGAGTCTTAAAGATAAGTTTAGTTCTCATGGCCTCATTGGAGGGCGATGTGTACAAAAGAGTAGACTTTGATGGTATGACCATGTTAAAAGAATGGATGATAGTTGTTTGGTTAGTAGATGTAGAACAGTTGAGGTAGCAGGTTCAGTTCATAGGGGAAAGTCAAGGAAGAGATATGGGAGGAAGTGATAAAAAAGACCTTTGGAAATCAATTTCTTAATGCTGCCCAACACATGAAAGAATGTAAAATGGACATAAACCGAATATGATGATGAGTGCACAAGAGTTCTCACTTATTCCCTGGAAACGCCGAGTATGCCTCAAGGGGTTAAAACACCGGTTTAAAGAGGGGTTTACATTACTTTAATTAATATCACTGTTCTTACAACTCCTCCCACTTAATCAATGCGACACACATTATTGGGACCCACCCCAAAAATTGAATAATGACATCCATGTAGTATGGTTAACAGAGCAGAAATCGAAAACAAACAAAATATACAACAAATAACTTTTACCAAAAGCAAGAAAATTTAATTTTCTACTTACCTGTATAATTGTTAAGTGTGGAAACTGCTTGTAAGATTTATAATCTCAGAATTTGCTATCACTTTTACATAGCCAATCATGAATTTTTAAAAAATGGTGGTCGATTTTGTTTGAACGTGGTCGCTAATTTCAGGCTTAAAAAAGTTAGTAAAAAAAAGGCTTACCCTACAATAAACTCTAAGTCTGGAAGGGTTGCCAGTCGGACTTAGGGTAAGTCATTCTTTTAAGCAATGAAATACCAACACCAAAACATGGACGGACATTTTGTAAATTTTACGGTCTCCGAAAGACGGGATATCAACGAAATATTATATTGAAATAAAAACACAAATTTTAAAACACTTTAAGAAGTAGAACTATGCCGGTCACTAATAAAGTAAGTTTTATTGCGTTTGGTAACAGTTATTTGTTGTATATTTTGTTTCTTTTTCCGATTTCTGCTCTATTACCCATACTACATGATTACCTGAATGTTATAAAATGTAAAAATAGTAAACATTACTCCCCCAAACAGTTTTAAATAAGGGCTAAGCCCCCCCCCCCATTTTATAACAAATATTTTAAAATAAGTATTTATTCTTTTGTTCCTACTTACTTGCCTCCCCGCAAGGGCAGAGTTAAACACAAGGTCACTTTTTAATGTGGGGAAAATCCATTTCTCAAAAAAGGGGGGGGGGGAGGAGGGGCTCTTAATTAGAACAAAAATTTAAATTACCTCTGTCTATAAGGATTTCTCTTTCACTGACCGAGGACTGAAATGATGAAGTGTAGAACAGATACTGCACTTTGCTAAAAGCTTTTGTTTTCAAACAAATAAAATCGATTTCTCTTTCCTTCCCATAGCTTTAAATAGGGGCTAATCCCCCCTATATGTTGAAATATTCTTTTTTAAGCCTATTTTGTTGTTTTTACGCAAATTAGATCGAATTTTGTTTTACGCTAGGTTCTCTTCCCTATATTTTTAAATGGAGGCTTTTAACATAAATATTTTATATAAGTATTTATTCTGTTGTCTTCAAGTAAATAATACCTATTTTTTTCATTTTAGGGGGCTATAGTACACACCCTATAGTTTTAAATAAGACCCCACCCTCAATATTGAATTGTAGTTTCTTTGTTGTGTTAAATCTTAGATATAACATTTTTTTTGGTCTTTTGTCACCCGGACTTAGGGTTGGTTATAAGAGATAAAGGAAGTATATCGGGAGGGGGTTGTTGCAACCCAGACTTAGGGTTAGTGGTAGGATTAAAGGAGTTTTACATTGTTTGGGGAGATGTTGCTACTCGGACTTAGGGTTAGTGGTAGGGTTAATGGAGGGTTTGGAGGAATGTTGTTACACAGACTTAGTGTTAGTGGATTGGTTAAGGGAGTTTTTTTTAATACTTCTAAAAACAAACACAATTTATTTATCACCCTGAAAAAAAAAATCAGGTTTTATGCCCTTAAACGTATAATACTATGAGGCTGCTTCCCAACTGAATACAACATGGTCACTTTTAAATCAAATGTTAACAAATTCTTGCTGAGCCGTCAACTTAAATAATTCGGACCATTTTACCCATTGTTTCCAATCCTTTCTAGATGTTGTTCATCGCCAATTAACAATCTCATTAACTTTTATCCTGTAGTGGCCTTTGGGCCATGATAAAACGGTGATACACTAGTAAAAAAATAAGTGCTATTTGGGGAGGGAGGGTTGTTGCCATCCGGATTTAGGGTTAGTAGTAGGGTTAATAGAGCTTATTAGGGAGAGGGTACTGTTGCCACATGGCACCTGGACTTAGGGTTAGTCGTAGGGTTAATAGAGCTTTTTAGGGAGAGGGTACTGTTGCCACCTGGACTTAGGGTTAATATAGCTTTTTATGGAGAGGGTACTGTTGCCACCTGGACTTAGGGTTAGTCGTAGGGTTAATAGAGCTTTTTAGGGAGAGAGTACTGTTGCCACCTGGACTTAGAGTTAGTCGTAGGGTTAATAGAGCTTTTTAGGGAGAGGGTACTGTTGCCACATGGACTTCGGGTTAGTCATAGGGTTAAGGAGTGTTTTCCTTTATTATCCTCCTCCCAAAAAACACACAAAATTTATCTCCCTTAATAACAACAAAAAATATTTATTATTAAGGTTTTTTGATGGAGAGGTTATGTGGTTAGTTGGCTAGTTCGGAAGAATGTCAAGATGAAGAACACAACGAGAATTGTTCGGTAAGCTGGTTTTGTCGATGAACGAATGCTGAATCCTGGGAGTTCCATTCTAACAGGCCTGTTTGTAGCGAAACGGAGAGAACACGATACAATCCTATCAAGCGGCAATCAAATCGGGAACTTATTTAAAATGTCTTTTTGGTCGCAAAGATACGTCTACATGTATTAATCTTACTTCTGTGCATATGTATCATAACACCCACGGAGTTAACAGTCCAAGCTCGAGCATAAAGCCAAACCACGACTCAAGCTAACGCATGATATTGCATGTACATTTAAACAAAATAAGTCCTCATGTAACTGCTACAGTCATATGCCCTTAAAACGCTATCCGGTTAGACAATGGGCCGAAAATCAGTGGTCATTTAACGTTAAATTTACATGCAAAACTGATCCCCGACTCTAAATTCTAAATAATTGTTTTTTTTCTCCAAAAGTTTTTTTCTGGGTAATCACACGTAATAGCCTAAGAAAGTAGAATCTCATTTTATTTTGAAGGGTGTGGGGATTTAGCCTCATATATTTTTAAATGTGGATATAATTTTCTTTTGAATTTGACAAACTTTTTAATGTTTTTTTCCCGTTATGTATTGTGGCCAAGATTTTGATAAATTAATTTGGAGATTTTTATCTATATTTCTCCCATGTGTCATTTTTTTCTATTTATCCATTTGTGCCATTTTCACTGGTGCCATTTTTACCTAAATTCGGGCTGAGAGGCAGAGGGACATAGGCTTTTTTAATTTAATCCCGGATAACGCCGGGTCTTTACTTCATGAAGACAAGACGTGTGGCTGTGGCACAATTTTTTTTTCTTCTTCTTCTTCTTCTTCGTCTTCTTCTTCTTCTTCTTCTTCTTCTTCTTCTTCTTCACGGACGCGTTTTAAAATTACCCCTCGACTTTTCCGTGCCCCTCCCCCCTCTTTATTCCTTCCACTTTTTACACAAATCATATTATTAAAATAAATTCTATTCGCTACTGAAGCGTTTTATTTAACGCCCACCCACAATGGGAGTATGTGACACAAGGTCGGAAAGTGGGATTTGAAAAGCCAGCGCCCGAGAAGGTGAGCGCTCTGGCCATTAAAAATTGCCTGGGCAGCCCCGTCGGCATTCCCCGGTAGGGGCGCCTCAGGCAGTAAGCAATAAACTTACTCCTCCCCAAAGAGGGGAGGCGAAGCCTGGGAGGGTGGACCTCCTAGAACTGCACAGGACAGACCCATAGACCGGCGTAAATCAAGCCCCGAAGGGCAAGACAATACCGATCTATGAAGTGCAGTATCCATCGGAACAGATACTACACTTTGATCATTAGCCAAGGCCAACGAGGGGGAGACAACCTGGGGGAGGGGTGTTCACATTACATTTAAATGCCCGTATCTTGGTACATTCCTGGAAACAGGGAGCAGGAGGGAATTCCACAGCAAGTGGTCCCAGTAAAGAAGCTATGAGAGTAGAAAATTTTCCCACATCTAGAGACCTCTACAGTGAAGGGCTGTGATTTTGCTGCTAGTCGGGTGGCTCGGGAGAATTTACGTTGAAGGGGCCAGAGGACATTCCGTGGAAGCACTTGTAAAATAATTATAGGGATGAAACACTGCGGCGATGCGGCAGGGGCTGGGGCTTAGCAGACAGTGCAGGGCTTATTCGATTAGAATAATGTTTAAGGTTTAATTAATCCATTAAAATAATTTATTTGCTTCAGGTTATTTTGAAGAGGTCGATATATTGTAATATTTATTTAAAATAAAATGAATCGGGTTTGATTTTTAATTGGATATAAAAGAATTTTATTTAATTTTCAATTTTAACCTTAATGTGTCGACGAGATTTGCGTTTATGCAAAAAAACAGAATGGATTTACCGAAAAACGAAGACAGTGTATGTTTATATCTTTCAAGAAATTCGTATTTCTTTCTTTCTTTATTTAAAAACAAAACAAAAAAAAGCATACGAACACATTTAAATAAGGTCTTACTTACTTTTTTCACTTTTCTTTTGTCCGATTTATGATTTTTACGGTGAGAAAAAGAGAAAATATGAGAAAAATGTACACAACTAAATTTGTGAATTAACTAATTTCTTTTTTTCACGAAAAATGCGAGGAAAAATGATAAAATCTCTTTAAGAGAAGAATTGAAATCAAAGGGCAGATAACTCCGATTTTAATCTGGACGATTTAATTTAAAGAAATTAGACTTTTCCGTAAAATGTTGGGTCCTGCTGCAATTTCACTATGACATGTTAGACCCCTCTTTAAAAAAATAGCTTTAAAAAATCTATAAACTTTGTTATGTACTCACGTGGTAGCTGAAAAGAAGACGGCACACCAAAAATTACGCAAATTCATCAAGTATTTATTAAATTAAAAATTAAAAAAAAAAAAAACGATTGTATCTATATGTCGCCATTTTTCTTATATTTGACATTTTCCGAAAGTAATCTCCCTTGTCGACTTAGTACGCTGAAATGTCTACCGATACGAAGATAGTTTTTTTTCTTTCTTTTTCTTATAATTTAATAAATACTGGATGAATTTGCGTATTTTTTCCTGTACAATCTTATTTTCAGCTAACACGTAAGTACATAATAAAGTTTATACATTTCTTGAAATATTTTCATGTCATTGTGAAACTGCAGAAGCACCAAAATTTGTATGGCGGATACTATGGGTACGTTGAACAGAATGCTCCCGTTTTTTTTATTTTTTATATATAATAATCGATAATAATTAGAATTCATTTTAACAAAAAAAATAAATAAATAGAGGGGGTGTCTTATGCGTTTGCTAATTTCCGTCTTGTAAAAACTAGAGAAAAAAATGTGACCCGTTGGGTCACTCATTGAGCTTGAATAAGATTGCTTGAATTAAGATAAAAGTGAGTTTGCAAAGCCAGTTAAATTTAAAAAAATAAAAAATCAGCCTCTCTCTCTCTCTCTCCCCCCCCCCCCGCTTTCTCTCCCCCCCCTATCTCTCTCTTTAGCTATAGTTTTGTAGAAATTAGAGGGGGTACCACTAGCTTTATCAGAAGAACAAACTCTTCTTTTACACTTTTTAAAATCAGTTTTATTTATTTTGGTTAAAAAGAAAGTGTAGTATCTGTTCCGATGGATACTGCACCCCATAGACCGATATCGTCTTGACCTTCGGGGCTTGATTTACGCCGGTCTGAGGGTTTGTCCTGTGCAGTTCTAGGAGGTCCACCCTCCCAGGCTTTGCCTCCCCTCTTTGGGGAGGAGTAAGTTTATTGCTTACTGCCTGAGGCGCCCCTACCTGGCAATGACGACGGGGTTGCCCAGGCAATTTTTAATGGCCAGAGTGGTCACCTTCTCAGACGCTGGCTTTTCAAATCCCACTTTCCCGACCTTGTGTCACATCTTACCTTGTGGGAGGAAGATAAATAGAGGTTTAAGTTACAGGTATAGAAGAAATGCCAAAGCGCTCAGAGTCGGACGAGCATACCTGCTTCAGGTGTGGTCGTGTCTTGAATCTAACTGTTCCATGCCTACCATACATGCATTCGGCTTGATGTCTTCAATCTGACTGCTGAAAAGCAGGAAAAAGTGTATATACAGTTCTACGAGAGTACCTCCCATGCACAGTGTTCTAATTGGATAATGTATTAATCACTAAGTGTTAGAGTGTAGGCTTACACACAAAAAAATAGTTCACCAACGTATAACTGCTACAGCTTAAATAGTATTATTACTTGTGATGATATTCCCTTTCGCTTATAATGGACTATTCTAATCTTCTGCTTTATAGTTAGTTTTATCTTTGACTGTTGAGAGAGAGAGAGAGAGAGAGAGAGAGAGAGAGAGAGAGAGAGAGAGAGTATGAAATAAGAGTAAGGGGTATAAACAACATAGGTCATTCTGATAGACAGAACCTTAGTAAAAAAAAATGTGTTACTTGGTGAGTAAATTACAAATTACGGTTAATTAGAATTGTAGCAGTTACATTTTGTAACAAACTATTTTATTGTGATGTAAACACAAATAAACTACACAGAGTGATTGGCCTATCAAACAATGAAATCACTTTGTGTAAGGATACATTTCAATTGAACTACTTGTTCAGTGTTCCCGCAAAAAGTGAGTGAGAGATTTAATACAGCAACGAAGAAAAGCCTCCTCACTCTTGTCTAACTCACAAGCAAGGTGGAACTTATTCAAGCGTTTGACGTCAACTCTTTTCGTAACAATTATTTCTCTGTATTTAACACTGTTTCAGTCCTGCCAAAATAAAGACTTTGCTATGTAACCCCCAAATATTGTTCTGTGATTTCTACTTCCTTCCAGAAAGATCTTCATTCAACTATTTTTGTGATGGAAATCGCTCCAGACAAGGTATGAAGCCACTTTTTCTTTTTTTTTTTTTTTAACATAGTTCACCCCAAACAAGGCAGGCCGCCACTGTAGACGTAAGGGGCTACTGAGAAAAAGAAAAGGGGGGAAGGTAGGGGGTGGTCAATCTAGATTGGGATCAACGCAGCAAGGTGTCTGTTTACATTAGTTTTAAACTTCTGCATGTCTGTACTGTTGGGGAAACAGGGGGCAGGGAGGGAGTTCCAGAGGCCAGCAGTACGAGGAAAGAAGCTATTTGAGTAGAAGGCTCTCCGACATCTGGGGACCTCCACAGTGAATGAATGAGATTTAGTTGATTGTCGGGTTAGTCTAGTGAATTTACGTTGATGGGGCACCAGAGTAGCCAATTCATCGGAGCATAATCCATTGAAGTATTTGTAAAACAAGCACAAGGATGCTACATTGCAGCGATGGGACAGAGGCTGGAGCTTGGCTGACAGTGAGGGACCTATTAGGTTGGCGATTCTTTTTTGGACCTTGTCAAGGAGGGAGAGACTAGTAGATGATGCACCAGCTCAGATGTGACAACAATACTCCATGCATGGGCGGATGGTGGCTTTGTAGAGATACAGGATAATGTCAGGTGTGAGGAGTTTACTAGCACGGTAGAGGGAGCCAACCTTCTTTGCGGCAGCCTTGGCAATGTCTTCAATGTATTTGTTCCAATTCATGTTACCTGTGAAGGTTAGGCCGAGGAGTTTGAATGATGAACTCTCAGGTAGGGTGTTATTTGCCATGACAATCGGTGGTTGAAAAGGTTCCTTGTAGTTATTGAAGGAAAGGAGTTTTGTCTTTGCGGCATTAAAAGTTGATGTCAGGAGCTAAAAAAAACAAAAACTTCAAGATCAAAAACTAGCGAACGATAACTGTTAAATGGATAGATTCCGGCTCCACACATGGAATGTGAGGACTAAAAGACTAAATAACAGAAGTGAGAGTTACGAGGCTACCGAAAGTTAACTGAAGGTCCAATTTCTACTCTCCTGCTTACAAAGATGGGGTTAGCGATATCTTATTCACTTCTGAAAATAAACTTAAGTTGGTTCTTTACTAGATGGCCTTTCTAAGTGATAAACCATGACATCAAAGAACAATTAAAATGTAATGTTTTTAACAAAACTCAATCCCAAACCAAGGAATATTTTAACATGTATTTTGTTTGATTAAAATAGATTGGAAAATTATGGAAACAAAAGTTGATTAACTCAGCTTTAGTATAATAATAGAAAAAAAATATTTTGGATGATTCTATTAGATTTTTGTCTAATCTTCGGGCTAGGATAAAAGTGTAGTATGCGTTCTGTTCTCACACAAAGGAGAAATCCTCCTACACTACCAACTAAGAGTACCCCTTTTTTTCAGGGGCTTGATTTCATGCCATATTTATAAAACGACCTTGTGTCTCACTTTTCCTGATGGCGAGGCAAACAAACATGAATTTTTATTTTTGTATCCTTGTCCCCCCCCCCCCCAAAAAAAAATACCGAAAAATAAAAATGGGAATATATTTTTTCATGTGATGTGATTACGTGTTAACAGCCTCGAAAAATAACAAAAAAAGTTATTTAAAAAAATATATGCTTAAAATTTGTTGACACTATAAATTTAATGTAAAATAATCACCCACTTCCTGACTAATGATCACCCACTCTTTAATTTGATAGCTTAGAAAAAGAATAGATAACCATTTTTTTTTTTTAACTTCTAATACGGTTGCCATAGATTTTAATTTCCAACATGGTCGTTATACAAATAAATTTAGTTACGGAAAATAAAGATAAATAAAAAATTTTTCTTTGTGTTACCATCCTCGATTTAGGGTTAGTGACCGCTTCGGGTTAAAGAAGTTATTTTATTTTATTTTTAGAACTACTATGTTGGAAAAAATAGTTACCCGTACTTTCCTATGGAAATGTGTGATCATTTTCTCTTGCTGGTCAGGAAATGGGTGGCCATTTTACACTAAATTTATATAATAAAGTCTACTTTGCTTTTAAAATAATTTTTTGCAGATAGTTTTTCAGGCGGTTGAGGTGATATTGCAAGAAAAAAATCAAGGGAACATCTGCCATTATTTACCAGCAGATCATTACCACTGTCAACCAAGGGATGAGTCTATCAGGCATGTGTACACAGTTTGATGATGTATGGAAATGAAAGCTAGCCAGTTAGGGTTGAGGATATGCATTGCATGGAGATCAATAGTATGAGAATGATACAATAGATGTGTGATGTAAGTCTTAAAGACAGGCTTAGTTCTGATAACTTCAGAGGAAGATTAAATCTGGACAGTATAAGGAGATGTGTGCAGAACAGGAGACTTCGATGGTATGGTCACATTAAAAGAATGGATGAGAGTTTATGGGTTAGTAAATATAGAACAGTTGAGGCAGCAAGTACAGTTAATAAGGGAAGGCCAAGAAAAACATAGTAGGAAGTGATGAAAATGGGTTTGAAAGAAAAAGATAAATAAAGACCTGGCCAGAGATAGGTTAGTTTTGAAATAATTTTTAAAGCAATTTAAAACATGCCAGCATGTAAAACGAACATTAAACCGAATATGATGATGGTGATACCATTGTTACATTTACAGGTGTCTAATACACGTTGCAATGTCGGGCGTCGTAGAGCTCTCGTCTGTTTAATCTCAAAACGGGTCGATGTGTCGCTACTATTCGCGTTTCCCCATTGCAGGGAAACTATTCGTACTACCGTGATTTTGACTCGTTGTTGTATGGAACTATTTGTACTGACCGTTCTTGCTTCTCTTTCTCCATTGTGTCGGGCTGCTATCCGCCATCATGTCGCCGTCGTATGCTTGCATCGGCTGCTATCTCTCTGTCACTTCGTCGGGCGGTTTCCTGTCGGCTGAAATCAAATCCTTTATGCACAATAAAATATGATAAGGCTTTTACTTTTTTTAATTCAGAGCCATTTTATGTACTATTTCACTAGTCGACACTGAGTAAGTTCGTTGGAGAAGAGAGAGAGAGCCTACGCTAGTAAATTCCTAACTATTTAGCTATTTGTAAAGGAAGAAAGATTGGAGATTCACTCTGGCTCTCATTTTTGGAGATTCGAAATCCCTCAGCTTGTAACATCTACATGACTCTCGTTGTTCTCCTGTTGGCTTCCAATCGAGAACTGAAATATCAACACCAGTTTTCCCAGCAGGAAAAAACTGTGACGTCACGAAATCTTGTGATCAACACGCAGGTGTGACCTAACCTTTAAACTTACGGTCTCGTCAACTGTCCCCGCGAATCATGGGAACGCATCACACCAACTTTGCATGGGATGACTCCGCTACAAATCGTGCAAGTCAAACCCGATCTCCAACAGATGCGTCCATCCCCATAGAGCCATTATCTAATATAAAAAAAAGCAATCCTAAGATTTTTATTTTTACACACCTCTCTGCAGGGTCTGGTCAGAACCAAGGGTTAGTACGACTGGACCTCCAAAGTCCAACCTCTTCAACCGGCCACTTCTCGGCCCATGACATAATCTCCGGGATGTAAGGAAATCTCTCTTACGATCAATATCGGCTGTCGTGGCCACCCCCGTCATAACATTATCGGGCGACATCGCCCCATCACCTGATCAGTTCACCACTGAACCCACAACGTTCTGACCTCTGACCTCGGGGCACTCACACCAAACATAGGCATACACTCACCGTACACTCGTACTCCATAGCATCGATTTTTTAATTTTTTAACATGGTTCACCCCAAACAAGGCAGGCCGCCACTGTAGTCGTAAGGGGCTACTGAGAAAAAGAAAAGGGGAGAAGGTTGGGGGGGGGGGGTCAGCCTAAGAGTGGGTTGGCCAAGGTGGGTACTTGTTTGGTGCCAATAAGCTCACACAACCAGTCCATTAGTCACGACCTGGTCCATGGGGGTTGTGGCCTCGGGAAAGCCCACCGGAGATAATTGCAGGGTCCCTTTCCATGCGCGACATGCCATATACAACTACTCACGGTATTATGCAACTGATGATGGAGCATCCGTTCTTGGTGCTACCCAAGAGTTTGGGCTCCTTCCTATCAGTTGGAAACAGCAGCCAGACAAGCTGTCTAACCTGTACCCTCAACCTGTTGGAAGAAGATAGACCCAGACTGGTCATGTAAGACTTAGTAACGAAAAAACTTTCCCCAAGTTGCCCAAATAGAGAGAAAGTAAACGGCGTTCATTGTCCTAGTAAGGAAACAAGGCTAGGCACTGAGTGTTTAGAGGCGTCCCAGTGCTGTTAGCTCTGCGCCTTACTTATAAACAAAGAAGGAGTGCAAGGGCCGGCGATAGGCAGAACCTATCTACTCCTTAAGCAATTGTAGGTTTGCAAACCGGATATTTTGTTCGAGATTCCAACTCTAGGAAGGTTGTCGATCAGGACTAAGGAGGCCTCCCTCCCCAACTGTTTACAACCGATGGTCATTTTCTAACTGGCGGACATTTCTGCGAACTACGGGGAACAACAGAAACCCCTAGTTCAAAACATATAACCTAATGGTCAGCACACGATTTTAATTTTAGGTGCCGTTCTATCCTTAAACACTATATCTGCACTCGGTTCAAGACACCTCTGTGGAAACAGTGTGTCTTTTGGAGTGGTATCTCTGACACCACGCCGGGCCTCAATCCGATCACATTTCCTATCTATTTGCTATTCCAGGACCCGAAAATACGGCACCTTCTTTCATGTTGAACCTATCCATGGCTATTTCTGCCCCTGACATGCGCCAAAGTGCTTCCTCTCACCAAAATAAACTCCAAACCCTATTGCTGCGGACTCGCTTGCATCGCTTTGCTAACTGTACTTTTCCCGTGATTCTAACTATGTCGTGGGAGTGGAGAGGCGTCTCTGCGCATGGTTGGTCACATCCAAAACCTAGGACGGACCCGTTCCTACTTAGAATTATCACCATTCATGCTTGATTGACCAAGGCAAAATGCGGCAAATCCCGAGGTCCCCAACGATTATCCACAATCCGCTATTCTTTTCATAGCCACAAAATCGCTTTCTCATGCATGTGCACCGAACAACTCTTTGTCCGTATCATCGCAAGCCCCCTCATCGGCTACCTCAACGGGTCATGCACAGCAAACATAACTCTATCCCAACCCTCAGTTAGAAGAGACACGGCCTCAACAGCCTTTTCCTGGGATGTAAGGAAATTCTCCCTACGATCAATATCAGCTCACGGCCATTCCCATCAGAACCTCCACAAAAAAAATCATCGCCTCCCAAAAAGGTCAATCCTCAACATCAGAACTCTGTCTGTGCGTGGCTGACCCTAAATCTATAACACCATAATAACTGTCTTTTTTTTCTTAATTAATTTTAAACGCACGTAACCCAACTTCTTTTTCTGATTACGTAAAAAAAAGACTGGGAAAAACATAACGTGCCTCTCTCTCAATAGATATACATAACAATTTTTTTTTCTTTTAACAACAACAAAGAAAACGAACATGCTCAATTATCGACAACAACAAACAACAATAAAAAAAATATATCTCCCTTCCTCCCCCTACAAGAACAAATACGTATCAATAATTAACAGAACAAGAAAGTCAATAAAGTTTCTTAATCGTCTCTGCTTCCATAAAAAGTTTACGTTCTGCGTGTGTGTGTATTGCTAAGTTCACCGTTTCTTTTTTTTTTCTTTCTTTTTTTTTAAAAAACATTACGTACACACATATATATATATATATATATATATATATATATATATATATATATATTTTCCTTTTACACCTATCAGATTTTGCGTGTGTGTGCAATGCAGAGTTTTCCGGGGTTTTTTCTTTGGTTTCTTTTTTTTTTCTTTCTTTAAAACATTACGTGCATATATATATATATATATTTTTTTTTTTTCTTTTACACTTATCAGATTTGCGTGTGTGTGTGTGTGTGTGCGCTGCAAAGGTCTCTCTCTTTCTCGTGTCTTCTTTCTGTTTTTTTTTTCATAAAAGTTCGCCCTGAATCTCGATCAACATAAAACGAAAGCTTTTCTTACAACTTCTTGGACCCTTCGTTGTGTTTGAAGTCTTCTTTTTCTCGTGGCAACTCAGGTTCGTATCTTTCCTCCTCAAGATGGGGGAGGGGTAGGCCAACTTGCACCAAATCGCCATTGTTACATTTACAGGTTTCTAATACACGTTGCAATGTCAGGCGTCGTAGAGCTCTCGTCTGTTGAATCTCAAAACGGGTCGATGTGTCGCTACTATTCGCGTTTCCCCATTGCAGGGAAACTATTCGTACTACCGTGATTTTGACCTGTTGTTGTATGGAACTATTTGTACTGACCGTTCTTGCTTCTCTTTCTCCATTGTGTCGGGCTGCTATCCGCCATCATGTCGCCATCGTATGCTTGCATCGGCTGCTATCTCTCTGTCATTTCGTCGGGCGGTTTCCTCGTCAGCTGAAATCAAATCCTTTACGCACAATAAAATATGATAAGGCTTTTACTTTTTTTAATTCAGAGCCATTTTATTTACTATCTCGCTAGTCGACACTGAGTAAGTTCGTTGGAGAAGAGAGAGAGCCTACGCTAGTAAATTCCTAACTATTTAGCTATTTGTAAAGGAAGGAAGATTGGAGATTCACTCTGGCTCTCATTTTTGGGGATTCGAAATCCCTCAGCTTGTAACATCTACATGACTCTCGTTGTTCTCCTGTCGGCTTCCAATCGAAAACTGAAATCTCAACACCAGTTTTCCCAGCGGGAAAAAACTGTGACGTCACAAAATCTTGTGATCAACACGCAGGTGTGACCTAACCTTTAAACTTAAGATCTCGTCAACTGTCCCCGCGAATCGTGGGAACACATCACACATACTTTGCACGGGATGACTCTGCTACTAATCGTGCAAGTCAAACCCGATCTCCAACAGATGCGTCCAACCCCATAAGGCCATTATCTAATACCATATGTAACATCTGCTCTTGTGTATTCACTAATTTTTCTAGTGTGTTTCTAATTACATGGAGGTCATCGCCTGACATTATCCCAAAAAGCTAGCTCAGAGCATTGCCAACAAATGGCAATATTGAACGCTTCGACCTGTGGGCCATAAACCTACAGTCTTCATATTTCGGCAGTTCTTTCTGTTGAGATTCTTTCTTAATCTCATAATTCATATTGCTTATCAAAGACTCAACGCAAAGGTGACATCCCGACAAACTCTTGTGGGAAATATTTTGTCCCAGACTGGACGTTCCTTATACATTGCTCTGAGGATTGTATGGTTCAAGGTAAATTGACAATACTACTAATCACCTTGCATGTGTGAGTGATATCTCATTCTTCTCCCGAAAGATAACATTTTAGTACTCTTCAATCACAAAACTTGACCCAGAAAGCAACAAGAGGGTCCAAAGAACAAGGACTGCCATCCTACAACGTGAAAGATATTCTTATTAGCATGGCTTGACACAAACCTGTTACAACGCAATACATGGTACCACACATTTCACACTATGAACCAGAATTAGCGTCATGTGCCACAAAAAGACTATTGTAGCAGTTACCTCCTCCTTTCAAAACATAACTACACCGGTTGGCCGTTAGGTGGCGCTTTTTCACCGACAGGTGGCGCTGTAAAGCGACACCAGAGTTATCTGCCCTTCGGACTATAAAACCAGGTGCATAACGGAAAATCGATCTCTTCTTCACCAGCCTCAACAGAAGTATGCTGGCACCTGCGCTCCGTCTCTCTCTCTCTTCTCTGGTCGACAGAACGACGCTAATACACTAACGTTTCGTCTAACGCTTTTCTTTTCAAACGGCATCGGAATACCAACTACCAACACACGTTTCTTCCGTCAACACGTGGTCAAACAACGGTAAGAGTTCTCAACTCGTTTTCTTTGGGTACGGCTTTCAAAGACTTTCCCCTCGCCGGATTCATTTCTTCTTATACCTTTTCAAGAACTGTTTTTCCATCGACACACATGCATACATCACACACTTCATCATTCCACGTACACACACGTTCAATAAACGTTATTTGAACTACTTCATTTTGTTTATTAATTATTACTCTGTCTTTGCATGCAACATTGTTTGATTCAACTGAACACGTTTATAATCGGGGGAACACGACCCTCGATCCTAACACTATAACTCCTATTTACCCTGTCACTCGGAAGCTAGTATAATTGCCCATTTCCCCATTGTCTTCTTTTCTATCTTCATCCTACAACATAGCAGCCAGCAAATCAAGAAGACTTTTCAATTGTTTTTTCTTTGTTTTTCGTGTATCAGCACTAACATTAGTTACCTGTGTGCTGACAGAACTTTCATCCATGAAACCTGCAGCTCCACCAATTTTCTCCCTCTCAATGGACATTTGTGCTACCTGAATATTGTTGTTTGATTCATTACCAGGTGATTCATTTGATACCCTCTCTATATATGTAGATTCAGGTGCCCCCCTTTCTGGGGAACAACCGTTACGAGTGTATGAGCCATTAGATGTGCTATTCATGTAATTATTCACATCTATGCTTGAAACGCTTTTTATGTCATTTTACTATGTGTCATGATACGGCATTTGCAATCAATGGGACGTTAGATTCATCGTCTGAGTTCAAACATTGATGTCGACACTTGCACTCTAGAAAGTTGGCATGTTCCACTTCCGATTTGGAACAACCAATACGATTTTTCGTAACAACCTCTCTGTAGTTGGAATTTTAATTCTTCAATTGACACCACCCGTAGGTGATCGGCATGTATCTTTTTGACCGAGCCTGTCAATGAGTCTCTAATTTTGTCAGACAGGCCAGTCTTTTCGACCATCACATAATATGGCCGCCAGTGCACATCCAATTTCCCTCTGTTTTGGTGTTTTTTTAAAAGATACTAAATTACCAATCTGAAACTCTACGTCCTTTGTCTTACTAAGAGACTCATCCATCAATGCTTTTCCTTGCTTTCCTAATATTCTTAACTAAAGTGAAGGTGCAATGCATTTCTTGTAGAGCGAGTTTGTGATGTTCATCACCATAATATACATAACAAAGTCTTAATATGTTGTCCAACAGCAGAATAACAATCCTATTATAGAGCAGATGATAGAGTGAAAAATGTGTGATCTCACTCACACAGAATCTGCCAACTATGAACATTTAATTGATGTAAACGTCCCACGACTGTTAAATCTTTTTAGCTAGAACATTGTGTATCGTTCTATGAAACCTCTCAACCTCCTATTTCTCTCAGGATGAACATTTAGATCCTCTAATTAAGTTCATGATTTTGTTGATATTCTATTGCCTGTTAAAAGCTGAAGTGGTGCTCCAAATCGGGAGAAAATTACATTGATTAACAGATCTATCACTGTGTCTGCGTTCTTGTTAAGAACAGCAAAAGCCTACGGCAAACTACTATACATATCTATGAATGTCACTATGTATTGATTTCCCAAAGGACTCATTGGGTAGGGCCCTGAGATATCTAAAACCAGCTTAGTGAAGGGGAAAAGAGTCAAGTTGCACTCCTACATATGAGGTTGCTGCTTCGTAAAGTTCCTAGCTTAGCACAGAATAAACACTTACAAACTTATCTATCTCTAAAAGCCAATAAGCCAGTTTAGTTGTGTACAAGGTTTTCTCATCATAGTATTGTATAAGTACACTTTTTCTAGGCCAAGACGACACATATAGCCTGACCAGAAGTTCGTCGTCGGGTTGAGACAAGTAATACACTATTTCGTCCATTAATACATATTCCTTTTGTTCTGTTTTGGTAGCACTACTATGCTTTATTCTAATTTTCAGGTCTATAATTTTTTGTCGAATTCTGTTACCGATGAGTCATCAGCATTTCTTTGGCTCGAAAAGATTCAAATTTATTGAACAAATTAAGTAATTCCTATTGTCTATATCTACCAGAACATCAGCACTATCCTGACTTGTATTTACAGCACATGATAAGAGATCTGCACAAACATTATTTTTACCTCTAAGGTCACTACCTTAGAGGTAAAAATAATGTTTGCTGCAATTGTAACAAGTCATAATTAAAGCCCATGTCTGTTTAAGACCATATGCCTGTCCCCAACAATCACCGTCAACCTCCATTTTCATCTTTTTAATCTATGTCGTCTCTCGTCTTGATGACCACCGAGAGCACATGCACAAGTTTACAAGTATACTAAAACATAAAGAAAAACACAAACTCATATACCTTATGTATAGGTGAGTTGTGCTCTGGGTGTGTGTGACACTGTCACAGAAAAGAATCACCAAACGCTAGCGTCCACATTTTTGTCAAGTTCCAGTATATCAGCTAGGACCCAACTGGGATAATTTGTCTGTTGACACCATTGTCCTTCGCTCGTCAGCTCATCATCCACTCAACCCGATCTACTGGTCTACTCTGATCTGTCGCGATCTCATCTCTGCCGAGCTCTGATTGCTAAATATATTTAGTTTCGGCCAGAAATGCTAAACGTCCGGTCTTGCATCTCAGTTACACCCAGCTGATTAGAGGACATGACTCGCCCTCTCAACCACTCACAATTGTCCACCCGGAAACCATCAAACAACCTGTCAAGCGCCCCCAACACAATATTCTTGGCTGTGTATATGGCGGGGGGGAGCAGTCCATAGTATTACATCTGTATTTACTTGTGTATAAATTGAGTAAATGGTCTATGGGTCTGTGGAGGTGATGAAAATTGTGCTACACAAGTGGTTGTTTAGTTGGTGAAGTGTATGGCATAAACCTACTTCTCTATAGTTAACCACCTTGTCTGTGTGTCACTTAACTTATGAGATAAAAAAATAACTTATTATTTCTACCTCTTTATTCTCCCTCTGATCATAAACCAGTTGAGAGAAACATGTGCCAGTCGAATGATCAGAGGCGTTGGTATATAATCTATAGTCTTTATTTGGATCGGGATAGGCTAATATTAACATCTCTGTGAGTTTCATTTTTAGGCTATCAAAGGCAGCCTGACATGCATCGTCCAGTTGGAAACCTGCATACTTTCTTGTTAGCTCAATCAATGGCCCAGCAATATTAGACAAATTTCTTAAAACTCAACAGTAATACCAGGCTCTCACTTGTTTAACTGTGTTTTTTGGTTTTATATTTTACTTCAATACACCCCAAACAAAGCACACTGCCAGTGAGACATAAAGGGTTAGAGCGAATTAGGATGTCTCCTATAAATCTGGCCCCTAAGAGAAGAGTTGTGCAGCAAGATTCTTGTTCACATTACATTTAAATTTATGCATTTTGGTACAGTCGGGGAAACGGGGAGCAGTGGCAATGTGCCTTGTTTGGGGTTAATAAAAGTAAAAAAATAACAACATAAACACAAGGTATTATACATATTCAGGGACGCACCCAAGATGGAACTGATACACGTACCACTGATATTACGACCTAGCGAAACAACAGCGACATTATATTTATATATGGAGGTAACATACATGATAGAGATCGAATGTTTTTACAAATCAATTGTACATCCACATTGCAATGTCAGCATCTTTTCTTTGCAACATATATTGTGCCGCGATGCTAAATGAGCACTTTCATGGGGTGGAGCCTAAAAGATTAATACACGGATTCACGACGCATATCGTCAGTTCCGACATAGCTCACCAGTGGGCGTACAAAATGGGCATTTCATAATTAAATAACAAGGTCAACAATTTATTTACACAAATAAACAAAATATTTAGCATATGTCGGATGTGAGTTTGGTATAAATTGACTGTTTTTGACCACAGAACGTCATGATGGCAGTACCTACCACTTCATACGCGACACAAGAATTTACAACACAGACTATTTTAATGGGAAAATCTTGCATGACGAAGAAACAAACGTAAGAAAACTCAAGTTATATACTCGGATTTATAGATGGGAGTCTGCGAACGAGTTTACTTTCAAAGACGGTGAAACGATAAAGACAGCAAAAGATGCTCTCACACAGAGCTGATAGAGAACAGTTGATACATGTATATAATAAAGCTGACAAAAGTAACGATTTCAACCGATTAAATATGCTAAAATGTCATATGGCGGATGACACTATCAAGTGTGAAAAAGTTTTTAACCCTTAACTTTTAAGATCTTATCTGAGTAAAGAAGCAGATAAGTAAAGAGGCTCAGATTGTCAGGTTTATAGATGGATTTTTTCAAGTCAAAGTTAAATAAGACATTCTCTAATTTTTTTTTTACTTTTGACTGGCACACACGCACAATCTGAAATAAAACTTTATTCAAATCCAAGTTTAATTCTCTCTCTCTCTGTATATATATATGTATTCATGCACATGTTACATTCGAATGTATAACACCAGACAGTAGTATACCTCTACTATATAGTTTATTTATTTCAATATACAAAGGAGACCAGCCTGTGATGTAAAAAAGAATTACAAGTCTAGAGACTTATGGCAGATAAAAAAGTGTTCAATGTTCAGTCAATTTATAGCTCACACAAGTTAAGGAACTTTTAAACTTAGCCCTGTTAACTTTCTGTTGGTGATGATGTGTTAGTGTGTGTTCATTTTTGTTTGGGTGGTTCCTCATGTTCACTACATGATATTATTATTCTGTCTATTTTTGCTGCGTATTCATCATCATGGATCATGATGCTGTACTCTTCCGTCTCTTCTTCATCATATCAACAGAAGGTTTAGATTCTGTCTCAAATGTGCTTAGTACTACAATGTAAGTGTTCATCTCGTAACACCGAATTAAATCTTTCCACATAGTCTAGAGCTGTAGCATTTCATATGTAGTTTTCTAAATGTACAGTCTGCTCTGCAAAGCCTGACATTTATTCATGACCACTTTCCACGGGTCATTCTTTAGCATTGACAGACATGGAGTTCTTTTTAATAGCAAGTAATACATGCAAAATTCATGAGTCCATTCCGGATAATTCTTAGAATGAAATATTTGCCGAATTGCTGATCCCATAATGTGAAGAGCATTAATCTTTGGTCGTATTTTCGAAAGAGAGACGACTGAAATCTATGACATCGAATTGATGGTACCTGCACCATTCCACTATGAGATTATTGTGATGCTCCAATATCAGTTACGATCTATATCGAAATATTCCTGTTTCCAGTTCTCCACATTGATGACTGTGGCTGCTATTGTTATGATTTAAATTTGTGATCTTACCAGATTCCAGGGCAAGAATTCATCTTGTCTGGTGGCGTATCCAGCTAAGTGCTTTTACTTGCGGTTACATTACTTGGAGAAGCTGCACCATTCCTCGTATGAGCCAGTCTATTCCCGTGTCGAGGAGATCTTATTTGGGCTTTGAATACTATGTTCTTTTGAATATTTGGTCAGGGTTTACTTGTAGGGTAAAGCATCCTCATGTTAGGTTGTGTAGAGAACCCTTGTACAGAGATACCGAAGACACATGAGGATGGTGTCTAGTGGGTAATTCAACTCCCCTCGCATATGTTGCTTTAAACTTCACTTTTGGGAAAAGGATGTATTACACAAGTCACAAGAATATGGCTTCTCTCTTTTGTTTCATTTTACTTCAGTCAAAGTTCTCAGAAATCAAGGGGCCCCTTTCTGGGGCTAATACTTGATCTCTATATGCGATACATAGACATTCGAATATTTCATTAACGTTTTCCTTTACTTGTAAAACGTTGAGTTCCGTTTTTCAAAATTTTATTATCTTTTTGTTTTTGCTAGGGATGAGGCATCCTACCGCATGCCAGACACTCACCTGCTTTTTCAGACACTCCAGCCGAGAGATCTTTTTAAGATTCTAACCGTCACTTTAAGTGCAATTGTTTGTATCTCTCTTGCACTTGGTTCACCGGGTATATTCGCTAGGTAGTTTTTGAAATTCTTTTTCATGAGTTCGGTTGCTCCTATAATTACTGGGATGGAGATTTTCCTAAGATTCCAGTTTCTTTTCATGTCATACATAAGATCTTGGTATTTCGTAATCTTTTCCCTTTCAGCTCTGTTTAAGCCAGCATAATTAGAGACACTGACTTAAACTAGGGTTGCTACTTTCTTCCTTTTGTCCCATATCACTATGTCAGGTTTAACAGCTCCGTTTTC
The DNA here is from genome assembly GCA_963556195.1 of Sepiola atlantica. Lineage (NCBI taxonomy): Eukaryota > Metazoa > Mollusca > Cephalopoda > Sepiida > Sepiolidae > Sepiola > Sepiola atlantica. Next base: position 106,323,618 of record OY744525.1, read on the forward strand.
TAGATATGTAGCTGTAGGGATTGCATAGTCATAGTGAATGGTGTATAACTTATTTCCAACTATTCTTTCTGGTATATGCTCCCAGGACTTGCTGCTACACTGGATATTCAATTTTTTACATATAGTCCATTGAAGGTACTTGCACACTCTGTTGTGTCGCATTGTATAGTAGCCATCCCTCAGCAGAACCTTACACCTGGATGTCAGATGGCTCACACTCTCCACTTCTGTGTGGCAGAACATGCACTTGTTATTGTTGCTGAGATCACTCATCTTTTTAAAGGCATTGGTCATCAAGCCTTGATCTTGAGCAGCCATTATCGTTCTCTCTTGATCATAGTGGAGCGATCCTTTTTCAGCCAGTCTACAGAACCTTCCTAATATATATTCCTGCAATAGTTCATCTAGGAAATACTTAGCACGTTGTTGGTTGGTCCATTCTTGGTTGGCCCATTCTTCCAGTTTTCTGTCTTGGTCTTCCTCTCTAGTTTTTATTTTTCTTATCTTTCTGTTTTTGCTGGAGATGGGGCATCCTACTGGATGCCAGACATTCACCGGCTATTTCAGACACTCCAGCCTAGAGATCTTTTTAAGATTCTAACCGTCCCTTTAAGTGCAATTGTTTGTATTTCTCTTGCACTCGGTTCACCGGGTATACTCGCCGAATCAGTATGTGTCCACATATGTCTCACCAAATATGACTTCTGTGAAAATGTCTAGTTTAAAATTTAACATGAATTTGGTTTCTCCCCAGTGTGAGTTTGCATATGTACCACTAACTGTGCTTTGAAGGAAAAGGAAGATTCACACACTTCACAAGAAAAAAGTTTCTCTTCTTTATTGCTATGCGTTTTTATATGTCGGTTTAATGTGTATTTCCTTGAAAAGAATGAACCACACACTTCGCATGAGTATGGCTTTTCTCTTGTGTGTATTCTCACATGCTTCATTAACTTTGAATTCTCTGAAAAGCCACAACCACACATTTCACAATTGTAGGGTTTCTTTTCAGTGTGTGTCCGAATATGTACCAATAACTGTGCCTTGAAGGAAAAGAAAGATTCACATATTTCACAAGAAAAAGCATTCTCTCTGGTGTGTGTCCGCATATGTTGTTTCAAGTTTGACTTAGATGTACACGCCTTCTTACAAACTTCACAACAGTGTGCTTCCTCTCCTTTATGTGTTTTGGAGTGTCTTTTTAAAGCTGCAGTAGTAAAGAATTTGCATTCACAAGTTTCACACTGATATTTCTTTTCGGGACTGCTTTCCATACTGCTTCCTTTATCGATATTACTTCATTTCATTAAGCAGACAGAAGTCAAATTAAGAAAATTTTTACGAATGTAATCTGTAAATAAAAGAAAATTAATTATATTTAAAGTATAACTTAAAAAGACAAGAAATTATTTAAACCTGAATTTCAATAAGAGCTGTTTTGTTGAATAATTGGACATGAAATATCACTTCATGCAATCAAAATAAAAAGCTTTAAAAATAAAAAAGTAATTATCTAATCAAACCTTTAAAATGGACTTTATTATTGAAATTTGGTGCTGCCTCACACCTGAGGCAGCCCTACCAGGGAATGCTAAGAGCTGCTCAGGAATTTTCTGTAGGCCAGAGTGCATTTCTTCTTCTGTTATGCTTTTGAATCCATATCTTCCGACCTTGTGTCACATCTCCCTGTGGCAGCTGGGAAGTAAATACTAGCTTAAATATTAAACTAAACACCACCCGTAAGATTATTTTGTCATAATCTGAAGATTTGGGATTCACTCTATATTGTGCTGCGAAATATAAACTACATGTGGGTATTTTATGTTAAACTTACATAGACATCTGGACAAGCAAGTTAAAAATTTATTTTCGAATTAATCAGTCAGCACTTATCATGGCTAAATCTACTCGCGGATAATGAGATGAATAGATTAGCAGTTGAAAGATGATGAATATTATGGGATGATTGAAAATAATAAATATGATAAATAAAATTTGAGGGTAATTCCATGTCAAATAATCCAGACAATATCACCCATACCTCTCAGATTTTCTTCAAACTCTCCCCACTTTTTGGTATCATAAAAACTAGACAATCCTGAAAAATTGAGCAGTTTCCAAAATATTATACTTTTAAGATTTCGCAAAAAATTGTGAAATTGTGACATTAAAAACTTACATTTTAGTTATTGTTTTTTTTTTATTATTTGACATGTTTGTCTAAATTTGGGTTAGAGTTAGGGTTTGGGTTATGTATGTGGCATTAGTGCCAAACCAAAATACTCATTTCTCTTCCAATCTCCTTTTTTTGCTAAATACTCAATTTTATTTGTATGAATCTCTTTTTTTTCAGAGCAAATATGTGCAGCTTCGGAGAATTGTTGAAGAGATCATATCACAAACTCTATTTCACCAGATCTTGTCGGTTGAAATAGCTTGTCGTCTATGATGAAGACACCCAAACTGTTTATTTGTGGCGAGCAGGTTTGTTGGCACATCATGGTTAAAATATGACTATTTGTTTGGTAACATATATTAAAGATTCATGGAGGAAAACCCCAAGGATTGAAAAGGATTACTCTGCATATGCTGAAGCAACTTAAAGCAAAAAATGTCAATGTTCAACCAGGTCACATGCTTTGCCGTTAATGCATAACAACTTACGAAAACATCATCGACGCAAATCCCTCTAAGGTGGAAGAGACTCTAATAGATGGCATTGATGATGATGCTTTGGATGATGCAGCATACAATGCGACACCAAGAATACGTCTCAATACGAATTTGGAAACGGTCTATAGTAAATCTACATAGTGTATTACAAGCGCTGAAATTGTAAAAAAATTATCGACACTTATAAAAGCACCATCGCTACCTTAGCTTTTTCCATTTCTACTCTTTCATGCGAGTTTGCCTCAATCTTAACCTTTGCAAGCTCTATTTGGGCCTGTAAAAGTCCGGACGAGTCTGACACAAGGTCGTCCAACACTTCTTCATATATATTGTTGTCAACCATGTGCTCCGCTATTACTCTTAAGCTGGGGTTTTCTCATGAATCGTTTGGGTTCTAACCCTAACGTTGTCCCTATCTCAATCATGTCATCCTTCCTTAATCTATTTAGTCCCTTGAATGTGGGAAAACTTAAAAATGCCTCTACTACCGACATCTTGGTTTTATGTTTTCGCTGTCTTGTAACTGCTTTGTCCTCCTATGCAGTCTCAATTTAATTGGAGAAAATATTACCGGACGATGCCCCCAATCTTGTCATACCCAGCCTTTGTCGGGACCATGGCAGCGAACTCGTGATAATGATAAATAGAAAAAAAAGTAAACTGTCCAGAAGTGGTTCGCAAGTCCCCAGGTTCCAATATCACCAATAGAATATAAAGGAGAAGGGGATTTCTCCAATTCAAGACATGACAGAGAAAACAAAGAAGAATGACGAGCAGATAAAAGACGACTCAAACACCAAGTTAAGATATAAACAATATTTATTTACAGAATAACAGCAGAAGGGATAAATATATGTAAAACAAAATAATAAGAAAACAGGGCACTATTTTTAAGGGAAAGGAGTATTGGCAACTGTAGCTGATAGCAAGCAAAATCCATGAACGAAGTAGGTTCCAAGCAAATCACATGAGGAAGGAAAAAGGGGGTTTACTCACTCACAAGTATAAGTCACCTAAACAGGGGCTGAAAGTTTGATAATCACACTCATCCAAGATCCACACTGATCATTGGATGGAAACTTCATTGGCAGTGTTAAAGAACAAGCATGGGAAATCGTAAGTGTGTATGCAACTGGAATTTCATCATGGCGCTATCCAATCTTCTCGCGAGGGGGGAAGGTAATCGTTTCTCCACAATGTTCATGCTCAGGCGGCCGGTCCAGCTTATCGTTCCTATATCCCCATATCTCTGTGACAATGGGTGACTCGAACGATGTATACTTGTGAGATGATGATGGCTAAAGCTTCCATGTTTATCTCTCAGTTGGTCGTCCTTAACTGTTTGTCCCCAACTTTTCGTATCCCCTCTCCGCTGCTATGCCTGGGTAGGGTATGGGTGTGTGTGTGTAAAGTTTCTCTGAGCTGACGATTTGGTGGCTTATTTTATCCTTTCAAGCTAAGGCACTCGTCCCTTTTATGTGGGGTCATCTGTGTTGGACGCTAGATTCCTTTCTGGTGAGTGTAAGAATAAGGCGTCGGTCAGGGCATTAGTTCAACATCTCAAATACATTTCCTTCAGTCATGTTAACTCGACCCCCATGGCAGCCGTGAAGATTGGATAAAATGGACTCTGCTCACTTTAATCACATGTTTATAGAATACATTTTACTTCTCTAATTTTGATTCAACCACCCCATATTTGTAACATTATCTAAAGACTCTGGTTAATATAGTTTCAGAATATATCTGGTTATGAGGGTCTATCTCCAAAACCCTTGTATGAGTTTGTGATATATTTCAATTATACTGACGTCCGACCCAAATGCAGACCCCACACTATTATTGTACGATCTTTAAATCGAACAGGTACTATAGCCTGAAAGCCAAGAAGCCAGTGTATTTTAGTTAGAGTTCCACGTTTCATACAACAACCGTGACATCCAATGAAATGTTTAAAAATTATTTTCTTATCATTGCATCTTCAACGATTGGATTATCTCATCTTTTAAAAAGGGGATAGAGGGTGATAATGTATGTATGGACATGAAATTGCCTTAGTGTATTATTATATAGATACTGAAAAAACGTGAGTCACATTTTTCATGAAGCAGTGTAATACATACTTGCTGCACTGGTGCCCCCTCGATGTAAATACCCCTGACCGATCTGACAATCAGCAACATCTCACCCCTTTATTGTAGAAGTCCTCACATACCAGAAGGATTTCTATTCAAATAGCTTCTTTTCTCGTACTATTAACCTTTGGAATTCCTTCCTGCCCCCCTGATTCCCTCACTGTACCAACATGCAGAAATTTAAATGTAATGTGAACAAACATCTCACTGCACAATTCTCCACTTAGGATGCCACTGTAGGTATGGCTCCTAATTCACAGTAGCCCCTTACGTCTGAGTGCCACTGCGCCTTGTTTAGGTTGAATTAAAGTAAAAAAACAAACAATAAGAAAACATGTTTGGCAGCTCGCCCCAAGAAGAGAGAGCGGCAGCGCATGTCGGATGGCTGATCTTGTGTGACAGGCTATCTGTTGATCTATTTCTCTCTCTATCTCTCTCACATGCATACAAGTTGTCTCCCTGATGTTTTCTATCTTTAAATAAAATAAACCTTTTATAAACAAAACCTAGGAGTTCATACCAGTTAACCATATTTTTTTGCTGCTGGAGATAAATTCTGTGCGTTATTTTTTTTTGGCGGGGGTGATGCATTTTTTAGGCGATTACATATGCTTCTACGACCTTGCCAGTCGGACTTTGGGTTAGTGTTAAAAATATATTAGGAAACTGCCCTAATAAGTTAGAATGACCTTAAAAATAGTATTTGTTTTTTTAAATGGGGGAGGGGGTAATTTAGCTAAGGGTGTTAATTTACAAATTTACCAACATTTTTTATTCAAATTATGGAATTCTGAGTATAAATATTTTTAACTATACGCCTCCCCTCCCAATTAAATACTTCCCAGAGCGCGGGTAGGTGTTGCTAGTTATCTGATAAATGCAGGTACTTCAATGTGGGATAAGTTCTAGAAATTAACTTCTAAACTAACTTATCTCTGACCAGGTCTTTATTTATCCCTCTCACTCTAAGTCCATCCTTATCACTTCCTCCCATGTTTTCTTTGCCCTTCGCCTGTAAACTTACCCTGCTACATCAATCATTCTAAATCTACTAATATATAAGAACTCTTATCCATTGAGTCAATGTGGCCATACCATCAAAGTCTCCTGTTCTGCACACATTTCTTTATACTATCCAGATTTAATCTCCCTCTGAGGACATCAAATCTAAGCCTTAAGACTGACATTACATTTACATTGTATCATTCTCATATAATTTATCTCAATGCAGCACATGTCCTCAATCCTCACTGTCAACGTTTCACTTCGATACATCATCACACTGCATACACATGCAGGATAGACACTTCCTTTGGTTGAAAGTTTTAACGGTCTGCTGGTTAGTAATGGCAGAAGTTCCCTGAATTTACTCCATCCACTGGAACCTTATCTTAAAATCTACAAATTATTTTAAAGAATATCATAAGAGTCTATCAGTGTATGCTGTGTGATGATGTATGGAAGTGAAACCTGGCCAGTGAGGGTTGATGACATATGTTGCATGAGGAGAAATGATATGAGAATGATACGATAGATGCATGATGTAAGTCTTAAAGACAGGCTTAGTTAGACCCCAGAAGATTAAATCTGGACAGTATAGGGGGGGGGGGTGTACAGAATAGGAGACTTCGATGGTATGACCATGTTGAAAGAATGGATAAGAGTTCTTGGATCAGAAGATGTAGAACAGTTGAAGTAGCAGGTTAATTTCCAGGAGAAGGCCAAGGAAAACATGAAAAAAGGTGATCAAAATGAACTTGAGAGAAAGAGGGATAAACCAAAGTTAGTTTAGAAGTCGATTTCTAAAAGCCATCCAGCATGTAAATGGACTTTCAACCAAATATGACGATTATATGATGATAGTGATTTCATCCGGAAGTTTTATTTGATTTTAGGTACACAGAGGAAGAAAGGACATTTCTTAGCAGTGTTGGTAGCAACATGAGTTCTTGCTGAGAAAGTTTTATGGGGAGGAGGAACCAGAAATTGAAGCTCACTTGAGCACATTACCTGGAAATACCGATAGAGTAGAGAAAGACTAGCAACGTCTCTTCTGTGTGAAAGGGTCTGCAGGGTAGAGAAATAAAAAATAAATTAAAGGGACTGATTTTTATTTAAATAATTTTTAAAAATGAAGTGAAATATGGCGGTTCAAAATAAAATAACAGGCAACCTATTTGATATACTTATGTATCGGGCAAAACTATCTGTGTATACCAAAAATTACGGAAAATTATTTAGTAGAATTTTAGTAATAAATAAAATTAATTTCTTACTCATATTTCCATTATGTGTCTTTAAGCCAGTGCATTGTACAAGATTATCTCCCTTCTTTTAACTCATGTGGGCATGTCCTCTAGAGTCCGTTGACTACGAAAAGTAAAATAATTTTATTTTTTATTAAAATTCTACTTGATAATTTTCTGTAAATTTAAAATATAGTGGCTGGACTCGTAATTAATATTGTTGATTGTAGGGTGTCTAGTTTTTTCAAGAATTTTTAATCTTTTTACATCGGGGTCGTGATGTATGATTTTTGTGTCAATGACTAAGAGGTGTCTGAATTGTGAATTGCCACAATATTTTAAAGTACCTTTATCTTCTATATTTCCATTTATATAAAGATAGGTATATGTATATGTTTATATATTTGTATGTATAGGATTCACTCCTAAACTAATTAGCCAATCATTATGAATTTTTTAACACAGCTGCTAGCCGTAGGGATAGGTTATGTGTTTAATTTATTTTTATGCAGAGGGCAAAAGGGGTGGAAGGCCTTTGTGAAAATTCAGTTACCTCTGATTTTTTTTGAAATTTTAACAATAGGTATTAGACATAAATTAATAAATATTCTCCGAATTTCAATTTCTTTAGAGTATTTTAAAAGGATTTTAGAGGGCATGATGTCCACACAACCTCTCATTTGAAAATACAAACATTTCAGATTTGCATTAAATTTGATCCATAGTCATTAGATACGAATTAAGCAAGATGTCCTGAATTTTTATTTTTACTTAAGTATAGGTTTTTAATTATCAATACTACAAAAAAAAAGTATTATATACTTATGCAGCAGATTTAAATAAGTATCCTCACCAAAAAGTGAAAAAAATGATAGAGTAGAATTTTAATTAAAAATAAAAATCAGTTTCATCATATTTTGGTGAATGCAATTGATTTATTACTTGTTAATATGACAGACTGGGTGTTTTCGCTCGAATCAATGGCAGAACATGATTAAACAATATAAAGGATTTTTATTTTTTATTACAATTCTACTTGATAGTTTTTACTAATTTTTGGTGTACAAACATATTTTTTGCTTGATACATAAGTATATCAAAGAATTTTCCTGTTAATTTAATTGGAACTACGATTTTCAGCGTTTTTCATATGTACCCCTATATGTACAAGCACCAAAATTTTGCTAACAGCCCTAAAAATTTATATACAAAACTGATAATTTATTTAAAACAATTGTGAAAGAAATATTTTTATAAATATTTTTTTATAAATATTTATATTTATAATTTTTTTTATATAACTCATTTTTCATTAAACCTCTTCTCCGTGCCCATTTTTATATCAACTACCAGCCATGTTTGATCTATGCCAGTATGTCGGCTAATTTACTGATTTAAAAATGTTTTATTTTCTCCTATTTCATACGTAATACTAAATTGGTGTTAACGCCAATACGTTCAGCATGTCATAATCTTTTTAAAATACAGTTTTTTAACTACCGCATATCGTCTTTCCGATAAAATTACATGTGTCGCATGTGTCTGGAATGGAAACGCTTAGCAATAACTTCTACCAAACGCAGTAGCATTTAATTATCTACCGACCTGTATACTTTTGTAAGATTTTTTAAAATTTCATAATTTGTTTTCGATGTTATTTTGGCTTATCGTCAAACTAAAGTCAAAATGGTTGACCACATAAGGCCTTACTTCAGTTAAATTCAGATAGAAAATATAGTAAAAAAATTACTTAGCCTACAACTAACTCTAAGTCCTAGTGCCCCCCCCCCGAAACCCTCGTATAACCACACTTAATGGCCTAAGTTTAATGGGGTAAAGTCATAACTTCAGTCGCCATGTATTTATTCATGTGTCAATAACCCACACGATTATAGAAATAGAATTCTACAAAAAAACAAAAAAAAAATGACAAACTGTGTTAACGCATTAAAAGTATACAGGTCGGTAGATAATTAAATTCTACTGCGTTTGGCATAAGTTATTTTAATTATTTTTTGTTGTTTACGATTTCTCGACTTTATCTTTAATTTTAACTTTCAAGAAATTCGTATTTATTTATAAAAAAAATATAGAAACTATTCCGATCAGGTTTTATTTACTTTTTTCAGTTTCATTCATCTGATTTATGATTTTTACGATAAAAAAAAGAAAATATAATAAAAATGTATTTATTTATAAAAAAAGAAAGAAAAAAGGCGCTTATGCAGATTAGGAGCCAAGCTAAAATCGACTTGGCGTCGGTTAGGGTTAGCTTGGGTCCTAATCTGCATAAGTACCATAAAAAAATAGAACTTATTTAGATAAGGTTTTACTTACTTTTTTCAGTTTTCTTTCATCTGATTTTTACGATGAAAAAAGAGAAAATATAAGAAAAATGTAAATAAGCAAATTTCTGAATTAAAATTGCTTTGTTCACGAAAAATGCGAGGAAAAATGATCAAAATCTCTTAGAAAGTAGAATTGAATCAAAGGGCAGATAACTCGGTTTTTAATCTGGACGACAAATTTCATTCAAGAAATTAGACTTTTCCGTAAAATGTTGTATGTTGGCCATTAATGGTCCCTATATACAGAATATTCCCGCTTTTTTTTTTTGATAATCGATAAGAATCATAATTCTTTTGGCGAATGTGTAGTTTGACAGCAAAAATGGCGGACAACTCTGACGTTAAGCTCTGCTCTATTCAACCGGTGCTTCGAAAAAGTGGTCCCTCGTTTACATGAAACAACGTACACTAAAAAAATATTTCCTTTTTACAAATTCATTGTGAAAATAAAATCAACAAAACTTTTAACCAACATTTTCCCAGAAGATAACCAAACTACACATTCGCCAAAAATACTTTTAAAAAGTTTGTTAAATTGTACATTAATGTTGGTCATCTTCCGGAAAAATGTTGGTTTAAAGTTTTGTTGATTTTATACGGTTGCAAAGCGAACTGTGATCAACAAGGTATTGTACAAATCGGAGGACGCACCAGAGAGTAGAGATCGAATGGTTTTACAAATCAATTGTGCATCTGCAAAATGTACGGTTGAAAGCTTTGCTGCAATGTCAGCATATTTTTAATTAAAACCTCTTTTCTGCAGAGATGCCGAATAAGCATTTTCACCAAGTAGAGCCTATAGGATTAATACACAGATTCACGCCACATATCGTTGGTTCTGACAGTGGTTCACCAGCTTACAAAATGGACGTATCATAAATAAATAATGAGGTCAGCAATTTGTTTATTTATTCATCAGACGCAAAGTCAACAGAATTAATAAAACAAATATTTAGTAAAGTCAGCACATATCGGATGTCAGTTTGGTATTATATAAGTTGACCGTTTTTGGCAGACAGGCCACAGAATGGCACAATGGTGGTACCTACTACTTCATATGCTATACAAGAATTTACAAGAGTAAAAGAGACAGCAGACTATTTTAACAGAACAGTCTTGCATGACGAGGAAATCAACGGAATAAAAACTCAAGTTATATACTTCTTCTTTCGTGTGAATCCGATGATTCTGGTGTTGGCATTAGTTTCCCAGATGTTTTTCTAGTTAGAAATCTTTCTGGAAAGACATTGGGTACTTACGGGAAGGACCACGAGAAGGTTGCCAACATCCCTAAGTGAAAGTGGTACTGTGGAACCGACTGGATTCGAACTTAGAACACCCAGGTCTTCAGTCCGTATCGATATCAACTTAACCACCGTCACCTCCCAAGTTATATACTTAGATTTATAGATGGGAGTCTGCAAACGAGTTTACTTTAAAAAACAGCGAAACGATAAAGACAGCGAAAGATGGTCTAACATACAGAGTTGACCAGAAAGAATGATATCTGATGAATATACTGGAGAATAGTCTGTACATCATCGTATATCATAAAGCTGGCTACAGTAACGATTTAATATGCTAACATGGCATACGGAGCATGCCATAGTTTCATTCTGCTTAAACGACTGATGGCACAGAGAAAGAAAGCTGATTACACTATCAAGTGCGAAACTGTTTTTAACCCTTAATTTTTAGGATCTGAGTAAAGAGGAAGATAAGTACAGAGGTGCAGATGTTCACGTTTACAGAGGGACTTAGGCTCCATAGAGTTTTTTAAAGTCAACGTTTTATAAACGGGATAGAATAGAGGAACATGTGTGTAGACACAAGTTCGGAGAATACATTCTCTAATTTTTCTTTCTTACTTTTGACTGTGATGTATATCTTTTGTGTTGATGACGCCATCGCAAAAGCTTAGTTGCTTCACAGGAGCACACATACATTCTGAAATAAAACTTCATTCAATCAAAGGTAAATTTTATTCTGTCTGTCTCTCTTTCTATATATATATATATATATTCATGCACATGTTACATAGTAGTATACTTCTACTATATAGTTTATTTATTTAAATATACAAAGGAAACCAGCCTGTGATGTAAAAAAGAATTAAAAGTCTAGAGACCTGTGGCAGATAAAAAAGTGTTCAATGTTTAGTCAATTTATAGATCACACAAGTTAAGGAACTTTTAAACTTAGCCCTGTTAACTTTCTACTGGTGATGATGTGTTAGTGTGTGTTCAGTTTTGTTTGGGTGTTTCTTCATATTCACTATCTAATATTATTATTCTGTCTATTTTTGCTGCGTATTCATCATCATGGATCATGATGCTGTACTCTTCCGTCTCTTCTTCATCATATCAACAGAAGGTTTAGATTCTGTCTCAAATGTGCTTAGTGCTACAATGTAAGTGTTCATTTCGTAAAACCGAATTAAATCTTTCCACATAGTCTAGAGCTGTAGCATTTCATATGTAGTTTTCTAAATGTACATTCTGCTCTGCAAAGCCTGACGTTTATTCATGACTACTTTCCATGGGTCATTGTTCGGCATTGACAGACATGGAGTTCTTTTTAATAGCAAGTAATACATGCAAAATTCATGAGTCCATTCCGGATAATTTTTAGAATAAAAAATTTGCCGAATTGCTGATCCCGTAATGTGGAGAGCATTAATCTTTGGTCATATTTTCGAAAGAGAGACGACTGAAATCTATGACATCGAATTAATTGTACCTGCATAATTCCACTATGAGATTTTTCCGATGTTCTAATATCAGTTATGATCTATATCGAAATATTCTTGTTTCCAGATTGGAGTTACACTGTTGGTGATGATGATGTACTCGTTTGTGATGTGCTTTTGTGTTCATTTTTTTTTTCGGTGGTTCTTCATGTTCACTATCTGATACCATTATTCTGTCTATTTTTGGTGTATATTTTTTTAATTTTTTCATATAAAACAGAGGCCACCACTTTATCAAGGCCGAGGCCACCCGTGGACAAGTGTTAATGTGATTTCTATTTATCCTACAGGGATACCGCATACACATAGAGTACATACCAGGAAACGTAATGACTCTAACCGATACACTAAGTCGTCTTCCTAGCACCAAAAACACAAACACAATTGATCTAGATGTTACAATTGATTATGTGAGTTTTAGTAGTGATCGCCTTAGTGAAATAACGACTAAAACTAAAAAAGACCCAGTTCTCGATAAGCTACGCGAAATTATAATAACAGACTGGTCAGATTCAATCAAGGAACTACCACCTGCAATCCGGTCATATTGGTCATATAGAGATGAACTATCTCTAAATGATGGTATCCTCCTAAAAGGATCAAATGTTGTTGGTTCAGAAAGCCAACAAAAAATCATTCTGGACCAGCTCTACTACAACCATCAAGGCATTAAAAAGACACATCTTCATACCAGAGACACAATATACTGGAACGGAATCAATGCTTATATTGAGAAAATTATTAAAAAATGTTCAATATGCCAGTAAAATCTTTCTGCATAATCAGAGGAAACTCTACAGCCATACGACATCCTTAGCCGAGCATGGGAAGTTGTTGGTACAGATCTTTTTGACTTTGGCGACCATGAATATATGACTGTTGCAAAATGAACGTTCAGAGCATAAGTAATATGGTTATCTCAGCAATGAAACAGATATTTTCTGAACATGGTATTCTCACCAAGGTGATCAGTGACTACAGACCACAATACTCCTACGAAGCTTTTAAAGCATTTGCCCAACAATGGCAATTTGACCATGTAACGCCATCGCCAAGATTTCCCAAATCAAATGGTTTTGTAGAGAGACGGATTCAAACTGTCAAAAGGACATTACTTAAGGCAAAGCAAGCTGGAAGAGGTCCTGATTTAGCAATGCTGTGTCTACGAGCAACACCCATCAACCACAAACTTCCAAGCCCAGCTGAATTGTTAAACAAGCGCATTATGAAAACAAACATAATCGCGAAGATCCCAACTACAAGGTTTACCAACTCTGATCATATCCGGGAAGAGTTGAAAGACAGACAGGACAAATAAAAAGAATATCATGATAAAACAGTGCACGATCTACCACCACTGGTCTCATAACAAATAGTGTGTGTGTTAGGATCACCAAACGGCGCAATGGAAACCAGCAACAGACCAAATATAGCGAACCAAGATCCTATATTCAGAAATTCACAGATGGATCTTCAAAGAGACGAACCAGTGTCCAAATAAGAGAGGCAGAAACAGCCACTCATAAAAGGGTTTGTTTCAATGATCACATCACCTCACTAAATTATAACACACACTCCAACACAAGCAACATCTCTGACCAGAACCCCCCCCCCCAGAAAAACCAACACTCAACACAACCAGAAGCGGTCGTGAAATACACACGCCAACAAGATACAAAACAAATTAGCAAGCACCAGAACAATTACTTTTCTCATTTTGGTGAGGGGGATGTAACAGTATCACACATACTATTTCCCTACACTACCGTAGTGTTGCTGCTTTGTCGGTTGTTATTGTGTTTCCATTAGTGTCCGGCTCGCAGTGTAATGGCTTTACATACATAACAATTCAAGTAGGAACACAGAAATAAATAAGAGAGACGAACTGTTGATGCGTGCGCTCCGATCGCTTCCTTCGTAAGAGGTCGATTGACACATAAGCATTTATTTATATAGCATGAGAAATATACAAAGGAGATAACTACAGAATGTAAGGGAGGTAATTAGGATACTGTTTGGATTCGCGTATCTCGAGTGTAAACATTGTTGCCGTTTCCAAGTGCACGACACTACAGCTACCCCAATGTAACCCCTAGCATAGGAATACCAGAGAACTCTCTACGGTCACTTCTAGCCCGAGTGCCCACCGATTAAGACGTGTATTATATCGTTCAATAAAACCTATTTATACACCAACAACTTGTTGGTATTCACTATCAAACAACGTAACACCAACAACACTCATCTTTTAAATGTAGATGTGTGTTTATTTTTGCATTCAAAACTTTTATATCCTGCTTTTCCGCAGTTATAACATCGTACAACTCTTTCGTTTTTAGATTGTACGGATATCATCATCGTGTTTGTTTCTCTCACCATTTTTGTGTATCCTTGTAGCTTCTAAGTGAATATTTAATAGGTACATGCAAAATCAATGGCCGACCCCCAAAATGTAAAAAAAACATTTTGACCCTCCCTTCACTTAAAAATTCACTAAATTCAGGAAATCAACCAATTTTAATTAAATTTTCAATATTTATTAATCAACAATCACAAAATATAATGAAACCATTATTATGTTTTAAATCTTAGTGAAAATGTATTATTTTTTTAAACAAAATGCACCTTTACTAAAGTTATATTTTTATATATTAATAAAAAAATGCATCAATTTTTTTTTGTTTTTTATGAAAATAAAGCATTGTAGATGTTAACAATTAAAACATTATTTTTTTAAATATTTTTTATATATTACGAAAAAGGCCCCTAAATACCGTGTTAACAAAATCACTATAACTCGAAGAAAAATTAATTTTTTGAATTAGCGATATCATTATTGAATAAAGCATTGTTTAATCAATATTTTCACCCAAAAAATAATATAATTGCAAAAAATATTTCATGTGATTTTAATGATTAGAGTTTCCGGAAAAATAAAAAATGCGACATAATAATATTTCCCTTTCATATATGAATGTGGCATCATCAGCGCAAGAATTTTTTTTTATAATCTTGAAAATAAACCAAAAATTAACAAATTTGAGACCCAGGAACTTAACTAAAAAAAGAATTTTAAAATTTGGATAATTTCTACTAACGATTCACTTTGATTGGTATGGTAGCCCCGTTCTGTAATAACCAGCTGGGATTAGCCTTCTAATAACCACTCACTTTTACATCGCCCTCAAATTTTTATTTTTAGAGATTCAACCATTTCGTTAATTTCACAATTCATCAATTATTTGGAAAGATTTGTATTTGTTTTGTCTTTTTTTCATTAATAAATATTTAAGTTAAAAACAATTATTTATTAATAAATAAAGACAATTCAAACATGAAATTTTCTTTCAAAATTGAATTCTGTTTATCAATAAATAATTGTTTTAACTTTTGTTTTCAATGAATAAATTGTCAGTGTAGTCATTGACTTTAATTTACTTTTTCACACTTAAAATTAGAAAAATACACTTTATTTTAAAAAGAATCAATGTAATTTATCGTTACGACACATTAAGAATACATCGAGTAACTAAAGTTTTAAATCATGTAAAAAAATTGATAAAATTGACGCAGTTCGTAACGTAAAAATAATTTTTAACATTAAAAAAAGTTTTATTTCAAATTCTAAGGAAAAACATTGGTAAAGAGACGTCATCAATAGTTTCAGAGTATTACTAAATCAAAAACTAATACCAAGTTAAATATGAACCTTTTTAGTTAAAAATAAAATAAGATCTTAATTGCGTACACTCACAAATGTTTTAATTAAATAAACATTTCCTTTTTATTATAACAAAATAAGGGTACTTAAATTTGTTTATAACGTTAAAAAGAATAAAGAAATTAATGGATAATAATTTTTCAACTTCTATAGACTATTACAAAACCATTTTTATATATGAAGTTAAAAATGGTAAATTATGACACTTTTGTCATCCATATATTTTGCATAGCGATAGTCAATTGGTAAACAAAGTCGTTTGCCGATTATGTGATGACGGATTTTACTCATTTATGATAATTTTGCTAATTTTTAGTAAAACGTTGGATTTTTTTTTTTAAATTCAGTATCTTGTGACTTTAATTTAATAATTATCTTTGAAATAGTTCCCCAAAACTTATATTTATCTTTCAAGGGATTTTTACAAGTAATTTTTTCAAAGTTCAAAATTCACTGAATTTTTAGGTTTTTCAGCCGCCGTGATTACATATTTCATTATAATTTATTTTTCACACGTAAATATGCAGTTTTTTTTTTCGTTTAGAGATTAAGTTTAGGCTTTTATCTTTCAAACGCAATCTAAGTTTACACGGAAACTAATTAAATAATTAATGATAAGCCCTTTTTAATACGCATAGTCCGTACAAGAGACGGCCATTTTTGCACATACCTAAAATTTAAAATTGCTGACTTTTAACTCTTCTTTTATTTAGGTTATTACCGTAGAAAAGGCTTTAAAGTCTTATGGTAACCCTTTTAAGAGCATTCGATTAACAACCTGTTGCCACAGTATGACTAAGTTACCTCCCCTTAGATTCCCCCTGAAAGGTAACTCTCCGGTAAATAAAGATAGGAAAACCACTACTCAAGATGGCGACCAATATAACCAAACATGCGTGTCTGTTCTCTGTTCTATATACTAACAAAGCATGTTCTATTAACAACAAATGCATCTAATATTTACATGGCGGCAGCGGTAAAATAAACCAAAAAAAAAGGAATCATGGATTCTACAACGAACTATAACGGAGAAAACAGCAGCGGAATTTTTTTTAAAAAGCCGTCTCTCCCGACACAAATCACCACGTGGGCGAAAATCAGCACAGTCAGCGTCATAATGGATTTTTACTGACGTTAATCGTGAGTGCATTTATTCCCGTTTTCAAACTTATTGATTTTTTTTTTTAACAATGTCCAGTGGTACGAGCGAACCATTGATGTGTTGGGAAACTTCAAATTTGGTGGAATCCTTCAAATTATTTCAGCAACAATATAATTTATATTTCTCCGTAAAAGGCATACCAGAACATAAACAAGTTGACAACATTCTTTTGTTATCGGGAGTAGAAGGCCTAAAACGATACAATTAGTTGACATTTGTTAATGAGGCCGACAGGCGAATTCCTGCAATTATTTGAGAAAAGATTTTGGAACAGTTAGAGCCACAAACTAACTTCCGGATTGTGCGGTTTTATCTTCAAAAATACTCACAGAAGGAAACGGAAAACATGGACGATTTCCTGGCGCGATGCAGATACAAAAGTCCAAGTTCCGAGACGCGAGTGATGTGGAAGAGCGTATAATCAACCAAATTATTATTGGAACTAAATTAAAAAAGCAACTACTCAGCAAAAATAAGGGCAATAAAACACAGGCCGGGGAAGTCAGAGTTCTGCAACAAATGTGGACTCACCCATCAAAAATGGGAAATGCCCTGCTCAAGGTAGCACATGCTCAGTATGTGGATGAAAAAAACACTGGGCTAAGATGTGCCAAAACAAAAAAGAAAAGTCGGACAGACAGGCACACTGGACCAAAAAACGTCAACACAACAAAACTTTTACAGAGACTGACGGAATTAGAATTCCATTCCGGTTCAGGACCAAATGGGAGACAGCTTCTAGAAAATGTCTTTCCATACAATGCAAACCCAGGACAAAAAGAACAGTCGGGCTGAGGCATTCGCCACACTGGACATTGTGTTACCCAACAGAAAAGGGGTGCACAACCTAAAAGCCAAAGTAGATACAGGTGCAGAAGGAAACACTCTACTTCTAAGTACATTCCAACGGATGTTCCCAGAATGTGTGGACCAAAATGGACAATCACTTCCTGGCATAACACACAGAGAAGTAGCAGTACTGATGGCCTGCAACGGATCGAACATACCACAACATGGATCTGTATTGCTACAATATGCATATAGAGGTCCGTAAAATTCTACATGGTGACCTCCGATGGACCAATTATACTAGGGTTCCCCTCCCTAAAGAATTTAAGACTGGTCACTCTGCATTGTGCCATTCAGCAAACTAAGTGTGCCCCAGCCTACCCTAACAAGGATTCCCCCGATCAATTCAGCAAAGGACCTGATTGAAATTTACCGGGATCAATTTGACCGGATTGGTCACTTCGCAGGGGAATACCACATTGTGCTGAGGTCCAACAACCACCCTGTCATTCAGGCCCCAATAAAATGTCCCATCCACATGAGGGATGAGATCAAGGCGGATCTGGATGAAATGACTGCACAAGGGATTATCCGCAAAGTCGAACCTACCGACTGAGTTTGCAGCATTGTATACATACGAAAAAGCAATGGAAAACTAAAACTGTGTTTGGACCCTAAAGATCTAAAGAAAGAGATCATGCATTGCTATCACAAGATTTAGACCACGGAAGAGCTAACACACAAACTATCTGGCACCAAATTCTTCTCCAAACTGGATGCTAAGAATGGATACTGGTCAGTCAAGCTTGACCAAAAGTCGCATCTACTGACCATGTTAAATTCATGATTTGGAAGGTAATGCTGTTTGATCTTGCTATGTCCCAAGATGTATTCCAACAGAAGATGGACATGATCATCGAAAAATGTACGGGAGCCCTGGCACTGATCGATGATGTGATCATATATGGGAAAACCCAAGAATAACACGACCGAAAATTACACATGCTGATGAAAATATCACAGGCTGCATGTCTCATATTTAATAGCAACAAATGTGCAGTCGATGAAAGAAAAAGAAAATTCTTCGGTGCCATATTTGATGAAAAGAATACACCCAGATCCCCAAAAAGTGGAGGAGATTAAACTACTCCCTAGCCCAACAAACATCACGGAGCTGCAGAAGGTACTAGGAATTATTGCCTACATGGCACAATTTATTCCCAGACTCTCTAACTTCATGGCAAACCTAAGAGAACTAAAAAAAGATGCTGAATACAAATTGAGTGACAGCAATCAAAAGTCGCTTCAGGAGATAAAGGACATACTATGCAAAATGTTACTTCGATATCATGACCCTTCTAAAAAGGCCATCATAAAAGTGGGCGCATCATCCAGAGGTTTAGGAGCAACCTTGCTACAAGATGAAAAACCCATAGTGTTTGCCTCAAAATCCCGGAGCAGAGCAACGCTATGCTAACATCGAGCGAGAACTCTTAGCAGTCGTGTTCGGCTACGAACATTTTCGAACATACATCTATGGGTGTTCGTTCGAAGTAGAGAGTGATCATAAACCCCTGTAGATCAGCCTTAAAAACCTGACAGCATCACCCACTTGACTCCAGCAAATTATGGCTGCAGAAATATGACATGGTCCTAAAATACCGACCAGGTAAGATGTTACTGGTGGATGAACTATCCAGCCTTTCCACAAAGAGGAGAAAAGAAGTCATTGATTTAAACTTGAAGGTGGACTTTGTGCAGTCTCAACTGAGAAATTAGCGCAGATCTGCCAAGCAACAAATGCTGACCCAACATTAAGCATTTGAAAGAAAAAAATTCTTCAAGGCTGGCCTGAGACTCTCAGAGAAGTACAGAGACATAAGACCATAATAGTCCAATTGAGATGGACTCTGTTTAAAACGACATTCTGCTCAAAGGTGACCAGATACTAATCCCTGAAACAATGAAGGCGGAAATAGTCGAAAAAATTCACTATGGTCATCGTTGAAGTGAAAAATGCAAGCTGAGAGCTAAAAGCTCCGCTTTTTGGAGTGACATAAACAACGACATCGATAAGATAGTCCACAGTGCTGAGACCCTCATGCCACAGGAAATCCCAGTGTGACCATGGAAGATTGTGGCCACTAACATCTCAACCTCAATGGATACAATTACTTACTCATAGTAGATTACTATCTGCAGACTAAGGGATTCTTTCAATCGGGAAGTTATCAACCTGATTAAACAGATTTTTGGGGAACAAGGAGTCCCAGAAAGACCCATCAGCGATAACGAATCACACTACAGCTTGTATCGTTTCAAGGAATAAGAGTTTCGAACACATCATCTCTTCTTCAAGGTATCCAAAGCTGAATGGCATGGCGGAACAATGCATTCAGACGATCAAGTTAGTCAGGAAAAAGGCTATGCTGAGCAGCTGAGACATAGACATGAGTCTGTTGTGTGTCCGATCAACACCCATAGACCATGTCA
Source organism: Sepiola atlantica (assembly GCA_963556195.1). NCBI lineage: Eukaryota > Metazoa > Mollusca > Cephalopoda > Sepiida > Sepiolidae > Sepiola > Sepiola atlantica. The sequence goes on from OY744525.1 coordinate 106,343,934, forward strand.
TTCCATCCCCTGGAGAACGTTTATGCGGTCGGAAGCTGATCAGCATTCTCCCCGCAAAATGCATAAACAACAATGCCAGAAGAGAGGAATCCATGAAGAAAACACAGCATGATAAGCATGTTAAGGATCTCCTCAGCAGAAGGCAGCAAGTTCGAGTACAGAACCAAGACTCACCAAAATGGACTCAGGCAGTCGTTAGACAAGCCTGCATTGAACCGCGGTCCTACATCATAGAAACCTCACCGGACAAGTTCTACGCAGAAACCGTAGGCACCTGATGGAAGACTCTAGTCATGCGAATAATGCACGAACCCCAATACTTAACCCCCCCAGCATCACACAAACAACCTCCCTACAAACCTCCAAACACACCTAACAATACACCAACCGGCATAATCAACAGGTCGGGAGGTGTCGTAAAGCCCCCCAAAAGATACAACCCATTTTTCTGTAAAAAGAGGGATGTCACAGTATGACGAAGTTACCTCCCCTTAGATTATGCTGAGAAGTAACTCTCCGGTAAATAAAGATAGGGAAACCACTACTGAAGATGGCGACCCGATATAACCATACATGCGTCTCTGTTCTATATACTAACAAAGCATGTTCTATTAACAATGAATGCATCTAATATTTACAGCTGTCCGGTGTCATTGCACCGGCTGTTTTGAGAGATGGGGTTGCATTTTGGGCTCTTATGATGCAATCTGTAGCGATTTCATGTGACTTAATTTTGAATGTTGTCAGTTCTATATATAAGGCAATAATTCTAGGTTTACGGTTTCTTAGTATTCCATTCGTCTGTTTTATAAATCTAATGTTTCATATACCTTATTTTGATCAAGAGAGAGTAATGAGTGGGAGGATGTCTTCCTGATACGGGACAAATATTACGTTTTGATTTAGGCCCAAAGGCTGGAGACCAATTATAATGTCAATCGGGATCCCTGGACCTTGGAATGGACTTTCAGGAGACAGTAAATGCATCAACGATGCAACCATCACCAGAATAATGATGCCTAAAATCATTTGATATTCGTTTGATTTAAATGTATAGTTTTTCAATTTACTTCAATTCAATGATATTTACTACATCTCTTATAAGTCCATTCCAATGTACAGGGATCCTGATTGAGAAAGTGGTCCTCCGCTAGTTTAATCGAAATTAGTGTTGAAACAGTTTCTTGTAATGCCCATGTAGATCTCTTTAGGGTGCAGGAGTGAATAATAGATCCTGAGGAAAATCGCAATAGCCATTGAGGAAATAGTGTTGAATAGAAGTGACAAACTCTCATTCTAACATTTAATATCAACTTTATTTAGTTGTTTTCATTAGTACGTGAAAGAAAAGGAAAGAGGTTAATATATCCATAGTATGGATGAAGTCAAAAGTAAAGGAAGTCCATAGATATAATTTTCCATAAGTAGAGAATTGAGAATAGTTCATAATATGAAATTTGTGTACACCGGCATTGGTGTCAGGACGTGTCTTTGTGTGTTATTAAGTCCATGAGTATAATGCAGTCACCATTGTGGCTTCTCGTGGTCGAAGTGAACTAGTCTATGTAGCCGACAAGGTGTAGTAGTCGTCTACATGTTGAGAGGTTGTAAGACATCTCATACCTAAGAAGAAAAAAAGTGCAACATATTGCACTCAAGTGTTTATATAGTTATGCTAGCCCTCCGAGATTCGACTAAGAGAAGGCCACTGATTCGCCAAGCCAATGAGGAAGTAGATTGCTTGAACCAACTAGCGGACAGCTAAGAAGTCATTGATGTCTAAACAATATGGCGGCTGTACGGTTGCTTGTAGCAAACTACTACTATACCCTCTGCCGAGTTTCATTGTCGATAGAAAATCCAAATTAAGTTTATCCGAATAAAATAAAGGTCTATTTTGTAAATATGTCCATCATTACTGTTGTTTTGCAAGTAAGCATTTCCATTTCATAAGTTGACGAAGTATGATGTAGTAAGGATTTTATCCGCCAGTGGCGGTTATTTGGTAAAATCCGCATATGAGCACGAGGTAAGTTGGAGTGACCGTGTTCAAATTCATTTCCATAGAATTGCTTTAACAATTTCTTAAAATTTCAACTGTGAGGTCGTTAGGGTGATGCTCCTTGTTGCTGTTTTCCGTCATGTTACTTCAGGAAAAGTTTTTTCTCACGCGAGAACGCGTTCACTCTTTTAGAGTCAGTATTTTATTTCGATTTGAAACTGTTTTTTTTGTGTTTGTTTCACTGAAACGTGTCCGTTTGGAAAATGTGTTTTAGTTTTTACTTTTCAGTAAAAAGCGTATGTTTATTTTGTGAAAAAAATATGGCAAAATTGACTTTTAAAGGTACCAGAGGCTGTGGCAGAAAAGGTGGTAAGTACGAAGACGAGAAAGTTGTCAGAAGGCTGTATGCTCTAGAGGTCACCAAATGTTGATTGAAAATTTAATAACAACTTTATTGAGTCGTCTTTGTTAGTACGTGAAGGAAAAGGAAAGAGGTTAGTATGTCCATAAGTATGGACGAAGGCAAAAGTAAAGGAAGTCCATAGATATAATTTTCCATGAGTAGAGAAGAGAGAATATTTCATAATATGGAATGTTTGTACATCGGCAATGGTGTTAAGATGCGTCTATGTGTGTGTGTTATTAAATCCATGAGTATGAGGGAGTCGCCATTTTTCTTCTCGGATGTTTGTGGTCGAAGTGGGCCGGGCTATGTAGCCCGCCAGGTGTAGCAGTCATCGTCTACATGTTGAGATGCTGTTAGGCATCTCGTGCCTAAGAAGAAAAAGAAAGCAACATATTGCACTCAAGTGTTTATATAGTTATGCTAGCCCTCCAGTATTTGCCTAAGAGAAGGCCACTGATTGGCCAAGCCAAGGAGGAAGTAGATTACTTGAACCAATCAGCAGACAGCTAAGAAGTCATTGATATTTAAACAATATGGCAGCTGTGCGCTGGCTTGTAGCAAACGGCTACAATTGTAGGCCAAAATGAGATCATGTAATCATCGACACTCACAGAAGAAAAGGTTAAGATTCTCAAGACGGCTATCATCGGGCAGATCCCATAGTCCCTGCACCATTAATTGGATCAAATACTCAATCAAGTTCGATTAGTTCTCTATATCGGGATCTACTCAATCAAAAACAATCTCTCCTGGAGCCAAGCACCCTTTTCTTTTCAAAAATCATATTTAAGGAAACGCATCTATGCTTTTCAAGCAGTCAGCCGACAAGAGATTCAAGTAACCTAACGTACCTTCACCACTCTGCACACCACTAACACTTCTTTCCTAGGGACTTATAATAGCATTTTGGTCGTCCAGACTATTGGACTCATAATAACTTTTTTCTTGCCCAGACTTATGGACTCATGATAACAGTTTTTTTTGTTTTGACTCAATGGCTTTCATCATAATACTTTCTCTGTCAAGATAACAGTTTTGTTTGTCTTGACTCAATGGCTTTCATCATAATACTTTCTCTGTCAAGATAACAGTTTTTTTGTCTTGACTCAATGGCTTTCATCATAATACTTTCTCTGTCAAGATAACAGTTTTTTTGTCTTGACTCAATGGCTTTCATCATAATACTTTCTCTGTCAAGATAACAGTTTTTTTGTCTTGACTCAATGGCTTTCATCATAATACTTTCTCCGTCAAGACACATGAACATTCAATAACTTTCTTTATAACCTCTTTACTAACACCTGTCTATTATGTGTTGCATGAAGATGAGAAGTTAATATATTATGTATGCACCAGTATTCAAACTTTTAAACATACTATCGTGCCGGCAACCGTTTTATGACTCAGCACACCTAAAATGAACTGGATGTTTAATCATTGAGCGCCTTAACCCGTGTGACAGAAATAAACACACTTTCTTTCTGTCTGCGCACATCGTCATTCAATTCAACAGACTACATTTCATCAAAGCGTTATACCAGCAGCAGTCAACAAGATATTATGAAAGAAGTCCATCTCCACTCTGGGCACATTTGGGGCATTTGCTCCTGTCGCTGCCAACCACCCCTCGCCCCACGGACCTTTTTCAGACATCACAGCACACTTTCTCCACTATGTCAATGATAATCCAGCAGCAGCAATCAAACTGTCCTTCCTAGGGCAAGCAAATTTTCTACCATACTACGATGCAAACAAATCTCCACTTCTTGCTGCTGTCTGCGTCCTGAGATGTCTACATCCTGTCTCTCCTACAGCGCCTGCTCCAGCTCACTTCTTCATGCAGCACCTGCTTCAGCTCACTCCTGAACCAGCTACTTTAAGCAGTCTCAGTCCCCTCCAGTAGCACCAGTTCCTTCCAGCGGCTCTTGCTACCCCTTCCAGCTACACCTGCTCCAGCTTCTGCTCCAGCAGCGCCTGTTCCAGCTCCTTCTAGTGGCTCTTTCTCCAGCCTTTTTCAGCGGCTCTTGCTTCCTGCAGCACTTGCTTCAGCTCCTTCCAGCGGCCCCTGCCCCAGCTTCCTGCAGAGCCTGCTCCATCTTCCAGCGGCTCCAGCTTCTTCCAGCAATGCCTGCTTCAGCTCGCTCCTGCATCTCCTTCTCCAGCTCTCTCTAGCAAGGTCTGCTCCAACTCTCTCTCCAGCAGCACCTGCTCAAGCTCTCTCCAGCAGCACCTGTTTCAGCTCCTTCCAACAACTCTTGCCGAGCTTCTTGTAGCGCCTACTCCAGCGGCTCTTGCTCCAGCTCTCTCCTGCAGCGACTGCTTCAACTCTTTCAAGTGGCTCTTGCTGCAGCGCCTGCTCCATCTACTTCCAGCAATGCCTGCTCCAGCTTCCTCCTGCGGCTCTAGCTCCTGCGGTTCCTGCTCCAGCTTCTTCCTGCAACCACTGCTCCAGCTCCTGTCTCTTGTTCCAACAGCACCATGTTCCTGTCGATCTAGACCTTGGGCACGTCCACACGGACCGGACGTACATGAGGCATCTCACCACACCTCAGGGAGTCCACACCAATCTCCGTGTGACATCATCCCATGCTGTCCAGGTTCCAGTTCTACACCCCCGTTCCTGTCGACCCAGCCTTTCCTGCTGTTTAGGTTCCGGAAACATCCTTCCTGCTGCCTATGTTCCAGTTTCTTAATTCCAGCCTTTTCTGCTTCCACTGACATCACCTCAGCTTGCCTTCACACGTTATTACCTTAATGGTAAATAAACTTCTATATTTTAACTGTTTATCTGCCTTTGTCCTCTCTTTGCCATTGCAGTATATTTGCCTGTGTCCACTTTCTTAGTTGTAAGACCGATTACCACCCGGTCCTGCCCATGCGTTAGCACAAAAACTCTTTAGGTGATTGGACCCTGCAACAATACTTATAGGTCAGGGATGATAACTCTTAATCATTACAGAGTTATTTGCCCTTTTCGTCTTCTCGGCGAGTGTCTCTTCCATTTTTATCTTATTTATGTTTGGTTGTGTTTGGGAATAAAATCTCTGCATACCTTCAAACGGTTTTGTGTGATACATCCTTATTTATTGATGTGGTGGCAGCGGTTTATTTACCAACATACGCTACTACCAAAGGATTAAAAATAAAATTAAATAAGGAGTATATTACCCACAAACAAATTGGGCGACCGCCTGAAGGTATTATTGTGAGGTGACTAGACTACAGACGCGTCTCTTTAATTTACACCTAGTCAGACTGATGAGTACTTGTACAACTTTTTTCAAACCCATATCAGTTGCTCAAATATCTTTCAGTATATCTACATGCGCCCCAAAACAGTGAGACTTTCTCTTCCTTTGAAATGTGGAAGAATAACCTTACATACTGTCTGTACTAAACCATATACATATAGACTCTGTATAAACCACGTGTGGAAATAGTATATGAATTTACAATGCATCTTCCATTTAAACTGGTTGCTTCAGCTTGCCAAACACAAATTCACTATATAATTAAAATAGAAGATTATCTCTTTTAAGACCATTACAACCGATCATTATCACCACTTAAATCACTAATTCACTTTTACAACTAAAAAATCGAAGAAGTTAAACATGCATTTACTTTAAAAAGATGTAAAGGTAAACAATAAATTGTAACACAAGTAAACGTACGTCAAGTTTAGAAATTGAATGGAAATTCTGATTTAACTCAAATATAACGACAAAAAAATTAGCTGTTAGAAAAGTCTTGAAATAAGGATTTATAATGTGTATAATATGAATAATTACTACTCTTGTTGTCATCTCGGATGTTATTCTCACAGCATTTTGGTCGAGGTAACATTTGACCTTCTTCAGGTTCCTCTTGTCGAACTCTGGGAGTTTTCTGTCAAACTCAGCAATCTGTACATGATTGCAAATGAGAGAACTGGGAGAAAAATTTATGCGCACACTCACACCAGGGCTTCACAAATGATGGTATGGAGGTACCTGCTATCCAAAAATTAATATTGTCGAGATGATGTTGGGACAGGTGGCAAATTACTGCCCCGACATATCACAGAGTATCATTGTCAAGACATTCACATCCTTAACAAGTGTTTGGCAGACCATAAGACAGTATTATGGCTTCCAGACTAATGGCTCTCACCTCCTGGACTTCGACTCTATGAGACCCGAACCGGACGAACACTCAGAAGGTTGATTTTAGAGATTGACAGCCTTCATTGATGACTCCCTGCTAAACACTGACACACATATAAGACACCATGACAGTCTTCCCACAGAAGACGAGGATGTCAACCGCACATTGGAGAATTTAATAGTCCTCACTTAATTGCGGCTACTATACCCAGCCCTCCCTAACTTAGTCAATCAACGTTATGGGACGGAATTGAGGTCACGCACATTGGTATCAATCAAACCTGAAACTTCCCTGGCATTGGATTCTCTACTCGATGAGTTAGGAAATAAGACGTCTGTAAGGAGGCATTCACTACACCACATCGTGACGCAAAGAAACCTCAATCAAGGAGGACTTGTCCACTGTGTAGTCAGGCAAAGAGGTCCAACACAAATCATTTTTTTGGGTAAATGCACCTACTTTTCTTGAATCAGACCGGCGATATATGATCAAGGCTCACCAAATCCTTGACATCCTCGAGGATGAGGTGCCCACTTATCCTGGTACCTTGAATGAAGTGCATATAGAGGATGAAAACACAACAGACTCACAGCGAATGAACACTGAACAGTTTTTCTACATCGACATGTTCTCAAATCACCATCCAGTGAGGATCGTTGGGGACAGTGGCACCACAGGGAACATTATTTGACATTTTACAGCCAAGTGCCTGGATGCAAATATCATAAACACCTCCTAGTCTGCCAGACAGCTCCTCACCACTCAATGTGGTGGGAGAAACCAGGCTCATTCTGGAGAGAGGAAACACAATACCAAGATACTTAGTGGTGTCCCATTCATGTTCAGGAACCACCTGTTAGTTTGACCTTCTAAGTCCGAGGTATGGATTGGCGACACTCGGACCAGGTATGGATCAACTACATCACCACCAAACATGAGACAGGTCCGACATGCCCTTGTTTTGTGTGCCACACACCGACAAACTGCAATTTGGCTCAGTGAGTACTTGGAACTCAACTTGCCTGATGATGAGGACGACAAATTTACCATTGAGCATCATTGAGCATCAGGCCGCAGGGTATCAGTCAAACCTTGGCCATAACCCATAATCACGAGGAGGCAGAGTGCTGATTGCCAACACCACCAGTGAACCACAACAGATACGGAAATCACAACATCTCTGCCAGGCAGTACCGACGTTTTTTACAAAAACAACAGCTTCTGACATGGTAAGTGCCTATCCAATCTCAACCAAACACTAAGAGAACATTACTGCCTGCATGGTCATTGACTCGGATTACATGCTATCCACATTAGAAAAGATTGGATTTGAACAACTCAATGCCAAATTCTCCAATGTTTTTGGAGAGGATTTACCCGGGTATAATGGCTCATCTGGTCACTTTGAGGCCACGATTAACATGGGTCCTACACAACCACCCCAGCATCGAGGCCAACTTTCCCAATATAATGAAAACAAACTCAGAGAGCTACAACTTTAGTTTGATGAGTTGGAACACATTGGTGTGTTTTCCCAACCCGAAGATGTTGGAGTAGCGGTGGAGTATGTAAATCCCCTCCTTCCTAGTCAGCAAGCCTAGTAGAGGTCACAGCCTGATTACTGCATTTTCTAGCATTGGTCGCTGAGGAAGATAAGCCAGTGTGGTGGATTACCAAAACTGACCTCATTAGCGCTTTCTATCAAATTTCCCTTGTACAGGAAGCCATGAAATACTGCAGTGTTGTGACCCGTTTCAGAGGAATACGTGTCTACACAAGGTGCACGATGTGCATGCCAGGATCGGAGACAGCTCTGCAGGAACTAATGTGCTGAGTAATCGGCGACTTACTGGTAGAGGGATATGTGGCAAAGCTTGCCGGTGATCTTTACTGTGGTGGGAACAGCATTGAGGACCTATCCTCAGTTTGGCGCAGAGTCCTCGCCACTTTGACTCTAGCCAACTGAAGATTATCGGCTAGCAAAACTATAATATTCCCGAAGCAAGCATTGATCCTTGGGTGGATATGGTCTGAATGATCCTCGTAAGCTGGGCCACACAAATGAAGAAACAGTGGGAAGAGAGTAACAAGATGCCATAAAGTGGTCCGACCACATACAGGAAGCCTTCATTGCTGCCGAGAAGCACTTGACATAAACAAAAACCATTCACACACCCTGTCCTGCTGACCAGTTGTGGATCGTGACCGATCAATCCGTTAAGCAACATAGCATTGCCGCTCTGATGTATGCTGACAGAGAAATGAAGCTACTACTCTGTGGTCATTTTTCTGCAAGATTAAACGGTCATCAACCCACCTGGCTACCGTGTGAAGTCAAGGCATTGGCTATTGCGGCAGCAATCAAGCATTTTGGCACATACCTGGTTCAGTCACAGCACCATACCGCCGTTCTCACTGATAGCTAGCCCTGAGTTTAGGCCTAGATTGACATCATTACTGTCAACTGTCTGTAATTTCCAGGCTTCCGTCCAACATCTCACTGATAGATTTGGCTAGCCGGAATGCTCCAGAATGCAGCCACCCGATATCGACTTTGTGCGAAAGCAGGAGGAGGCCACCGTATTTAAAGCTTCACTTCGATCATCAGAGGGTCCTCAAAGCTCCCTTACACAAGCCGCCCCGCATGGAAAGAGATTCAAAACTGATGCCAAGATCTCAGACGAAAACAGGTACACCTGATTCCATGCCTTACTGACGGTGCTACATATTAAGATAGGACACCCCACCAAACACCATATGCAACAGGTGGTGAGCCAATACTTTTATGCCTTGGACTTGGATGAAGCTGTGAAGGAAATTGTATCCACATGTCAACAATGTGCTTCCTTGAGAAGTTTCCCATTTGTAGCTGTGTAGTGAGGATCCCCCGAATGCGCTCGGTCTTGGGTCACTGCCAATGTCACTTAATGGAACAGACAACTGATGTTTGTCCTACAGGAGTATGTCAGTTCATACACAGTTGCACTCCTTGTACCAGATGAGCAAAGGGAGAGATTGCGAGATGTCATTCTAAAGATCTGCTTGCCTATCAGGCCCATCAATAATCCATCTGCAGACGTAAGGACCAACTTTGCCCCCCCCCTCTCCCAACTTCAGATATTTTGTAAACGATAGGTTCCTGCTGTCTCACCATATCTCAATAGAAACAGGTAACCCAAACAGAAACCCTGTTGCTGAGAAAAATGTCCAAGACGTCCAGCGAGAGATCCTCAGGGTGGACCCAGCGGGTTCACATGTCTCTACAGTCTCACTGTACATTGAAAAGTAAGGCTGTACCACTCGGATTGTCCCCCGGAGAGATCCTGTATCACCGGGACCAATGTACCAACGAACGCATCCACTTCGATGATATAGATTTGATAAAAGAGTAGCATCGCAACTGCAATGCCAACCATATCTACAGTGAGATCCCTAAGGCTCCCAACCACTCATGTAGGCTAAGCACAGTAGTGGATGTTGGCGACATTGTGTACCTGACAAAAAATAATGGGTGTCAACGGTACTTGCTGTCATTCAAGCAAAAGGGTTGGATCCACATTCGGAAGTTTGCCGGTTCCCAGTTAAGGACCAACACATACAAAGTCTAAAAGGATGACTGCTTCAGAGTCCCAAATCACCCAGGTCACAGCCAGGGATTAATCCCGGACATCCAGACAACAGAGACGAGGACGATAGCGACTTGGCCTTGCATACCAAGCCTGCCATACCAGAAACAATTAGTAGCATGACCAGCTTACCACTAAGCCAGCAACCAACCAGCAAACCTTCTATTGTGACCGAGGATGATGTTCCAGTTGACTCCCCCACATAGGATAGAGACAACACACACCCGTCTAGTCTACAACCAATACATATGAACGAAGAGTGAAACCAACTTAGTTTATATATATAGGGGTAGGGGTGATAACTCTTAAGTATTACTGAGTTATTTGCCCTTCTCTTCTGCTCAGCGAGTGTCTTTTCCATTTTTATCTTATTTACGTTTGGTTGTCTTTGTACGCTCGGGAAGAAAGTCTCTTGTACCTTCAAACGGTTTCGTGTGATGCATCTTTATTTATTGGCGATAGATTAGTCTTTACTAGTGTGGCCACGTTTAAAGAATGGATGTGAGTTCTCAGGGAAAGAAGAATAAGATCTGGCCAGAGATAGCTTACTTTGGAAGTACATTTCTTTAAACAGTTTAACGTACGCCAGCATGTAAAACCTATGTTAACCCGAATATGATGATAATAATTATGATTACTTTTGATAGATGCCTTTCTGACACAAATGCCCCTTCATGCGTGACAATAAAGACGAACTTTTTAAGAGAAGGAACGACTTTTCGTCTTACACCGCCGCATCTATTTCTTTGTCTTTCATTACAATATTGTTATTCAAACGAAACATTTCTTTTTAAAAGTAATTTATATTTTTGTCATTTGGTTAAATCTTTTTAATTTTCACTTTAACACCAATTGAAGTGAAATTGTTTAACTGACAGAAATTTGTTTTTATTTTCATCACAAACGAACAATTGTCCCTTTTTTTGTCGCTCTTTAAATTTTTATTATTATTTATTTATTTTTTTTGCTCATAGAATTTCCAGAAAGGTAAGTTTTAAAAAAATGTACAGTACTTGCAATGCATAGGTATCCAGAGGATGCCAGTACTTTCACGGAGAATCCCGAGTCAGTTCTGGAAATGAGCGAAGAAGTTTACGATTTGAAACCACCTTCTTTTCTTTTTGTTGAAGTTTTTTTTCAACTTTATTTTTTTGAAGGCCTAACATTTTTTTAAACCCCTACTCTAACCCTTCACATTATTAGTCTTGTCAGCCATTTACATGTTGTTCGTAAACGGTTTAGGTCATTTCCGGGACTGACTAGGGATTTTCCGTGAAAGTAGTAAAATCCTCTCAATACTCATTCAAATGTACAAATGATATTAATTTGGGTGCTTATCCAGTTTAGCGGATACTTTCGAAAAAAATAAAAATAAAACAAACTAAGGAATATCTGTTTGATGTCACGGGCTGAATATATCCTATACCAAAAAGTACGTGCAAATATGATAGCCATTTTGGGAATATTCATAAATGAATTACGCTTATCACCCTTTGAATAAATCAAACTGTCTGTCATATTTGCACTTCCTCTTCGTAAATCGCTAAAGTTTAATTTTTCATTAAAAAAAAATACTTGATTAATTTACGTGCTTTTTGGTATAGGATATATTCAGCCCGTGACAGATACGTACATCAAACAGATATTCCTCAGTTTTTTTGTTTTTTCGAAAGTATCCGCTAAACTGGATAAGTACCTTAATTTTTATTATAAATAATAACAAAAACAAAATCAATCCGTCTCCTAAACGTTTTTTCCTACGTATTTTAGACCGTTAAAAACAATATGGTTAATCGGTAATGATCTAGTTTGGAGTTTTATAATAAAAAAATATGTATAGGCGATGAAAATGGTTTTATGTTCTTTTTTTTTTCTAAATAATATTAAATGGGGATCCATTTCGAGTAAAATCTACTTATTATTACCCATATGATCGGAAGAAAAACATGTTTGAAATGTGTAAATATGCTACAAAATTAACACGAACAGACTGGAAGTAAGGCCCAACGAAAAAGATAATGGAAATACGAAACGAAACCAGCACTTATTTTTATAATTCACTTTACGATGAAAAAAAAAGTGGCAGGCATTAATCTTTTGTATTTTTATTGAGATAACACAAGTTGTGGAATCAAGAAACTTCTTAAATAAATTATTTTTATAATTTACTATAAGAGTTCGTTTCAGTGCTTCACAATCCACGTTTTCGATATTGCGTGTTGACGAAACATGTATTAAAACGCCTTAAAACGGGTAATAAGTAGATTTTTACTCGAAATGGTTCCTCACTTAATATTATTGAAAAAAAAACAACAATATAAAACCATTTTAATCATCTATACATAATCTTTTATTACAAAACTCCAAACTAGACCATTACCGGGAAATCATTACTATTACTGACATAAATTATTTTAAGGGAAATACCGCTGGGAAATTAGTCGAAAACATTTTATTTCGCGTCACCTACTTATTTGTGACCTATTTATGTTAAAAAAAGGGAACATTTAAAAGAAGTTTTTTAAGAAAAGTTTTAGAAGCCTTTTAAGTTCCGTAAATATCGGATCATAGGAAAGTAGCAATCTTTCTTTTGTCATTTAGTAACGTAAACAAAGATGGCTACTTTCCTCAGATCTGATATTTACGGAATTTTAAGGATTATATATTTTTATGGGCAAGTAGGTCTTTTAAAAAAATGACTAATTTTTCAACGATATTTCCTTTAAAATAATGTATGTAGGTAATAGTAATGATTCCCCGAATATGTTATTTAAATCCCCTGCAAATTATCATTATTTCAAATGACGACTTTTTTGTCTTTTATTTACTTTTTATTTATTTTCGTATTGTCACCCGGACTTAGCGTTAGTGGTAGGGTTTACGGGAGTGATTCTATAAAATTACATACATTTCATATCATTATCTATTTATTTATATAAAAAAAAATTTGATTCTAATAGAGGTTTAAAAATATTCCGTTACTTGTGACCTATTTACGTTTAAAAAATTCATTTGGGCATCATTTCTGGGGGTGTCCAAAGGGTGGGGGGGGGGGGCAAAGGCATGGCTAATAGAAGCTAGACATTTAAGGGTGGGTGTTAACAAGTGTGTTTGAGGTTCATTTGGGCATTCTTTTTGGTAGTGTTCGATGGATTAGAGCAAAAGCACGACTAGAGGGTGGAAGACAACTGGTGTTTTCGTGAGACCACTAATACTAAAGACAACTGGTGTTTTCGTGAGACCACTAATACTAAAGACAACTGGTGTTTTCGTGAGACCACTAATACTAAAGACAACTGGTGTTTTCGTGAGACCACTAATACTAAAGACAACTGGTGTTTTCGTGAGACCACTAATACTAAAGACAACTGGTGTTTTCGTGAGACCACTAATACTAAAGACAACTGGTGTTTTCGTGAGACCACTAATACTAAAGACAACTGGTGTTTTCGTGAGACCACTAATACTAAAGACAACTGGTATTTCCGAATGTTCACGCATCTGGTACTGGCCATCACTTTGGTGATCTAATGAGAACCAGTGTGTCAACATAATTATGACACCAAATATCTTCTCTTCATGAGTCATCCAATAGGTGAAACATTGATTAATTCCGACTCCAGAGCTCTTGATCGGCCATTGCCGACAGCAAATTGATTCCTAACACCAGTTTCCCCCTAAATGATCGCCTTCAGTGTGACATACGGACAACCAGCACTTCTCTTTGCATCCGGAAATCAGAGTAGGAGTCTTTCTGCAGGTTTATGTTCTCCCCAAAATTTAATTTGCACATGAGAAAATTCTCTATTAACAATTTGGTCGAATTTGGCACACAATTAAAAAGGCTATCCACCCTCTACATAAGGCTATATTTCCGAAAGTTGCGAGTTTAACTCTTGCTGAATGAATTAAAGAAATATTAATTAACTAATATATCTAAAAAGGCATGAAACACGAAATTACAACAGTCTACCTTAGTGGATGAGATTAGATTAAAAAATGGCTTCACTTTAAAATCTCTAAGAAGTGTCAACTATTTGTATTCTTCTTTGTATGTTGTATACTTCACCTTATCCTCATTGCTTTCTCTTTCTCATTCTCTAGTCTGTCTCCATTGCCATTCTGGCCTCATTCAGCTATACCGCTTCACAAATTCATAGCCTTTGAAAATTTACTGCAACAATATATATATATATATTATATATATATATATAATCTTTTAATGAAAATCGCCCCGGACAAGGCATGAAGCCACTTGATGTAAGAAGCTAACAAGAATCAAAGATGATTATCGCAAAGACAGAAGATGCCTATTGGCCTTAGTCTTTAAAAGACCAAAGCTATAGGTAGGAGGAAAACAGTCAGCAGGAAGAGAGTTCGACAAGCCTGCAGTTCTTGGAAAGAAGCTACTGGAATAAGAAGCTGTATTACAATGAGGTATCAAAACAGCAAAGACGTCACATATCTTCCATAAGCGGTGAAAACAAACCTTCATATTAAAGCATACTGGAACAATGCAAATGGTGACCAACATGCTCACTGTGCAATTAATTATATCTGATGGGAATATTTTTTTGTATTCAGTTCTACTGTTGCACGATGGACCTAGTCTACATAATCCTAACATCAAATGTAAGGAAATGAAATCAATTTATTTTCTCATTTTTTGTCGAAATTGTTCCCCTTGATCTGACAAAAGAAATAAGTGGAACAGTTTGTATTTCGTTGCGTTATAACACTTTTTTATTCCACAGTTAAATCCATTCACAAACAGACAAATAAGTCTCGGACTTGAGTGGTTGACACACCGACCCCCCTCCACTTCTATACCAGTCGGCTGTTTTTTACGTCTTTTCCCCCATCGCATCTACCATGCACAAGTTAAATTACTTTTTGTTATATCATCTGATCTGATCTCTGAGTTCAACAGCTGACCTATTCTCCTTCCCCGCTTTTTTGGATAATACCATTCATAGCCTTTGAAGATTAATTGCCACATTTTCCCTGAGCAGTGTAAAAATAATAACCTAATATTTGAGCATATGCATTCAAATCGAAAAATGCAAATAGCATCCAACATATGAATGGTATGTATTTAATTGTATCTGAGAAGGATCTTTTTTGTATTCAGTTCTTCATAAATCAATTTAAATAAATATAACTTCCCTAATTATTTAAATAATATAATAATTTCACAAAATATATCGAATGTTTGTTTTTTGTTGTTGTATGGGCATTTTTTGTAACAAATATCTTTATTTATTTCTTTTTATAGTTAGAAAATTTCAATCAACTTTGATTACCGAAATTGTAAAAGTTCCAATGCCTAAAGGAATTAGCTCTGACATGGACTCCATAGCTCGGCTCATAAGCAAAGTTTCTCAGTTGCCTCTTGGTCATTATTGTGGATAGGATTAATTCAATTGCTGTTATTTCTGTATGTTTACTTGAAACAGGGTTTATCTTTTTCCTCACTTCTATCACTGATACTCTATGTTGCATAAGCGTTGACTGTAACAGAACCGATTAGAAAACCCAACGAAATTAAATGATGAGAATGGATGAATTGTTTACTGTTTGCTTGTTTCTTTAATTTAAAAAAACGTTTTTTTTTTTACTTTTGAAAGAAATGGAAGAAATGCTAGAAGTAGAAAAGGCCACTTACATCGTAAGTAATTATTTCGGTTCCATTTCTCTGTTGCCAAGAACAGAAATTAAGTAAAGCATGAATGATAAACTGTACTTAAAAAATACATTAGAACTTGAATATAAAAAGGATCACACATATACACTTACAGGGTGAATATGTGTTTTCATATTTAGTAGTCCGGATAATACAAATAAAGAAAATTATCAAATTATCGTCTAAAACATTCAGAAACATGGCCAGAAGCTGACTTTTTACAAAATTTATGAAAAATACAAAAGTATGTTGAGATTTCGAAATTTAGCTTTTCTTAAATTAAAAAAAAAGTGGAATTCCACTTTTTTTTAAAGAAAAGGCCAAATTGTTAGAGCTTTACATCCTTACATACTCATTTGGCTCTATTATATTTCTCTTTCTCTTTTTTCCTCTCTCTCTCTCTCTCTCTCTCTCTCTCTCTCTCTCGCTTTATCGTTTTTTCTCCTTTCCTGTTTTTTTTTCTTTGTCACATGTTGGCTTGCCTTGCTTTGCCTCCATTTTCCTTCTCTCTAAAAATGTGAATTTTGCCACATTCCAAAAGTAGGGAGCTAGAAAACTTTTTTCATGTCTTCTTTAAAACATATCAGTCGATACTTTCAGCATGAAAAATATATTGGTATTGTAGATTAACACTATTTGCTACACCCCAAAAACAATGAGATTCTACTTTTTGTAAGCGATTATGAGTGAACACCATGGCCCCCAAGTTGGGAAATTGGTAGGACGCCGTGGTGTGATCAGTTGAGAAATTCATTTCGATTTTAGATTTTTTTGCCATTTGCCACTTATATCCTTGTCAGGGGTTTGAGTTCTCAACTCTTTAGCGAAATTCTGCTTTCTTAATCCAGAAAAAAGCATATTTCTGCTTAAATACCAGACATGTGAATTCTCAATATTTTGGTCGTAATCTTTTTTCAATCAAATCACTAGAGCCTTATCTCCTTATTTTTTATTCACTATTTCGTTTGGAGTTTTTTCCCTTTCTCTTTATTCCTCTTTTTCTCTTAATATTTATTTCCATTTTCTTGTTTTGTTTCTTTCTTCCACTTTCATCTTGTCTTGCCTGTCTGTTTCCTCTTATAACAGTTCTGTCTGAAAACTAAATATGTTAATTTTGCCGTGAATGCTAAGACTTCAAACAATTCATGAGAGGGTAACTTTTGTTTCATCAAGAAAATGACTCCCTGTCTCCTCCCCCCACATGTACACTCAATGTCTTTCTCTTAGTTTTCACTTTTTTGTTGAAACTGATTGCATTTGTTTAGGAAAAATGTTATTTTTTGTGCGTGCACACACACATACAGTGCACCTGTGCCACTTCCACCCCGGGTTATGACATTCATCTTGATTTCAGCATTTTTTGCCATTGGTTATTCACCTCCTTGATAATTGTTTTCCCTTTTGTAATTCAACAGTTATGAGTCTAATAGTTCATAAAATATTCAATGTCTGTATTGTATTAACATATATTTTTATTACTTTTCATTTACAGATTCTCTACAACATGCAAAATCACATATACAACATTGAAACATAAATCTCAGCCAGAAAAGTAAAAAATAAAAATTGATTAAACTTAATTTGTATAAATGTCATATGTCTAAAGGAAAATGAATGAAAACGTTTTTATGGAATAACTTAAAAAAGAAATATGTCTGATTTACTAGAGACATTCACTGGAGAAAAAATTTATTCCTGTGAAACCTGTGAGTTAGTGTTCACAAAGAATTCACAGTTAGAGAAACACATGCGAATTCACACAGGGGAGAAACCATTTTCTTGTGAAACATGTGCTGCTACCTTTGCAGATAAATCAAACTTGGTACGACATGTTAGAACACATACAGGAGAAAAACCGTTCACATGTGAAACGTGTGAATCGACTTTTGCTGATAAGTCAAATTTAGTGAGACATGTGAGAACGCATACTGGGGAGAAACCGTACACTTGTGGAACATGTGGGTTTTCTTGTGCTCAAAATACCAGCTTAGTACGCCATATGCAAACTCATACTGGAGAGAGAACATATTCTTGTCAAGTGTGTGGTCGTGCATTTGAGAAAAGATCAGATTTAAAGTGTCATGCACAAGCACACACTGGAGACAAACCGTATTCTTGTGAATTGTGTGCATCTTCTTATTCAAATCGGTCGACTTTGGTGCGTCATATGAGGGCACACACAGGAGAGGAACCATATTCGTGTGAGACATGTGGTGTTGCATTCACAAAGAAGGCAGATTTTAAACAGCATCTGCGAACTCACCCTGGAGAGAAACCTATGGCTTGTGAAACATGTGAAGCGACATTTGTTGACAAGTCAAATTTAATACGACATATGAGAATACACACCGGAGAGAAACCTTACCCTTGTGAAACATGTGGAGTTACTTTTGCTGACAAATCAAATTTAGTGCGTCATATAAGAACACACACAGGAGAGAAACCATTCTCTTGTGTTACATGTGGATTTTCTTGTACACAAAATATCAGCTTAGTCCGACATATGCGAAGACACTGGAGAGAAAACAATTTCTTGTGAATACAATTTAAAATTAATGTTTATTTTTATCTGCTGAGAAGCCATGTTCGTGTGAAATGTGGATTTTCTTTTGCAAGAAAATCATGTTTGTAAGTACATATGAGAAACAGTACAAAGAGTACTTAGGTTGACTTACGATGGTAGGACCTCACTTTCTAAACAAAAGATAAACCAGGAACATTCTAAAATTTTCTAATTAAATTAGTTCCAAAAATCAAACTAGATTATCAAGAAAAAATTGTTTTTTTTAACTTATTTTACACTAAAAAGCAATAAACGAATCATTTTGAACAAACATTTGTTAAAACCGAAATTACTATATATTAATAAAACAAAAGAATAATTTGGTACAAAGCAATAAATTTAGTTTACTCTCAGAAGATTAATGAATCATTGCTGTAATACGGAAATAGGGACTAATTTTTCAATATGGATTGCTTACAATAACATAGGCGAGTGACCAAGGAAGATAATTGTTTTAAAATCAAGTCCAATTATTTAATATTAGCAGTATTCATTTGGCGTTGTCCATGTGGACATATATTGATGGTCCAAAATAATTTCAAATATAGTCATGTTTAAAAATATTTCTTGAAAATAAAAGTTTAAAATAATATTCAGGATATGAGGTCAAGTAATAAAAAACAGTTAGCACGATTGGACTTTCTTTATAAAAATACTTGTCAAATGGTGAATGGGTTTGCCTCTAATTATTTAAAATCTGTGAATAAAAATAATTATTTATTTAATTAAAGCTTTTTATAAATGCATTAAGATATTCTTTGTTTAATTTAATTTTTGTCTCATGAAGTAAAGAAAAGTAATTTGATTTCAGTAAGATCTAATATATTTCAGTTATTTTATGGACTTAACTGATAAATAGGTCTAGTGACCCCAGATGGAATCGAAGGAAAATTTTAATGGTGTTTTTAAAAAATTAACTTTTATTCAAACATATTTGAATGTTTTAACTGTTAACACATCGATTTCGATAACACACATACAAACATTGACTTTTATATATATAGATTTAGACGTGGTTCATTCATCCATGTAACAAAAGCAGCGTTCACTTTCGAAAGTACTCACTGTTATAGACAATATGGTCCTGTTTTCATAATCTGAAAATGTGATGCTTAATTGCCACATTGAGTACAAGGAATGCCTAGAGCAAGATATAATATAACCCCAGTATAAATCACATGTTTTTATTCATAAACGTTTCATAAACGTGTTGAATAACACAGTCATTACACTTGAAAAAATCCTGTGATTTGTATTTCAAACCATTTGATCAAAAAGTTCTGTGACTTCTTTCTACTTCTGTGAATTAGTGGAATCCTATATGGGGAGTTTTGCAGCGAGATGCTTATTCACATTATGTTTAAATGTCTGTATGTTAGTATGGTCAGGGAAACAGGAAGCAAGAAGGGAATTCCAAAAACTAGCAGTACGAGGAAAGAAGCTGTTAAGAGTAGAAAGCTCTCAGGCATTTGGGGACCTCAACAGTGAAGGGGTGGGCTCTTGCTGACTGACAGGTTGAGCAGGGGAATTTATGTAGAGGGGACATCAGTGCAGCACATTCGTTGGAGCATATTTAATTAAAGTACTTGTAAAACAAGCACACGGATGCAACATTGCAGCGATGAGACAAAGGCTGGAACATGCTTGATAGTGAAGGGCCTATTAGATTGGAGACTCTTTTTTGGACCCTGTCCAAGAGGGAGATGCTAGTGTTTGGTGCACCAGCCCATATGTGACAATATTTTATGCATGGGAGAATGGTGGATTTGTAGAAATATAGAATACTGGCAGGTGTGAGAAGTTTTCTAACATGGTAGAGGGAACCCACCTTCCTTGCCGAAGCCTAGTCAACGTCTTCTATGTATTTGTTCCAAGACATGTTATTTGTGAATGTTAGCCCTAGTAGTTTGAATGACATACTCTAAAGTAGGATGCTATTAGTCATGGCAATCAGTAGTTGAAAAAGTTTCTTATAATTGTTGAAGGAGAGTAGCTTTGTCTTAGTAGCATTAAATGTTACCATCCACTTAAGCCTTATTCTACCACAGACTGGAGGCCATTTTCTAAAGATTCGGCCATTGTCTTTAATATGCCTGTGTTCGCTTTTCCTACATGTCGAGTATAGAGCGTGTCATCAGCAAATAGACACAATTTCATCAGGGAGAACGTTCATAAAGATCAGGAATAATAACGGTGTAAGAATCAATCCCTGGGGCACACTCGCATTAATGTCATGTTGTTTAGATGTACGACCATCAAGTACAACCTGGATCTTTCTTTCAGCTAAAAAGGAACTGATTATATTAAATATCTGTCCAGTAATACTGTATGACTTAATTTTCATGAGAAGACCATCAGGTCAAACCCTGTCAAAAGCCTTGGATATATCAAGCGCTACAGCCCTAGCTTCACCAATGTATGATATATGCATTCCGAGATTACTGTTAGGATATCAGCAGTAGAACGTGCTTGCCTAAATCCATACTGTTTGTCAGAAAGAAGTTTAGTTTTAATGAGGTGATGGACTATCACTAGATTGATTAGTGATTAAAACACTTTAGCGAAGAGTGGGAGGAGACTGATGGAGTGATAATCTTGCAGGTCAGTTCTTTCACCAGAATTCTTGAACACTGGTACCACAGAGGCAATTTTCTAACTGTCAGGGGAGCAAGATTCGGCAAAGCATTTGTTGTAGGGTTTGGAGAGGACAGGGGCCAGCTCAACAGAGCATTTGTTTAAGACAATAGCAGGGATAAGATCAGTCTCACATGCTTTAGAAGTGTCAAGGCCTTTTATGATATCTCGGACTTGGGAAGGCGTGATGACCAGATCATCAAGTTAGGCTTCGGTCAGCATCAAACAAATTGGGAGGGTGTGATTTGTGGCAGGCAGTTTTGCTGTGCAGGCAACTTCATTGTGGGTTGATAGTGGGTGAATTGTTTATTGCCCATTATTCATCACACTATTATAGATTTTTAAGAAATGACGAGTTCCTAATTTTTGTGACGCAATGCGTTTATTGGTCATCTCATTATATCTTCTCTTAGCTGCGGCTATTTCACTTTTGCATTGATTTCTAGCTTCAATAAATTTTTGCCTATTTGCATAAGACGGTTATATTGTCGGAATGCGTAATAGCAGCTGCGCAGGTTGAAGTGCACCATTGTGGGGAATGTGGTTTTCTAAAGAATTTCCATGCAGAGACATGTGCTTCAATTAACCCACTCAGTTCTATCATTTGCACACTGTTCGGCAGGGAGAGAAATGATTGTATTACATGGGGCGTCTCTGCTGTGATCTCTGATTGATTTCCAATCAGTCTGTTTGTAGTATCAAGTCGTTTTGAGCAGCAGCTGATCAGTTTGATGTCGAAAATTTAGGATTTTATTGACGATTATCTCAATGTGATTAGCATTCCCAAGTTGACTATAGACATGCATCACACAAGCCTCGGGCAGTGTCGTTAAGAATAAATCGAGAAATGGTGTTTTCTGATCATCACGATCTAGGAGGCAGATTTATGGATGTGTAATGTGTTAAGGACTGGCTTATATCTGATGACACATTTTCCCCATACAACGCATGTCCTCAATCTTCAATGGCCCAGATTCCACTTCGATACTTCATCTCACATGTCTGATAGACTTTTCCCTTGGTCAACAGTGTTAACACTCTGCCGTTTAGTAATGGAAGAAGTTCCCTGAACTTACTTCATCCACTCCTAACTCTTGCAATAATACAAGCATATGCTTCACCATATGCTCCAATGGTATCATCAAGGTTACAAAACTTCTAGACACCCTTTATAGCTTCGCCATACAGATATACTTTGTTCACATCTGAGTTCTCACTCATCTCCATTGTCTTACACTTCTTGTGCATAAATTGGTTACCATCTCTCAACCTACCAGGATTTCCATTACACTTCTTGTGTACTAAATGCTTAAAAGTATCAGAAAAGGTTGAATTGCACATAACTCAACTCCCTTTCCACAAACTGAGCAGGGGAACTTTCTTCTTTTGTGGAGCTTTCCAACATTACAACCATTGATCATCACTTTGGTCTTGGTAACATTCGCCTTCAGACCTTTACGTTCCATAGCATTCTTCCAAGTATTTAACTTAATAAGTAGGTCCTCCATTGTTTCATGGGCAAGTACTAAATCATCAGCATACAGCATCTCTTCTACATCAGTTGTATATTGCTGCCCTGCTTTAAAACATTTCAATTCTATGGACGAGCAGCACGAATGCAGATCCCACGATATTATTGTACCACGTTTGTTCAAATTGAAACATACTTATCTAAGTACTCTGGTTAATAGAGTTTCCGAATATAGCTGGTTATAAGGGTCTATCTCTAAAACCCTTGTAGGAGTTTATGACATACTTCCATTCGGTTCGAGACACTTGAAATGACGAATACAACAGACCAAAACTGGAAATTAAAAAAAAAAACGACCCCCCAATCCAACTACAAACCATGGGTAAAAAAATAATCCAATGGAATTGTGGCGGTTTAAAAACAAATCTTAATGAATTGCTTTCATTACTGAGTCTCCCACAATTATTTGTATCCAAGAAACCTTCCTCAAACAAGAAGGCAATATCAATATAAAAAGTTATTTGAAGATATTAATGTGATACCGTTTAGAGCCGAAACCCTGGACAATGATAGAAAATAATTCACAAAAAAGAGTGGCCGTCGGAAATAAGATAGGTAAAAAACAATAAGGGAAATGATTCACCAACGCACACAAAGACGATTTGAAATAGGATAGACAGGATTGCCGAGGATACAATAGGCCGGACATAGGATTTCCTGTATGACTCAATATATTTAGGAGTCAGAGTTGTTTGCGACAGTTGTTTTTAATTTACGACAGTTCTTATTAGTTTACGACAGTTTTTTTTTAGTTTGTGACAGTTTTTGGAGAAGAGACAATCAGAGCAGATTGGAGTCCAAGTTGGGCGAGAGAAGCTTGGAGTAGATGATCAAGAGATTGTGAGATGAGCTGATCACCCGAACATATATGATAGACTCGACTGACAAATATTCTCAGTTGGATCTTGGCTGATACACTGAAACTTAACTAAGTTGTGGATGCTAGCGTTTGGGGTTCATTTTCCACAACGGGTTCACAGGCGCAGAGCACGACTGATTTATAGACAATGTATCGGGGTTTGTGTTGTTTTCTGTGAGTTTGTTTTGTTTTCTGTATACTTGTAAACCAGTTCTTGTCGCATCGGCGGTCGCCAGAGCGAAAGATGAAGACAAACAAAAAATAACGACACACAACGTTAGGGTCGGTGATCGCCGAGAGGATGCACATGATCTTACATTATCAAAATGACTAGATTTGACATTAAATAAACTAAAAAGGGTTGATATGCCGTAAAACAAAACAACCAAACTAAACTAGATTGGCAGGAATAAATTGAAGCGTAAGTAAAACAATAGAATGTGAAAAGAAATGGAAGAAAAGAGAAAAACGAAAAGCAAAAGAGATTCTGTAGAAGATGTGATGAGCCTAAACCTGTATCGAGCAGTGGAAGTAAACCCGACTTGCATAATTCCCACCATAAGAGGGTCCGTCTTTGCCTGGCATTGTTCGAAGTGATGCAAAATCAAATAAAGAAAAACTAAAAATATCATGAAGACATGTATTATGACAAATAGTAGAAAAAACCTATTACAAGTATCATTGCCATGAAGATATATTGCCAGAATTCACAGAAGAGAACCTGCCATCCTCTTTCGACCAATACAACCAATTTTTCTCTGATTTCTCTCCTTCTTTCTTCACCTTCCATCTCAAGTCAGCAGATTTTAGACATTAAATTATCTCAGTTAATTTATTTTTAATCAATAAGAATACAGATAATTCGTGGGGTCACCTCTCCCTTAATTTTAAAATTACATGCCAGGCAGAAACGGACCTTTTTATGAGAGGATAAAGAAAGTCAGGGCCACTTCAACTTCTTATCCAGTGTCATCACATTCGCTAAAATTCGAACAACGGAGATAAGTACAATTTTTTAATTGTTTGAAGTGCATCCACAATTTTCATTCAAAAATTATTTTCTTTATATTAAATTTTCTTGGCAATAGTTACGATTTTAACTCAGATGAGGCGGTCACTTTTTTACACTTAGATTAATCTATTGGCGAGAGGAAAATTAATATAATCCATAAGAATCGGGCTTCTTTCTCTTTTTAAAAAGTTTACTTCAGTTAGTTTGAAGAGATCAATGGGCTCTCTTCTGGAGCTAACACTTGATTTTGTTATGATTTAAATTCATATCTGACGGCATTTTTAAGGCTATATGTTGTCCTTTTTATGACCACTATCTGTATTTGCTACAGCTTGGTCTTTCAGCAGTTGTGTCAAGGTATTTTGTAAGATCTTTTCATTATGTCAGTTGCTCCTACCACAACCTGCATACTGTTTCTTTCTTTCAGAGTCCATGTTTTAAAGTCATTCTTGAAGCCATGGTATTTCATTATCTTTTTTGTGTTCGGCTCTGTTGAAGCCATAGTAATTTGTGACGGTTACATCGATAATAACAGCAGTCTTTTCAGATTTGTTTCATATAACAATGCCTGACTTGATGACCTTGTCTTTCGTGTATATGCCTGCCTGCATCTCTTTATCATAGAACACTGTCACCTTTCAATTTAATGTTATCAGTGAAGGTTAATGCTCCCAGATGTTCGACGATCTGTCAAGTTATATCTCCCAATGGAGGTATTTACATACTTTGTTGTGATGGGCAATGTAGAGGCCATTTGCCAATAGGATATGGCATCCAGATATTAGCTGGCTCGGCCTCCCAATCGCTGAATGGCAATATCTACACTGGCCATTTGTTTATAGGCCAGTAATTTTAAAAATCCATTTGAGTGTAAGGCTTGGTTTTGTCCGGCTATAATAATTATTTCCTTCTCAAATTAGTCTGCAATTCTTGAGCCATTGGAGTTGAATCATCCCTGTCTAAATACTCTTAATTGAGCTCCTCCAGAAACTGCCCTGCTGTTTTATGTTCTTGCCATCCTTGTTTTTTTGTCTCTATCTCATTATTCTATATATTTTTTGTCTCTATCTCATTATTCTATATATTTTTTTGTCTCTATCTCATTATTCTATATTTTTTTGTCTATATCTCATTATTCTATATTTTTTTTGTCTCTATCTCATTATTCTATATATTTTTTTGTCTCTATCTCATTATTCTATTTTTTTGTCTCTATCTCATTATTCTATATATTTTTTTGTCTCTATCTCATTATTCTATATTTTTTTTGTCTCTATCTCATTATTCTATATATTTTTTGTCTCTATCTCATTATTCTATATATTTTTTTGTCTCTATCTCATTATTCTATATTTTTTTGTCTCTATCTCATTGTTCTATATATTTTTTTGTCTCTATCTCATTATTTTATATATTTTTTGTCTCTATCTCATTATTCTATATTTTTTGTCTCTATCTCATTATTCTATATTTTTTTGTCTCTATCTCATTATTCTATATTTTTTTGTCTCTATCTCATTATTCTATATTTTTTTGTCTCTATCTCATTATTCTATATATTTTTTTGTCTCTATCATTATTCTATATATTTTTGGTCTCTATCTCATTATTCTATATATTTTTTTTGTCTCTATCTCATTATTCTATATTTTTTTGTCTCTATCTCATTATTCTATATTTTTTTGTCTCTATCTCATTATTCTATATTTTTTTTGTCTCTATCTCATTATTCTATATTTTTTTGTCTCTATCTCATTATTCTATATATTTTTTTGTCTCTATCTCATTATTCTATATATTTTTTTGTCTCTATCTCATTATTCTATATTTTTTTTGTCTCCATCTCATTATTCTATTTTTTTTGTCTTTATCTCATTATTCTATATTTTTTAGTCTCTATCTCATTATTCTATATTTTTTTGTCTCTATCTCATTATTCTATATATATTTTTTGTCTCTATCTCATTATTCTCTATATTTTTTTGTCTCTATCTCATTATTCTATATTTTTTTTGTCTCTATCTCATTATTCTATATTTTTTTGTCTCTATCTCATTATTCTATATTTTTTTGTCTCTATCTCATTATTCTATATATTTTTTTGTCTCTATCTCATTATTCTATATTTTCTTTTGCAATCAAAACAGCCGATTTGTCAGGTTTCGGTACTATTCTCTAGCATGACTACACTAAATGACTACACTAAATTTTTCAGCAAGATTTGTGATTGAGTTTTTTTGGGATACATATTCATGGTCACTCAGCAGTCCCATTGTCATATTTGTGGAGCTTTTGTATGTACTGTCCAATGCTTACTTTTGTAGCTCGATATGCATGGTTGATTTCAGTCCTAGACCTCCTTCTTTTCGTGACAGGTATATCCTGTCCAGTATCAGTTTTGGTATATTAACCTATCTATCTGCAGTTTATACTGGCATATGACATACAAAATAAGACTTCTTTGAACAGGACGATGAGCAGATTTTACAAGAAGGAATTAGAAAAGAAACGACTTCCTTTCAGTGAGTTTGCAAATGGACTTTCTATTAAAATAATCTTCATAATCAGCACGAAAATACGTCGTCGGTCCAGTATGTATACACATATGTACTACCACATGTGAACCTATCTTTCAATAGCATTGTTTATTCATTCTATTAATTTAGTTTAGTCAGTTCTTAGAGATCAATGCTCCCTCCTGGGACTAACTCGCCCTGTCAGCAGAGCCACAAATTTGCTGACTGCAACTCCATGCAGAGGAGTACTTCCTACACAAAACGAGACCACGACCCATGATGCCTTAAAACGGGATCCTGGTGGCAGAGTCATTCTTCCACTTCGGACCTTACTTCGGCTAGATAGGAGATTGAAGATGCCCAATCCGATCAATCAGTTGATATCTATAAGTTCATCCCCAACCGTATTATTCAATCGTATTCTAAAAATCAAACCTTATTTATCCTTTTTATTTTCTTCCCAAATAGATACTAGAAGGCGGTGGCTGAGGGGCAATCGTATTAGAACAAAAAAGATTACCAATACCAAGGGGAAATGTTTTTAAAGAGCAATGTTTTCTAGGAATATAAATAATTACTCGACCTATAGAATTATATTTGAAAACTTTATTCGGCATTAAATAGATGGTTGATATGCTGTTGATATGCTGTAAAACAAACCAAACCTAACATGGGACTAACACTTGATTTATTCACGAGTTACCTTTAAATCTGAGTGTTCTTCAATACCCACAACAGAATCAGCTAGTCGAATTTCTGTAGTCGCAGTGGTGATGTGGAAGCCGAAGTTTTCGTCTTCTCTTCTCTCTGTCATTGTAGTCTTTTTACTTCTCTTGTAAACATTATTAAAAATGCACATCACAAACTCCTAGGGTTTGAACACTCTCTTTGGAGTTTTCTTTTTTTCTTTATAGTATACATGTATACATATATAAAACCCACCACCTCCTTCCCCGTGGTAGTAGATAATGCTGCTATCCAAACCCAACCGCTCTCTCTCTCTCTGCTGATTGAGATCTTTCTTTTCTTTCACGACATAAGACTTGTGGCTTCCTGTCCCTGTGATGTCACTGCTAGGATGTGTAGCCTTACCCGAATTCTAATTGGAAAATTACACTCTCATCACTTTTTAACATTGCGTGGAAATTTACTATACTAACTCCATTTTTACACACTCGCATCTAAATAGTATTACATCTTTTAAAGATTGCCGTTGTCCTTTTGAGATTGTATATAGTTATTTTTTTAGGTTTTGTTTTATTAAACTAGTTGCCACTACCACGGCCGGTATGATTTATATTTCAAGGACCATGTTGTTTTCTAGGACCACATGATTATTTTTTTAAATTTTAGTTCAGTTTGTTCTTAGAGATCAAGAAGCCCCTCCTAATACTTGATTTCTTTGAGTTACATTTATAGCCAAGAGCTCTGTTAATGATTCACATTGTTCCTATTAGAAGTGCTATCAAGCGTTGAATTAGTAAAGTTGATAACATTAACTTTCCTCTTCCCAATTGATTAGTAAACTATCTTTCTTGAGGTTTCTTTGTCTTACAGGATTCCACGACAAGAATTCATTTAGTCTGGTGGAGTATCCAGCTAAGTGCTGTTACTTGAGGTAACATTACTTGGAGAAAGCGCATTATTCCTCATATGAACCAGTGTATAGCTCTGTCGATTGGATCTTATTTGGACCTCAAATACTATGTTATTTCGAATATTTGGTGAGGGTTTACTTACAACGTGAAGTATCTTCATACAAAGAGACAAAAGACACTTGAGGATGCTGTCTAGAAGGTAATTCAGTTTCTCTTTTTTGCTTTATTGTACTTCAGTTGAAGTTCTCAGAAATCAAGGGGCTCCTTCCTGGGACTAACACTTGATCTCTATATAGGATACATAGATATTCGA
Organism: Sepiola atlantica; assembly: GCA_963556195.1. Classification (NCBI taxonomy): domain Eukaryota; kingdom Metazoa; phylum Mollusca; class Cephalopoda; order Sepiida; family Sepiolidae; genus Sepiola; species Sepiola atlantica. The sequence goes on from OY744525.1 coordinate 106,372,823, forward strand.
ATATTCCATTAAAGTTCTCCTTTACGTTTCAAACGTTGAGTTAGTAAATTGTCTAGTTGGTAATTCAAGCTCTATGTTTCTCTCTTATTTTAATTTTCTTATCTTTTTGTTTTTGCTGGGGATGGGGCATCCTACCGAATGCCAGACATTCACCGGCTATATCAGACACTCCAGAATCAAGACAGTCAACAAAGTCGTACCATGTTGATTCATATGAATTTACTTTTTTTATCATTGGCTGTTCTGTCCTGTTAATATTTCACAGCACTTAATTATCGACTAAACCTTCTTCACTAGTTCAACTAATTTCATCTTTTCCTTGTATTTGAGCTCTTTTTTATAAAGTTCACACCTCCTTGAACATTCGAACATGTGTTTGCCCATCCTTAGCAACGCTACTCAAAACTCATCCTGATGTCTTTTGAATTAACTGGAACCTTATTGTCTTTCAGACGTTCCCTTAATCCTTTTGTTTTGTAAAGACAATTATCCACAGAGTAAGTATTTTGTTTTCAATCTTTGTAAGCCAACTGTTTTGATTACTACCCTTTGGTAATTTTTTGAGTAGCCAAGGGGAGGAGTCAAGATAGAAAATTCCGAAATATCTAGTTTCCAATTGCAAAATGAGAAAGAGAGTGAAGATATCTAATTCCGGTTGAAGTAAGCTGAGAGTAACTGAAACCCCCCACCAACAGCTAGGATTTCTGGTCGAGAATAAATATATTTGTGGGATATTTGCTGTTCAGGCAGATGGATTTGAAGAGAACGACAAGAGAGGGATCGTGAAGCAGATTGACAATAAACCTCAGAATGACTCTTAACTGATATTCTAAACTTGAGATATGGGAGGTTGAGCTGAGAAGTAGAGACACTAATGACAAGATCCACAACAAGACACATACTCATGTAAAATTTCTGTGTTTGTTTTTAATGAATGCAAATTGAGCTGCACTTTCTGCTCAGTGATTGTCAATGTTAAAATCAATATGTCCAGGATTAAAAATAGGTTTATGACAATTATTAGTTAAAAAAATAAAATCCTATCCATTTCATAGTAATTCTTCAAATTGTAAAATAAATCATCGAATCGTTTTCATCCATTTATTTCTTTATACCACTCACAAACTACTTCACAACACACACATATATCTCCTTATATAATGTTAGATATTTTTATATATATTTAGGCAAATATCATGAGATAAAACAGAGATTTTTGGCTGGTGAGGCATTTTAAAAATGTTCTGAATAGTCTATTTAGTAGTATTTCGGTTAAATTAGTATTTATAAGTTCTGTGTGTTATTTGTTCCACATTTTTTCTTCTGTCGTTTTCTCATAAGTACTTTCAATTTGAATGATCAAGTCATGATCAGGTGGGGGTTAGTCTTAGTGTGTTTACATCTATTGTTTTTTACTGCTTAGTTTTTAACGTCTACTGATTTAAAACTTAAAATGAGCGATATAGTGATGCAATGTTGCATACAAACATTATAATGGCCAATGTGCATACAAAATTCAAAAGGTTGATGCTTAATGGCTAAAAATGTTTTAATGTTAATTATTACATTAGGCACTTTAAAATTTTGTGACTCGTTTCATAATTAATGTTATTGTGGGGTGCCTAGTTTGAAAGAAAATGGCTTCAAGAATTTTTCTGTTGGTATCATGGTGTATTGTTTTTGTGTTATTAACTAAAATGTATCTATATTGAAAAGCAGTCACATTTTTTTGAGCAAGTACCAAAGAGATGCATGGTAAGTCTACAGAAAGTGTTTTTGTAGTAAAACAATATATATATATATATATATATATAAATAACATTTCTATGTATAAGATTGACTCCTAAACTAATGAACCGATCATTTTTAATTATGAAATATATATTTCAAGTAAAACGATGGGTAAAATGGGCACATTATTTTTTGTAAACTTTACTATTAAAGAAGTGTGTCCCCAAGCTCGGACCCCTCAAACCAAAAACTTTAAGCAATATATTGAGAACGGTGGGGGGGGGGGGACAGCCATTATTTTTTCGTAAACTGTACCATTTACTGTAGTACCCCCAAACTGGCACTCCTCAAATAAAAGTTTAAAAAACAATGTACATCTCTATTCCTGTAATAAAACATTCTAAGGAATGCATGGACAACCGTTGTGTAAATCAGAGTAAGTTTTCTCAGTATAATTATAGACTATTCATATTTACTTACTCATTTATATATGTTATTAAAATGACGTTTTATCAGCCTAATAATAGACTATGCATATTTACTTACACATTTATATATGTTAAGACTAAGTTTTCTCAGCCTAATAATAGACTATGCATATTTACTTACACATTTATATATGTTATTAAGACTAAGTTTTCTCAGCAGAATTATTGACTATGCATATTTACTTACATATATATATTATTGAGATTAAGTTTTCTCAGCCTAATAATAGACTATGCATATTACTTACACATTTATATATGTTATTAAGACTAAGTTTTCTCAGCCTAATGATAGACTATGCATATTACTCACACATTTATATATGTTATTAAGACTAAGTTTTCTCAGCCTAATAATAGACTATGCATATTACTTACACATTTATATATGTTATTAAGACTAAGTTTTCTCAGCCTAATAATAGACTATGCATATTTACTTACACATTTATATATGTTATTAAGACTAAGTTTTCTCAGCTTAATAATAGACTATGCATATTTACTTACACATTTATATATGTTATTAAGATTAAGTTTTCTCAGCCTAATAATAGACTATGCATATTTACTTACACATTTATATATGTTATTAAGACTAAGTTTTCTCAGCCTAATAATAGACTATGCATATTTACTTACACATTTATATGTTATTACGAAAATAAATTACATTTGTTTATATAAGCAGACAAATGTTAATTTTATTTGTTTATATAAGAAAACAAATATTAATAACATTTGTTTATATAAGCAGACAAATATTAAAATATAAATTACATTTGTTTATACAAGCAGCCAAATGTAAATAACTTTAAGCTGTAAAAATTGAATTTTTTTTTCAATCATGGAATATATATTCTAGGCAAACTGCTGAGTAATGTGAGCACTTTATTTTTTTTCATCTTTACCATTTAGGAGAGAAGGGTTGCTCCCAAAAGTTCGAATCCCTGCATTCAAATCTTTGTAAGGCAATATCCATCTCTATTCCTGCAAAACCTTTATCATAATAAATGCTGTTAGTGGTCTAAGCCTCTAAGGGTAGTTAACAAACATTTCATACAGTTAATAAAATAAAGAATTACCTTTTGTTTAGCAGAGATTTGTAATAAACAGACAAAAATATATTACGTTTAATTCAGACAAAATAAATTATGGTTAGTTACAAAAGCAGAACAATTTAATTACGTTTATGTAAACAGACAAATATAAATAATAACATTTAGTTAATTAAGCTGTCCAAAATAAATTATGCTTTGTCACTTACGGAATGGATAGAGTACACATATAAAACTTTACATATCTTTAAATATGAAAATATGTAGCTCAAAATACTATACATATTGTTATACCCGTTCTGGGACGGGTATTCTGCTAGTATTTTTTAAAAAGATTTCTTTACCGAATTGGGTTTTGTAATGGAAAAAATATTATTTTTATACTTTATTTGATAATTAGTGTTTTGTTTATCTTCTGCAAATACAGTGTTACACTAAATCCATTCCTTTTAATTTAATAACTGCTGAAAAATCTATTTCTCATGCGTGTATTCGCATATGACGCAGTAAATTCGACTTCTGAGTGAAGGAAGTACCACAAATTTCACAGCAATATGGCTTCTCTCCCGTATGTATTCGCTTATGACGAGTCACAGTTGACAGATCAGAAAAGTAAGCATTGCATACTTCACATGAGTATGGCTTTTCTCCTGTATGTGTTCGTTTATGGCGTACCAGAGTTGCCCTATGTGAAAAGTAAGAACCACAAACTCTGCAGAAATAGGGTCTCTCCCCAGTGTGTGTTCGCATATGTGATGTCAGAAGTGACTTCCCATGAAATAAAGCATCACACACTTCGCATGTAAATGGCTTCTCGCCAGTGTGCGTGCGCACGTGTTGCACTAAATTCGACTTCATATGGAAAGATGAACCACATAATTCACAAGGATAGGGTTTCTCACCAGTGTGTGTTCGGACATGCCTCACTAAATGTGATTTTTTTGTAAAAGACGAGCCACACTCCTCACAAGAATATGGTTTTTCTCCCGTGTGTGTTCGCACATGTTCTAATAAATGTTGCTTCTGACTAAAGGAAAAGCCACATGCTTCACAAGAATATGGTTTCTCTTTAGTATGTGTTCTCATATGGACATTTAAATTTGTCTTCGCTGTAAAAGCAGATCCACACAGTTCACAGGAAAATGGTTTTTCTCCCGTATGTGTTCGCATATGTTCTACCAACATTGATTTCCTACAAAAAGATGAGCTACAAATTTCACAAGAATAAGGCTTCTCTCCTGTGTGTGTTCGCATATGGATCAACATATATGACTTTTGAGTACAGGAAAATTTGCATACTTTACAAGAATATGGCCTTTCTCCAGTATGTGTTGGCATATGCCTTGCTAAACTGTATTTTTGAGTAAAGGAAGAGCCACAAACTTTGCATGAATATGGCTTCACTCCAATATGCTTTTGTGTATGTTCTAACAAAATTGATTTTTTAGAAAAGGATAAGCCACAAACTTCACAAGAATATGACGGTTTCCCGGTGTGTGTTTGCATATGTCTTGCCAAACTTGAGTTCTGACTAAAAGAAGAGCCACAGACTTCACAAAGATATGGCTTTTCTGTTTGTGCTTGCATTTCTTTATCCAGTTTGCATTCACCCGAAATAGGTGAGTTGTATTTGTCGACAAAATATTGTTCTTCAATATGCATATTTCAATCTTTTTGTTACTGTTGAATGATGATTGGGCTGAGTAGTCATCTAAAAGAAATGAAAAGATGAAAAATTCAAATTAAACCAATAAAATTAATTAAATCCTCAAAAAGCAAGAGAGAGAAGCGAAAGGAGGAAAGAGGTGAGAGAAAAGAGAGAGGGAGCTGACAGAAAAGAGGGGAAGAGGTGAGAGAAAAAGGAGGAAGCAAGAGAACAAAAAAAGAGACGAAAAGAGAAAAGAAAAAAAACGGAGAAACAAAAACTAAAGATGCTTGGAATATTCTAAAATAAGATATTTCTATTAAATCTGCCATGTCGTTGAACTAAAGTAAAACGGATGGATGGAATGAAGATATTTATACAACAGATGAATAAGATTTCTTTCCAGTTTGCAACTTAAAATATCACCTGATTTCACATAAAAGGCATAATCCAAAATTTTACATGAAAATTTAAATTTGTTTAAAACATAGTTTTTTTCTCCAAGATTTGTTAAACTTCATAAAATACTTAAAAAAGGAATTCTTATCAGATACTTGTACATAATTATAATTAACATTCACATTATATATGTTTTCATGAATTCTTATTTTCTTTATAGTAAACTTCATTAAACTGCTATTTTCTCACTTCATCATTGCATCTTAATACTTTTGTGCACTCAATTTATCTGATTTTAAGCTTTTCTCATAATAAGATTATAGACAATTCAATAATTTAAATTTACAGATTCAATTTTATGATTTCATATTTCATGGCATGATTTCTGAATCTTTTAATTTCTAATAGAATTTTCCACTTTCTAACCTTATGTGGAATAATTCCGATTTTAACTTAGTTTCACTCATGTGCATTTACAATAAGAGCTGTCGACTACTACTATCCAATTAATATTTATATTGTATTGTAATTTACTGCTTCATATCATGTTTATATTATGCAACCTTGGGAGATGTGCAAGTGTTACTAGTTTCATCTATAAGTTCATCACTGAAAACAATGATTCATGATAATATGCAATTGAGAATTTATATTAAATTTAATTTTAAAAGGTATTCATACTAATTGTTTAAAAGATTCTTACACAAAACGTTGTAAGAATCCAAGATGAAAACAGAAGTCAGAATAATCCAAATTAGCATTTGTTAAAAATACATTTCTTTCATATTTGCGAAAAGGGATTATCCAACAGATTTTTTAAAAACTAAACAATAACTGTTGATTTTTTACAGTAAAGGAAAGAGTCAACCAATATTAAATTTAGTTTTTTAGAAATTCTTCACACAAATTAGCATTTGTTTAAAAATTTTTTATACAAAACATGTTTCTTGTTGAATATCCGGGCTGGGTGTACCGGAAATGTCACCCAGCAGGAATAAATGTAATGACACAGACACGCACCTGGCCAGAAGGAACTAAAACATGACTTTTCATTCACATATGGATGAACGATAACTCTTTTGATATGTGTAACAATATGGCCTTTTCCAATGTGTTAAAGGTGGTGATTTTGATTAAACCGGAGGAGGGCTGATTTCTCAATCAGGTTCCCTGGATGTTGGAATCGACTTCTAGTAAATGTGCCAATGATGCAGCAATTCAAAGCAAAATTAAACAGGTGCTCGGCCACTCTATCTTATTGTGTAAATTTCTATCAACTTTTCCCTACAACTAAAGCATGTCTGTTTTACTTTTAGCCGAATTTATTGAACTGAATTGAATTTAGCTGAGGGGTTAGTGTTAGGGTTAGTTTAATTTACAATACAAAATTTTCTTTCACATTTTTTGTTTTATATTTCAGCCCCATTTTTTTCTCACGTATTGTCAATCCAGACTAAGGAATTACAAGAAGGCATTTTTAAGGGTCTTGCATTTTGTTCAGCTGAGAAAAATATTAGGGGGATGGCTCTATAGTTTAATCTCTTCTCTTTAATTATAAAGTTAGGTACATGTATTTGTTTATATATATATATATATATATATATATATATATATATATATATATATATATATATATATCCATGTACAGAGTAGTCTCCTAAACTAATGAACAGATTATTATGAATTTTGGAATATATATTTCAGGCACCATGGTGAGTAACATGGGCACATTACTTTTTTAAATGTTAACATTTATGGGGTGCATATAATATATACATTTTTTTTAAAATGATTCATTTTTTATGAATCGATCATTATGAATTTTGGAATATATTTTCTTGTAAACCTGGTGAGTAACAGGATTACATTATTTTTTGTAAACTAACATTTAGGGGGTGCCCCCACCCAAACTCGCACCTGCCTTCAAAATTTAAAAAAAATAAGTTAGATACAAAAATTTTAATAGAGAAAAGAATTGCTCTACATCAAATTTTGCATTTTTAAAAGGATCGGTGTGCATGCGTGACCGTCAATGATATGTATGTGTTTGGTAAAATCCTACACTATGGAACTTATTATGAATTATGCAATATTTATTCTAAGCAACAGTGGCACATTATTTACTTATTTTTTTTAACTATACCTTTTTTGGAAATCGCTCCAGACAAGGCATGAAGACACTTGATGTAAGGAGCTAACAAGAACGAAAGATGATTATCGCAAAGATAAGTGATACCTGTTGGCCTTACTCTTAAAAGAAAAACAAGGATATAGGTAGGAGGAAAACAGTCAGCAGGAAGAGAGTTCCATGGCCTGCAGTTCTTGGAAAGAAGCTACTGACGTAGGAGGTATCAAAACAGCGAATTGATGGAGACCACTAGACCAACGAGTCAAACGAGCTGGAACAAAAGAAGTGGGGAATAGATCATACAATTCTGAAGAACAGATGCAATAATAGTATTTATAGAAAAGACTAGTAGCATCACGTCTGTGAGAGAGAGGGTGCCAAAAAGAAGAGTAGGGCCAATCAAATTAAAGATGCGTTTCTGCACCTTATCAAAAACCCTCAAAGGGGACAGATATTCACCAGCTCAAATATGACAACAGTACTCCATACATAGTGTAAAGATAGAGAATAGTCTCAGGTTTGAAAGTGTTTGGAGCGATAGCCGAAAACCGACTTCACGAGAAGCAGAAAAAGCAATGGATTGAATGTATGAACTCCAAGAAAGATTTAATAAGAGAGAAAGACCAAAAAGTTTCAGAGTCGATTTCTCCTCAAGAGCAGAGCCATCCATGAGAATCTCAGGAAGAAAAGGGACATGCCTACGATAAAAGACACCAAAACCATACCATACCATACTTCCTAAAGAAAGAAAGGAAACATTACAATTTAAAACTAATGCTATATTTATTGCTTATACCCTTCCTGGAATGGATATTCTACTAGTGTATATATATATATATATATATATATATATAAGTATAAATTTTTATTTATACAAACATTATAAACAGCTCTACTTGTTATTGAGCACTTTTTATAAACACTTGAGTTTCTACGGATTTACATTTACAGAAACTAATACAATACATGTACGATATATATATATAACATTGACCTTTGTGTAAACAAATGGAGCTCTTAGCATTTGACAATGTTTATTTACTCCCTCTTCAGGAGGTTAGACACAAGGTTAGGTGTGGTTTTGAAAAGCCAGCACACTAGGATTAGCAAACTTAACATAAAATAATATCAAACTTTCAGACCAGATAGCGTTTGAACATGTAATCGTTTTAGTTAAATATTAGATGGAACCATGTGCTTGATATTGGGGTAGGTGTTTTGTTGCCACCCGGACTTAGGGTTAGTGGTAGGGTTACGGGACGTTTTTTTCTAGGGAGCTATTGTCACCCGGACTTAGTGGTAGGATTTACGACTAACCCTAACTCAAAGTCCAGTTGGCATCAGGAGGATTGCTTTTATACCCCCACAAAACACACAGAATTTATCTTCCTTTACTTCCCCAAATTTAGTTATATGCCCTTCAAACGCTAGCTTCAATGGCCCGGAAATGGGTTATCATTTTATGTTACATTTATATGTGATAATGATCCCCCATTCTTAATTAATTGTGTTTTATCTCCTAGTTTTTCTAGGTGTTCACACGTAATTGCCTAGAAATTGTAGAATCTATTTTTTTTTTTGGGGGGGGGGGTAGCAGAGTGATCTTCTCTTTTAAATGTAGATATAATTTTCTTTTTAATTTGATAAACTTCCTAATTTTTACCCTCTATTCAAGATTTAAATAAACCTATTGTGAGATTTTCATCTATATTTATCCCCTGTGCCATTTTTAACTGTTAATCCACTCGTTCCATTTTATCTGTGCTATTTTTACCTAAATTCATATATATATATATATATATATATATACGTAGATAGGAGTAGACACATTATTATAAACCATTGTTTCGTAAAGGTATAAACATTTTTTTGAAAAACCATAACAATGTAATTTGTAGAAAATAAATAAATAACATTTATTTATCTTAAACTGAGCTTTCGAATATAAAATATTCCTCGTCAGAGAGTTTTTTTCTTTTTTTTTTCTTTCGTTTCATAGTCTGGTGGTATTGACTTTGAGGAAGAAAATCCGTGTCTTGGGCGCGGTTAAGCCATTTTTGAATACGTAGATATATATATATATATATATATATATATACATGTTAAAAATAATAGAATTCCATTATTACTTTTTCGTCTACAGCATAGGGAGAAAGTGTAAAATGTAAGTGAAAAAGTAATGTCAAATATTTTAGAATCAAGTCTGCAAAGTAAATACTTTTCAATCGAATTAGGAACGATGATAATCATGTAGTTTCCTGACCCATGTAATTCTATCGGAAAGACGATATGCAGTAATTCAAAATTGTATTTTTTTAGATTGTACCATTACCTACCCATCTCAAACACAATTACACACACACCACAAAAGGGCTTTTTCAGTCACGATTCATTGCCCTTGTGAAATGTTAGGCTACATTACTATCAGTGATTATGAAAAGCATTGCAAAAGCAAATTCACCCTTTCCAACTGGCCTGACGTTGACAGACAACACACCCCAGCCCGTCTCTCTTCCCTTGGTCTGGCGCCTGTTTTGATAAACACTTTGCCGACACATCTGCGATCCACACAAACACACACTAGTGAAAGACTTCTCTACTTACACACACATGATTTGTAGACTCTCTTAGTACACATCCCCAAAGACAGAATTTCATTGTTTTTGAGTTGTTACTTTGTTTTCATTGGCATCCTTGTATTTGAACATATATAAATAAAGAGGAGACACTGCCAAGCGTCGAACACAAACGTACTCCTAAAGCGGTGACCTCCAACAGAACAAGCAATGTCATTTGAAACAAAGTTGCCATTTCAAACTCATGCAAAAAAAACAACAAATTAATTGTTTAAATGAAATAAAGAACGTTAAATGCAAAAAAACGCTACACTCACACATTCTATTTCTCAACACAGTGAAATTATTTTTTCACCCACGTGCAATTCAACGAATCATGCTTTCAACTCATGGATAATGACAAAACACTGTTTTCAAATTTACACACTACAACATTATGCCAGTAATAGAACCACATGTGAAAAAAACAAAACCTTGTAAATCTTATTTACTTTACTGGATAAACCATCCCGGACATCAATTCAGTAAAAAAAATGCCTGGAAATTTGACTAATTAAGTCAGTACTGACGACACTATGGAAGAAGTCGCATCAGTTTAAAACAGTTGCATATGCACTACTAAATTACTCAACAACTGGACATTTGCTGATCACCTTTGCAACATAAGGACCCATCAACTAAAACAATACACTCCAACACCAGAACAGATCTACTTGTACTTATTTCTTCAAATCTGCAGATTCACTTGCAAACCTTGCACTCCCATAAACAAGCAGACTCACTTGCACATTTGACTTCGACCATAGTGCACAAGTGATCTTGATAATTGAACGTTTATTAACTCCACCAAGGATTCATTAACTAAAACGAACATGCTCCAACAACAGTGCCGACTGATTTGCACTTATCACCTAACAACAGTTAAGGCACACTTGCGCTCATCATTTTCAACAGTGCAGACTCACTTGCACTATGGACTTCCAACATGGCAACTACACTGATTCTGAGACCACGGCGGAATCTATTACTCAAACGAATGCACCAACCCAGAACAAAATACATGAAAACAGATTTCAAAAATGTTTTCTCAATCTGGTGTGGGGGGGGGAGTACTTGTAGCATTACCTACCCTTCTTAAAAACAATTACACAGACACACCACAAGAGGGCATTTTCAAACACGAGTTATCTCCCCTTTGGAAATGCTATGCGACGCTATTAGAAGTGATTATAAAAAGCGTTACACAAGTAAATTCATCGCTTCCATCCGCCTTGGCCTTGAAAGACAACATGCTCCAGACCCTCTCTATTCTCGTAGCTGCTTTGATAAACACCTCGCCAACACATGCACGCTCCACACAAACACACACTATTCTGTATCTAAGACATTCTTCTACTTACACACACATCATTTCCAGACTCTCTTTGTACACATTCTCAAGGACACAATTTTATAGCGAACACAGTCGTCAAACATATTGTACCCCGAAAAGATTATGACATGCTAAACGTATTGGCGTTAAAATCAATTTATTATTACGTCTGAAATTGAAAAAAAAACTTTTTAAATTAGCAGACACGCAGTTCTTCCTGGCAAAATACAAGATGGAGTCCGTTGCCTGTGTTAGTTGATCTAAAAATATGAAAGAAGCTATGCCGTTCAAAATGACTTTTGAAACTTACCTTTTTTAGAACAAGGCGACTTTAATGATATCAAATCGTAAACTAACACTAGAAACGACGACCTTTTTACGCAATTAGAACGAAAGAATGAGCATTTTTTCTCACCTTTTTTATTTTCACATAACAATTTAATAAACAGAAGATATCGTAAAAATTTAATTTTATTTGAAAATCTTATCTAAAAAATAGCCCGGTTCGTAAACTGCACAAGTACCAACAAAATAATATAAAAAATGTTTCTCACTGGGGAGAGGGGTAGCCCCGTATTTACAAGTATATCTCCTGAAAAACGGTTCTAAAATCTATTTTCAACCGATAATTGCCGAATGTTCCTACTTGGCCAAAATTGCTGAGTTTTCCGTTGACGAATTTTCCATTGACGAGTTTTCCGTGGCCGAGTTTTCCGTTGCCGAGTTTTCCTGCGACGAGTTTTCCGGGCACCGTTATGAATGCCCAACTTACTAAAAGACTTTACTTCTTATTTAAATTATTTGTCACTTTAATGCTATTTGTGGCAATCAAGTAGTTGTGTGGTGTGTCAGCTAATTTACTAATTTAAAAGGGTTTTTTTTTTACTATTTCATGCATAATACTACATTGCTATAAACACCATTACGTTCAGCATGTCATAATCCTAAAAAATACCATTTCTTAGGTACGGCATATAATCTTTCTAATAAAATTACATGGGTCGGGAAACTACACGATTACCCAAACGATTTAGAATCTTATCTCTTAGAAGAAAATATATTTATTCTTTACATTTTTTAAATTACTGGTAAAAACTAAAAAAAAAGATGAATAAAAAACGTCTAATGCCCCCCCCCCTCCAATATAGGTAATTTGGACGCATGGCGCAACGGATATAGTGCTAAGTTATAATAAGGGCACATGTTCGTCTTTTACCACTGTCCGTTTTTCACAACTTTTTACTGACCATTTTTGTTTTCTTTTTTCGGTGTACACTTACCTATAAGGCTGCTAGAGAAATCCGGGGTTTTTGGCATTTTTTTTCAAATATTTTACATTTTAGGAGGAAGGATCAGTTTCCAATGTTAATTCAACGTAGACAGAGCCCCCTCTTTTTGACCATCTCAATTTAAAAAAAATCTTTTTTTAGGTAATTGTAACCTATCATGTCAGTAGAGAATTCCGGGGTTTTGGAAAGAAATTTCAAAAAGTTTAGATTTTAAGACGGGGGATCAGTTTTCAATGTAAATTCAACGTAGACTGAGCCCCCTTATTTTGACCATCTCAAATTTTTTAAATTATTCTTCTGCTTACAATTACCTATCATGTCGCGAGAGAATTCCGGGGTTTTGGGAAAGAAATTAAAAAAAATTGAGATTTTAAGACGTAAAATGTTGTGAAAAACGGTCTATGGTAAAAGACGAACAAGACTGATCCCCCGTCTTAAAATCTCACTATTTTGAATTTTTTTCTCTCCAAAAACCCTGGAATTCTCTCGCGACATGATAGGTAATTGTAAGCAGACGAATAATTTAAAAAATTTGAGATGGTCAAAAAGAGGGGGATTATTCTACGTTGAATTCACATTGAAAACTGATCCCCGTCTTAAAATCTAAACGTTTTGAAATTTCTTTCCAAAAAACCCCGGAATTCTCTACTGACATGAAAGGTAATTATACACTGAAAAAAGATTTTTTTTAAAAATTGAGATGGTCAAAAAGAGGGGGATCAGTCTACGTTGAATTAACATCGGAAACTGATCCCCCTCCTAAAATGTAAAATATTTGAAACTTTTTTCCAAAAACCCCGGATTTCTCTAGCAGCCTGATAGGTAAGTGTACACCGAAAAAAGAAAACAAAAATGGTCAGTAAAAAGTTGTGAAAAACGGACAGTGGTAAAAGACGAACATGTGCTATAATCAGTTCTAAGTGACAGTCTTAAAGTGGTAAGGTTCAATCCTCACTACAGGCGCTACTAACAATATAATTTAGCATTATTTAAGACTTCTAGCCGGTCATGACTGACGGAACGAGAACAATCTACCCCGTGAATTAAATAAAGGGTTCAGTTCGAAATTCTGTATAGATTTCCGAGTTCGAAAAGATGCACCTGAAGAAGCTCGGAGAATACATCGGCCGAAACGTTGTGAGAGTAACATCCAAGATGAGAACAGTAGTCCGAATAATACAAATTATCAGTCATCCTCTAAAAAATTCAGAAACATGAAAAAAAAAAAAATAGGATTTTTTAAAATGAAAATGTAAAAAATAATTTATAAATTTTCACTTACCTTTTCTTTGCGAATAAAATCGTATCAAAAACATTTGATTAAATGACTAAATTAAAAAATGGATTTTTTTAGGTAAAAAAAAATTCAATAAAAAAAATTATCATTTTTCTTCGTTTGTTTTCAAAATAAAATGTTTTCTTTCTTTTTGCTTAGATTTCTCAGTCAATTTAAACATCTTTTTCATTCAATTCTTAAACAAAAGAATTTTGTTTGAGTGAAAAATCACGCAGAAAATATAAAATTATTGTTCAAAAAATTCTCTTTAATCAACCGGTGTAAATATTAATTTCGTCCCTTGTGATTTTAACGTTTAAATTTCAGTAATTAAAATGTTAAAATCACGCAAATTAAGCTAACTCTCTTTATTTGTGGTGTAGTTTAAGTGGTAAACATTGGCGACATTTGGAAAATACAGTTGGAAAATTAGTATTAGTCAAAACCAATTTATTTGGGTTTACCAATTCGTTTGTGACCTACTTGCGTTAATAAATTCTTTAAATATTTAATAAAAGTTATAAAGCATTTAAAGTTCTGTAATTATTGGTTGTAATGTAAATTATAAGCGTTCCAGTATCTTACTTCCTGCTAATAAACAAGATGTATGACTCTTTATTAATTTGCTTAGAACCAATAATTACGGAACTTCAAATGCTTATGACTTCTATTAAATATTTAAAAACGCAAATAGGTCACAAATGAGTAGGTAAACCCAAACCGAAACCTAAAAAACTGTATTTGACTAATTTCCCAACTGTATTTTCTTTTAAAATAATTTATGTCGCCAATAGTAATATTTACTTTTTTGTGTCTCAAGGTGTCTACAGACCACTTTAAAGAGGGGTTTAAATTACCGAAATTTATTTTAATTAATATACCAGTACCACCCAATCAATGCGATGTACATTATTGGGACCCACCCTAAGAATTGAATATTATATAATGTAACAAAAAAAAGGTAAACATAACTATTGGCGACATAAATTATTTCGAAGACCCGATCTATACAAGAGCTAATATCTGCGATAATTTAATATTTTAAACTATAAAAAAAATCTGTTAATCAAAACAATAGGACTGTTCGTTTTGCTGGTTTTGAAATGAAAAAGATACTGTTGATTTTCCCAAATTCTATTTTCTTCAATAAATGTTCTATCAATATACTGTTGATTTCCCCAAATTCTATTTTGTTCAATAAATGTTCTATCAATATACTGTTGATTTTCCCAAATTCTATTTTCTTCAATAAATGTTCTATCAATATACTGTTGATTTTCACAAATTATTTCTTCGAAAAATGTTCTATTAATTGAATTTGCATGACTTCTTATTCAAAAAATGGCTATTTTCCATTTTCATAGACATTGCGTACTAAAAAATAGAGTTACTGCCCCTTACACCATTAGCACTCTTCTAAAATAAAGTTTGCTCGTGTATTCGATCTCTACAAGAGCCGAAATTTTCTAAAAGAAACAAAAAAAAAAGCAAAACATAGCGAAGAGTTGAAGTTACTGTTATCAAATAAATATTTTTTTTATTTTATACGTTGCTGCGTCCTATAATTTTTAGTTATAGTTGCAAGAAATTTTTTAAACAACAAAACAAATAAAACAAGCAAATAAAACAAGCAAAACAGAGCGAAATTAATGTTATCAAATAAATATTTTTAACCCTAACCCGAACCCTAAACCTAACCCTAACAAAAAAAAAAAAAAAAAAAAAAGAAGCAAAACATTAGCGAATGGGCATAACAGGCTTCCGGTGGAAAATGGTTGAAGAAAGTGTCTTCGGATGCCTGAAAGTGATACAACAATTTTTTTTTTTCATATTAATTTCAGACTTTTCTTTTTTTCAGATTAATTTCAGACTTTTCTAATAATTAACATAATACAGACTAATAATTTATTTGTTTTTATTCGATTGTTTTCAAAACTTTTATTTTAATAATAGTGAAAACCTTTTTTCTTGGAAATGGAATTAACTTCCGGACCTTTTTTCTAGGAAATCGGACCTTTTTTCTTAGAAATGGAATTAACTTCAGAAAATTCATTCTGCTATCTTATCAACAGCTATGGAAAAAATCGTGGATGACGTTATGCCAGCCGCTGAATTATGTGTTATGAACATAAACTTAGAAGAATTAACAGTAAACACGACTAATAATTTGAACACAATAAAGTGGTTGGCACGCCACGGACTGATCAGCAACAGTTTAATGTGCCAGAAATGTCCTCGTCCATGGCGTATGAAGTTACAAATAAGAAAAGAGAAAATTGACGGCTACATATGGGCTTGCCCTAAATGTAAAAAAAAAAAAGTGTATGGGTGGGCTCTTTTTTTGATGGTGCCCATTTAGCGTCAAATAAAATTTTGAAAGTAATGTATTGGTGGTGCTTGCAAGAGCCGCAAGTACATGTTACGAAAGAGACTGGCGTATGCAGGCGGAGTTTGCTGGACTGGTACAGCTTCATGCGCGAAATTTGCACCATGTGTTTGGTCGACAATCCCGTTGAGATTGGTGGTCCTGGGAGAACAGTTGAAATTGACGAGAGTAAATTCATGAACCGCAAATATAACCGCGGTAAATTTCGAGAAGGTCAATGGGTTCTCGGCATGGTCGAGCGAGAAACGAATGTGACGATGATGGTACCAGTCGACAAGAGTGATGCAGAAACTCTTTTACCCATAATTCGGCGATATGTTCGCCCAAGTACCCGCATCATAACGGATGGCTGGCGAGCCTATCATGCCCTACCTAATCATTTTGTGGTCAACCACACATACAACTTTGTGGATCCGGACGACCCTACAATCCACACAAACCGTGTGGAAGGAAGCTGGGCTCATTGCAAGTTAAAATTCAAAGTGATGAGCGGGACTAGCCCGGAAAACTTCAATGGTCACCTACAGGAATTTCTGTGGCGCCGCCGAATGAAAACAAATTCCTTCGGCAATATACTGTATTGGATACGCTATTATTATGACGTTTAATAAAATATTTCCAAAACAACATTGAAAAAAAAATCACATTCCGTTGCTCAAAAACATTATGTCTTGAAAAAAAAGAAGATTATTCTATATTATTTACAATCAAATAAATTATTTTTCAAATAGTCTGTATTATGTTAATTATTATAATATGAAAGAAAAGTCTGAAATTAATATGAAAAAAAAAATTGTTGTATCACTTTCAGGCATCCGTAGACACTTTCTTCAACCATTTTCCACAGGAAGCCAGCTTAGACCCCTATTATGCCCATTCGCCAAAACATTATTATCATAGGACGCAGCACCGTATCAAAATTGTCGTCTGGTACAAATCGGCTCGTCAACTCTCGGGCGTTTGCGTAGGACAACCGAACGCTTCCGAGTCGAACCTCACGAAAACTGGTTCAGGATCGATATCAGTACCTTGAAACTTTTATTGAAAAAAATAATTGATTACCTATGTTTTGTTCGTTACATATACAAAAAAAAAACAAAAAAAAATAAAACAACTTAAAATCAAAAAAACAAACTGTTGACAATTTTAATTTTCTTGGGCAAAAATAAATAAATAAAAAATACTTATTTAAAACTTTTTAAAAATTAATAACAGTTGTTTACCTAGTTTTTGTTCGTTTTATACATATATACATATATAAAAAACGTTGACGAGTTTTTTATTTTTATTTTCTTTGTCTAAAAAAAAAAAAATTTTTTGAAACTTTTCGTGAAACAAAAAAAAAATGTTTCATATAATTAAATATACGGTGATGACAAGACTGCGTTTTTAATTTATCGTCTGGCAATCTTCACGTCGGCTTTTTCCGGCTGCTTACGTAACCTGCTCGGAAGCTGCCGTCGTGAAGTTGCCGGAGCATAAGACTGTGAAGTTAACGTACTGACTGTGAGTAAAGTAATAAGAGGTCAGCCATCTTGTTTAGTCACAGAAAGTAAGGCACCTAATCACCTGTGCATCAGTTACTTTGCTTAGAATTTATATTAAGGGTAATTTAACACGCTTATATCTTCTATTGGGGGGTTGATTGGAGTTGCATGCGTCTAGGCTAAGCTAGTCTTGACTGCCTTACAGCGTCTGCCTCCTAACCGCTTGCATGCTACCTTCCCGTGCCTATGCCTCTGCTTTATCACAAAATGCATGCAAGAGACTGAGCGAACTGGCGGTATATTGTGACCCCTAATCCCTGCTGCCTTGTAGAGTATGGCTCTTTAGGTAAAGACTAGAAGAAGGAAAACTACAAAATCAAACCAGACAAGACCTCGACTGCGGGGCTACTCATCATCGGCTGAAAGTGGGGCTTGGTGGATCAAGAAGCTGGCAGCCCGATGCAACCAACATCGCGGAGGCTGCCTGCCTCATCAATTTTTAGCCATCGTGGAAACAATGTTGGCCAAGTGAATGTGCATGGCCGTTGCGCAGCCACAACCACCCAAAACAATGTACCCAGCAACTGGCATTCTATCGTTTTCTTTTGACCCC
Source organism: Sepiola atlantica (assembly GCA_963556195.1). NCBI lineage: Eukaryota > Metazoa > Mollusca > Cephalopoda > Sepiida > Sepiolidae > Sepiola > Sepiola atlantica. The sequence continues at coordinate 106,391,271 of OY744525.1, forward strand.
ACTTCATTCTTCACTCTCATAAGCCTAACACTAAAAAGTCCTGTGGCGACAGTATCACGGGTGGCAAGGGCAGGACTGGAACTCTGGAAGCCTTCAGCTCGCAAGGCATCTAGGTGGTGAGTCTAAGCTGGTCGTTCTCTGGTAACTGTGCCGTGACACCAGAGTGCAGCAGCTGGACCCGTGACTGGGCTGGCCTATTAAGGACTACCACAGCCAACCCTATACAGGGAGAGCCCTAGAAAATGTGAGGCAAATCTCGGTCACGGCAAACCTATCTGGCTAGCTTACAGTGGCTGGACACATCCAATCAATGTGGACACAACAAGAAACTTTTAACTATAGGTGCGTTGAACATCTGCATCCTCCAAGATTTGACAAACACAAACCACCCTGAACGGCGTACAGCCTTCGTCTGCAAAGAGCTAGCATGCTTAAACATCGATGTTGCAGCCCTTAGCGCAACCAGACTACCCGAAGAAGACAACATCAGAGAAGCTGGAACGGGATACACCATATTTTGGAAAGTGAAGCCCCCCAAGGATCAGCACACACATGGCATTGACTTTGCTATTCAGTCTCAGCTCATGCAGTAACACAACCTCACTCCCATGGCAATCAGTGAGCGCATGATGACTGTCCACATTCCCATCACATGCAACAGACACATCACCATGATCTCTGTGTACACACCGACTCTGACCTCAACTGACGAAGATAAAGCTGCTTTCTACACCCAGCTCGACCACACCATCCAGGCAAGCTGGGGTACTTTAATGCCCAAGTAAGCAAGGACCATCGCCTGTGGGAGGGGATCATTGGCCGCTACGGCATTGGAAACTGAAATGACAATGGTCAAATCCTACTTGGTCTATGTGCAGAACACGAACTCGTGGTAACCAACACCATATTTAGGCTACAAAAATGACATAAGACTACGTTGAGATACCCCCAAATCCAGACACTGGCACATTCTGGACTACGTCTTAACCAGAACCAGAGACTGAGGAGACGCCCGCATCACTTGATCCATGCCCAGGGCAGACAACTGCTGGACGAACCACAGACTCCTGATCTCCTGACTTACCATGACGACCCTTTGACCACTTAGAAGGACACCCAACAGTGTACAATACCGACACTTCGACTGTAGCAGGCTCCACAACCCACAGCTGGCATAAAACTTCAAGGAATCCTGTAAACGTCACCTTGCAGACACTGTGGGTCAGGACATAGTAGAGCACCACTGGACCACCTTCTAAGACACAATTACCCGTGCTATAGAGGAAATCATTGGCTACATAACTAAGAAAAGACAAGACTGGTTCGATGAGAGTGATGGTACCACCTCCTCTTTCATCTCAGCTAAATGTCAAGCACATTTGACTCTAGAGAACCAGACTACAGCTGCTAATATAAGTGCTCAAAAGCAAGCTGTAGCAGACTGTCAACGAGGGATCCGAGAAGCCCAGAGCACCTAGGGCAAAGAAATGCTGCAGAGATACAAAATTACGCTAATCAGCGAGATCTGCGCAGCTTCTATGCAGCAACCAAAGAAGTTTTCGGTCCTACACGGTCATCAGTGGGTGGCTTGAAGGACGTGGATGGGGCCACAACCATCACCAACAGCGAGGGCATTCTAGCATTGAATATCTGGGAGATGAAGTGACTTCCGCAATGCAACTACTGTAACAATTTTCAAAACGGGAACCGGGAGAATTGTAACAACTACATGGGAATATCACTACTGAAGTACACAAGTAAGATCTTTGCCTGCATTCTCATTGACCTCATCTTGCAGAAGACGTCCTTCCCACGGTCTAAAGACATGATTTTCTGTGTGCAACAATTACAAGAGAAGAGCTTCAAACATCAGCAGTTCATCATGTTTATCTTTTGGGACTTAAAAAAAGCCTTCAATATAGTACCAAGACCAGCCATGTGGGCAGTTTTCTCCAAGTTCGACTGCCCACCTGATTTCGTCACTCTGGTGCGCCCCCTCCATGACGGAATGGTGGAGAGAGTATGTTATCAAAACTCTCTCTCCCTGACCCATTCCCTATCAATGGTGACCTGAAACAGGGGTGTGTTCTGGCTCCAACCTGTTTCTCTCTCTACACAGCAGCAATACTTAATGAGATTCTGCCAGGCAGACCCTCAATTAACTTGTTTCTGCATGGATGGAGGCGTTTTTAACCTTGCTCAACTTCATGCCACAACTAGGACAGCCATGTGTTCGGTGCGGGAACTGCAGTATGCTGACAACAATGCCACTCCAGGTCAGACTACAGAGGACCTCTAGACGTTAGCGGACACATACAACACAGCCTACAAACGTTTTGGGATGCAAGTGAATACAGACAAGACTAAGACACTCGTTCAACATCCACCTGATCTTCTGTCCCCAAACACTAACACCATTGTAAATGACCAACCACTAGAGGAAGTGGATCAGTTTTCATACCTAGGGAGCATCTTAACATCTACTCCTACATGTAAGAAGGATGTGGACAACAGGATCAGGGCAGCCTATTCTGCCTTTGGTCAATTAAACTGCCATGTATTCAATGACCACGCACTGACGATGACCACTAAAATCATGGTCTCCCGGGCAGTAGTTCTATCCACACTATCCACACTTCTATACGCGTGCGAAACGTGGACCTTATACAGAAGCGATATAAAAAACCTACAGCGCTTCCAGCAACAAAATTAGGCAAATTCTAAAAATCACACAGAAATTTTGTATCGAGCTTCAGTGACTAGCGTTGAGGCTGTCATCATCAACCACCACCTCCGCTGGGCAGGCATCGTCCACAGAATGGATCCATCTAGACTCTCCAATAACATGCTCTATGGCGAGGTTGTCAACGGGACCAGACCACAAGGAGCCCCGAAAATGCGCTATAAAGATCAGCTGAAGCGCACCCTGGTCTTAACTAACATAGACATGTCCTTGTGGGAACAAACTGCCAGGGACCGAAACCTGTGGAGAAAAACAATACATCAAGGCATCGCGAAGAAGCAAGACGGAGAAGAAGAAGAGAGCGGCATGAACAACCTTGTCTGCTTCCTACACTTACCTAGGAATACTGTCCGTGGCTCTTCTACCATAGACTGGGCCTTTGGAGCCACATTATTCATAAACATCAAAAAAGAGGATAGCAGATGGACGACGGAACCCGATACTTGGACACGGGATGGGAGCCGACGACAATATCGTCTATCAATTTGTTAATGCAAATGCCTCACAAACGAGTAGGTAAACCACAAAAAAATGTTTTTTGATTGTAAAAAAAGTGTTACTGATACAGATTTTTAACCAGACAAAGCTGACTTTTTCTTCGGCATTTTCTGTCCGTTTACATTCACAGCTGGAAAATGCTGAAATACTTAGCCAATGAGAAGGCTCGAGAAGCAGACGACAGATTTACTTGTAAATTGATTAAATTTTTAAATTAGGCGATAATTAAAGAAAAGTGATTAAACCGAAAATGAATTTCGAACTGGACAAAAAACGAGCTGTTCTTTTTTACCCTAACCTAACTCTACCCTAACCTTAAATTAACCTTACACTAATCCTAACCTAACCCTAAACGAACCCTAACCTAACACTAAAGTAAACCCCTATCCTAGTCGATTCGTGTCCTGTTCCAAAAACGAAATCAAATCTGTAAAAATCCTTGTTTCACTGATTATGTTCTTTACTAAAAGCATAATTTATCGGAAAAAATTTAACTTTCCCGTGAAAAAAAACCCATATTTCATTGATTTTTATACGTCAAAAAATAAATAAATCGTAATAAAAATGAACACACGTTGAGAATTTTTCTTTCATTATTTTTTCCTGTTGAAAAGCCGCCTCGTTTTGATTTTGTTCTTTTTTTTCATTCGGCTGTTTCTGGCTGTTTCCGTATTTCTGCGTCGGCAAAAGTCAGTTTTGTCTCGTTCACTCAATAGCTGCACAAGTATCAAAAATATTTAATCTCGCCAATAGTAATGTATTTATCTTCCTCCCACAGCGGTAAGATGTGACACAAGGTCAGAAAATGGGATTTGCAAAGCCAGCGCCCTAGAGAATGAAGAGCACTCTGGCCGACAAAAATTGCCTGGGCAGCCCCGTCGGCATTCCCCTGTAGGGGCGCCTCAGGCGATTAGCAAAACTAACCCCTTCTCAAAGGGTGAGGAGGCCAACCCTGGGAGAGGACACCTCCTAGAACTGCACAGGACAAATTATCCATCGGAACAGATACTACACTTTGAAATATTTATTTGCAGTAAATACATATTTATATTCAAAACAAATTAGGCACAAGGCCATCAAAAGTGTGGGGGGGGGGGTCATTGGTCATCCTTTGTAATAAAATTGTCTATCCTACTCTTAACTAGAATCATCTCAGTCACCACAATACCACAACTACGGAAAAATTTTAAGATTGCCAACTTATTTTATAATGGCCTAAGTAGGACGTACTTAGGCCATTATAAAATAAGTTGGCAATCTTAAAATTTTCCGTAGTTTTTAAATTTTTTTAAATTTTTATTATTTTAATTTTATTTTATATATATAAATAAATAAATAAATATGGTTATATTTACAGAAATTCATTGGAGTATAATGGGGGAGGGGAGAAAAGCAAAAACCAGTTAGTAAGACCCTTCTAACCCTTTCTAAATATTAGACTGCCCACTGTTTTCCGGTTTGTTCCGAACGAAAAACAAGCAGGTTCGTCTCTAAATGGGAGTGGAATCACAGTGGGAGAAAAAGAAAGTGGGGGATGGAGTTTGGAGAGTGGGTGGTGTCCTTCCAAGATAAGTGCAAGTTGGAGGGGGGGGGGACAAAGAATTGAAAGTGGGGAGTGGGCATCTTCCAGGGTTTCTATTACCAGGAGGGTGGGGTAACTCATTCATTCAACTAGATAAAAGGCTAAACTTACCCAAAGGGCTGGGGTCCGACCGGACAAAGAACCGTGCACGCCATGCTCAGGCCGGGAACACGTAATCATACTTGACTCCTTTTCGTACACACAAGCTCACTACTTGTATCCACCTTTTTTCAAAAACCGAGGGGTGTAATCTTTTCCTATCACATCTGATCTTGACCTTCAGCTGGTGCTTCTGGATAGTGAAGGTTCTCACTACTTATTATAATGAAATGAGAATAATCTACTCTCGTTTATTAAATAAAAGGTTCAGTGTAAAATTCCGTCCAGATTCCCGTATTTTCCTCTTCCTCATCCACTACCACCATCACCACTGCCATCATCATCATCAGTTTTACATCCTGGCATGTGTTCGATGGCTTTAAGAAATTGATTTCCAAACTAACGTATCTCTGGTCAGATCTTTATTTATCCCACTTTTGCTCAAGTCAGTTTTTATCACTTTCTCCCATGTTTTCCTTGGCCTTTCCATGTTAACTATTAGACTCACATTACACATTTATTGTATCATTCTCATATCATTTCTCTCAATGCAATGCATGTCCTCAACCCTTACTGGCCAGGTTTCACTTCCATACATCATCCACTGCGTACACATGTCTGATAGACTCTTTACTTGGTCCACAGTGGTAACTCTTTGCTGGTTAGTTGTAGCAGAAGTTCCTTGAACTTACTCCGTCTACTCCTAATTCTTGCAATCACACTACCACCTGTGCTTCAATGATATCACCAAGGTAACACAACTTCCCAACAACCTCAATAGCTTCGCTATCCAGGTATACTTTGTCCTCATCTGAGTTCTCATCCATCTCTATTGTCTTACACTTCTTGCACACAAATTGGTTATCCTCTTTCAACCTACAAGTAATCCACTGCACTTCTCATATACCCAAAGCTTGCGGGTACCACAAAAAATTGATATGCCTCCGAGTCCATTTCCACAAACTGAGCAGGGGAACTTTCCTCTTTTGGGGAGCTTTCCAACACATTGATAATCACATTGCTCTTGGTAACATTCACTCTAAGACCTTTACTTTCCATATCATACCGCTAAGTCTTGAACTTAACAAGTAGCTCTTCAGTTGGAAGTTCTGTCCAGGTTTATGAGTTCAACATTTTTTAAATGGCACAGGTAAAAATGGCATGGGAAAAATGGCACAGGTAAACATTGCAAAAGTGGATTAATAGGAATAAATAGCACATGGGAAAATATAGATGGAAATCCCAAAATGAGTTTATAAAAATGTACGATACAATATATAAAGGGAAAACATTAAAAAGTTTGTCAAATTAAAAAGAAAATGTTATCTGCATTTAAAGATAAAAAAAATAATCCGTAACCCTAACTCTAATTGCTACTCCTAACCGTAACCCTCAATTTGTCTGAATTCGCCCTTGGGTTTATTTATTGTTTGTTCCTTATTTATACAGTCAATAATTAGAAATATATGATAACACATATATAATTAAGCTATGGTCGCATTCATGTCCTGAGAAAAAAAGTTAGAAACCACTGCTCTATGTTCTTGCCGTGTGCCATTTTTTCCTATTTATTCACTTGTGCCATTTTTACGTGTGCCATTACTACTATACACCAAGTTGGACATAAAGATTTCGATTAGAAGGTTGCAAAGTTCGAAAAGATATACCTGAAGAAGGTCGAAGGTTGCATCAGCCGAAACGTGAATACAACAAGGAAGATAAAAATGATAGTTCGAACAATCCAATACTCATCTAAAAATACCAAAGTACAACATTGGTTCTTTTGTAGAATAGAGGTTCCTTCGATAGATCATGTTTTTCTCTGGTTTAGGGGCACAAATCAACCAGAATAGTGGGCTTTCATTTTAAACTTTAATTCTATCCTGAAAATACATTCTATTTACCAGTTTAAAGGAAGTCAACTGCGTAAATATCATATCTAACCTTTTATTTGCCTTGCTTATCTTTATCTATATAAAGTTAGCTATCTTTTTATGTTTATTTTTTTATGTTCATGATTCAATCCTTAACCGATTATTATGGATTTTCGCACACAGCTGCTAGGCGTAAGGCGTCCCAATGTCGGCTATATTTCGTTTTTACGCAAAGGGAGTAAATATGAAGTTTGACAAGCATTGTTTTTGTGGTGCTTATCCAGAAGTCGACTGACATGAAAAATAAAAATTAAAGAAATTTCTTTATGATGTACGTTTATACACCAAAAATCACGTAAATCGATCAAGTAGGTTTTTCCTTACAAAAGATAATAACATTTCATAGGTAAACGAGTATCGTCGATATATCGACGCCATATTGGTTGCTAGACAAGGGAGATAACTATTGACTAAAAAGTTGGAGTTTAGGAGCAGTTTTGCAAAAAAAAGGGCAGTTTTAACACAAGCCAACAAAAAAGGGGGTGAACAAAACAAATATACAACAAATAAATGTTACCAAAGGCAAGATAAATTACTCTTCTACCTACCTGGATAAATAAGTCTTGGTGTGTTTAAACTTATTTTAAAGCGTTTTTTAGTTAAAAAACAACAGTACGTTGAGTCTGTCGGCTATTATTGTTTTCATTCTAACTTAATTTGATATTCTTTTGTAAAAAAAACAAACTACTTGATCAATTTACGTGATTTTTGGCATACAATATATGCTTTCCGTCACGAGTATGTACATCATACAGATATTAAAAAAAAATTTTTTTTTTCATGTCAGTTGACTTCTGGATAAGCACCGTTTTTGTTACAATTGTTACAAAATACAAGCATAAAACAACTAACTCACTTACAACAACAACATGAACTAAAGAAAGGCTCATCTTTATACATTTTCATGTAATCAAATAATTCAAGGGAGATCACTTGAAACTGATTCAAAGGACGTAACTCGTCACTATACCTGGCCAACAAATAGGTAAAAAAAATTCCAGCAAACAAGGCAGCCTCTATTCTGAAGCAAACGCCAATTCTGAACGATCATTATCATTCCTGTCTAAAGATATATATATATATATATATATATATACATATATATATCAGGACCGGCGGGACAGTTATAAAAGTGGGGGGGGGGGGCTCTCCTAAAAAGTGGGGGTGGGCCGGTTAAACACATGCATATATAACTTCATTATTGATGACCGTAAAGTGGGGTGGGGGGGGGCCAAGTCAAAAAGTGCCCTGACCCCCCCCTCCCCCCCGGTGCTGCTGTCCATGTATATATATATATATATAATCTTTATATATATTAGTATTTCATGTATCTACATAAAATTTTATAAGGAGATATAATTTTTTTTGTGTATCAATTTTCAATATTTACTTCAACAGTGCTCGATACGTAAGTAGAACTAGGAAGTAAGCTATGAAAATATATTTATGGCAATTAAGCTACACAGAGGCTCCCTCGTTTCATCCCCGGGGGGAATCTTCAGGCTAAAATGATTCCCCCCGGGGATGAAACGCGGGAGCCTCTGTGTAGCTTAATTGCCATAAATATATTTTCATAGCTTACTATATATATATATATATATATATATATAGAGAGAGAGAGAGTTTTCATTATACAATAAAAATATTGCCATGACGCATTTTGATGTTGTATTCTTTCTGTTATTAAAGAACCCAAGAGTGCTTCAGATTTGCTTCACAAGCTTTCTAGCTATGAAATTGTAGCAGTCATAAACATTGAAATATCAGAACAGCCCCAGCGAGGTTGTTTGGTCACATGATGTCCAATCAGACTCATAGTTGTATCAATTTCGAGCGGACCGTTTAAGAACCAAATCCGGAGTCCTTTAGAGAATTGCAGGGCAAGTCAGAAAGCTTCCAGGCAGCCAAGAAGAAAAGCGTTTTCCCTGTCAACTAGACGGTAAGCAAAGCTATCTTCACTTAAAGATATACTGTTCCAAGAAAAGGCTTTCAGCAGCCGATCTTTTTAATTACTATTTTTTACTTTTCTTATTCACTGTCTTAACTTCTAGCAACCTACACCCAACAGTGTATGTCATTTAAATAAATATTTATAATGTGTTGTTAATGGAAACGCCTTGTTTTCCTTTCTTTGGTGATCCTTTTGTTACAGATTATTATGTCTTTCTTGGCCTTTTGGTCAAGATCAAAGTGTAGTATCTGTTCCGATGGATACTGCACTCCATAGACTGGTATCGTCTTGGCCTTCGGGGCTTGATTTACGCCGGTCTATGGGACGGTCCTGTGCAGTTTTAGGAGGTCCACCCTCCCAGGCTTTGCCTCCCCTCTTGGGGAGGAGTAAGTTTATTGCTTACTGCCTGAGGCGCCCCTACCGGGGAATGCCAACGGGGCTGCCTAGTAATGTGTAATTTAAGTCTTAGACAGGCTTAGATCTGATGACCTCAGAGGAAGATAAAATTTGAATAATATAGAAAGATCTGTGTAGAATAAAATACTTTGTTAGTATGGTACTGTTGAATGAATAAATGAAAGTTCTTTCGTTAGTAGATGTAGCACAACTAAGTTGAGGTAGCAGGATCACTTGGCAGAAGAAGGCCAAAGGAAACATGGAAGGAAGTGATGAGAAGGGACTTGAGAGAAAAGGGGATAAATAAAGACCTGGTCAGAGATAGGTTATTTTCGAAGTCAATTTCTAAAAGTCGTTCCACGCATGCTAGCATGTAAAATGGATGTTAAACCGAATATGATGATGATGATGATAAGAAATCGGAAATATTTTAGAACCCTATTCTTTATTTTTGCTCAGTTTTATATATCCATGAACTAAATTCTGATTGGTCATCTTGTTTTATGGCATATCAACCTTTTCGATCATTTAATGCCAAATTAAGTTATTTGGGTATAGTTTTCCACGTTTCGAGTTCTTAATTCATAGTATGCATTCATTTCACTTTAACAATTTTCTAATTCTAGTTTGTGTTAGTGCGAGTATGTCTTAATAGAGATTAATATTCAGGATGTGTGCAGAACAGGAGACTTCATTGGTTTGGCCACATTGAAAAAATGGATGAGAGTTTGTGAGTTAGAAGATGTAGAACAGTTAAGGTAGCAGGGTTAGTTGGCAAGGGAAAGGCTAAGAGAAACATGGGGGGAAGATGGATTTAAAAGAGAGAGGAATAAATAAAAACCTGGCACAAATTAGTTTGGAAATCAATTGCTAAAAGCCGTCCAACACATGCCAACATGTAAAATGAATGTTAAACTGAACATGATGATGATTAATTATCTTTACTTAATTTAGATTCTTAGTTTTTAAAAAACTAATAAGTCACTATTTATCAAGGCTAAAAGCCACTTGATGATAAGGGTTAATTAGATGGATGGATTGTCAGTTAAATGATGAACAATACTATGAGAGGATTGAAAACGATGAATGGACAACATTTTATTATTTAAGACAGATTAACAAGTATTTGTTGACATTGAACTTGAATAACGATATTCTACAATATTTCTTTTCTTTTTTTTCTGACGGGTCTTCACTTATAACTGATCGAATTACCCCCCACCACAGAAAGATCACATGACCAAAATTCAAGAATATATATTTCAAAGAATGGTTGACCTAAGAAGCTGCCCTTCATGCTCCTATGACAGCCTGTTCCGGTGAGAACGAGTTTCTTAGCCGAGAATCTTTGTTCACCGCCAGCTGTGTATTCAGCCAAGATATGTATTTCTCTGATCCTTGTCATGAAATTAAATTGTTCAGTTAAAAAAAAACAGTTGTAGTTCGGGTCATAGTTAGCTTGAAATGGTGAGGGAATAAAAAAAAAGAAAGACAAAACATAATAGAAACGGGCGGTAAAACAGACCCCCCAACCGTGACAGGTTTCTGCGGGCATTGCAATGTATTGTTTTTTTGATAAAATTTACTTGCGTTCTTGGGATGCATGGGTAGGATTTTACTGCACAGGACATGTAGCTATCAGCATCTCTACTTTTAATTGAAAATTTCTGCCCATTATCCAGATTTTGAGCGAAAAGAAGCTGCACACTAAATCAACTACTGTCACCATCACTAGTTACTTATATAGCAGTATAATAGCGTGGTTTATGCATAAAAGAAGGCATATAACTCACATTGGAGTAAATGTATTCTCAGCATTGATTAGGTGAGATAAAGTATGATTACAGTTTCTTATTGAAATAATTTTCCTTAAATTTATACTCTTACACACCCTCTATACATACCTGTCGTGAAATTTTAACAATAGATATTAGAAATCAATTACATATTTCTCAAATTTCAGTTTCTTTGGAGCATTTAAAATGTTTTTTAAGGACATAATATGGACACAACCTCCTATTTGAAAATTAAAATATTTCAGAAGTGCATTAAATTTGATCTATAGTCACTAGACACCAATTTAAGAAAAATTCTCCAAATTTCAATTTCTTCTTAAGACCCCTAAAGCTTAAAATTTAGACATTTTCTAGAATAAAAATCATGTAATGGATTTTGATCAAAATTGGAATAAGGATTCTAAACACATTCTAGTAACATTATATGTTGATTTTAATCTTTGTAAAAGGACATAAAACTGATGCAAAACTGTTTTGTTTGGTAAATTAATTTTACCTGCACTGGGACAGGTATTCTTTTAGTAATATATATATATATATATATATATATATATATATATATATATATATATATATATATATATATGCAGTTACACTTATTCATTACAAAGGTAAATTCTCAAGAATATGGGTTTGATCCTGTGTGTATTAATGTCTTTCCATGTGATTTATGATTAAATGTTCTGTACATGCAACAAGATTATGACTTATCTCCATCATGTGTACCCATATGCACATTAAATTCCGATTCTTGAGCAAAAGAAGTGTCACATAAATCACACAAATATGACTTCTCTTCACGATGTTTTTGCATATGGAGTACAAAATTTGACCAACCTGAAAATAAAGATCTGCACACATCACAAGAATATTTCTTATTTTCCTCTGCATGTGTTCGCATATGCGCCTCGAATTTTGACTTTTGAAAAAAGCAAGTGCTACATACTTTACAAGTAAAGGGTTTCTCTCCCTTATGAGTTCTCATGTGAGCCATTAAATGTGACTTCTGCAGAAAGCAAAAGCCACAGACTCCGCAAGAATATGGCTTCAATCCGGTATGTGTTCGCATATGAACTCCTAAATTTGACATGTCTGCAAAAGTAGAGCTACACACGTCGCAAGTATATGGCTTCACTCCGTTGTGTCTTCGCATATGAACTATTAAATTTGTTTTCTCTGAAAAGCAAAGGCTGCATATTTCACATGAATATGGTTTCTCTCCAGTGTGTGTCCGCATATGCCGCACCTTGTGCGACCTATGATTAAAGGAGGAGCCGCACTGTTCACAAGAATAAGGCTTTACTCCAGTGTGCGTTCGTTTATGCACAACCAAATTTGCCCTCAATGAAAACGATGAACTACAAATGTCACAAGAGTATGGTTTCTCTCCCGTGTGTATTCGCATATGTTTTACCAAACTAGATTTATGCGTAAAAGAAGACCCACATATTTCGCAAAGATATGGCTTCTCTCCACTGTGTGATCGGATGTGTATCATCAAGTTTGCTCTCCTCGAATAAGACGCATCACATAAATGACAATAATGTCGCTTCCCTTTGGTGTGTGTTTTTATTTCTGTTGCTGAAGCCGATTCCTGATTATTAGAAGAGTCACCCTCTTCGGACGAAGATGGCTTCTCTTCACTATGTTTTGATATTTGTTCTTCCGGTTTGTGATTAGTTGCGAGTGATGAGTCGCATTTGTCAACAGTTTTGTTTTCCTCTCCGTTATCCATATTTAAATCGTTTGTGACAGATGAATAATTTGCTGGTTTAGCTGAGCAGTTCTCCATGAGTTTTTATCTGCAACCACAGCAGAAGATTAAAATTTGACTTTTCTGTAACAAGATGATTAACCAATCCATCAATTTTGGAGCTGGAATATCTGCAAAGAAAGAAACACGTTGTTATTTTAAAAATCATTCCAAGAAATTAATCTCTATCGATATAATGTTTATATATTTGTATGTACAAAATTATATATATATATATATATATATATATATATATATATATAGTCTAAAGAAGCTTTGAGTAATTTATAAACAAATAAAAAAATGCAGTTTAAATTCCTAGGGATACTTAGTTTAACATATCGCAGACTTAGTACTTGCATAAGTCGACTTAAAGCTGGAAAATTCACAAAACGAAAGGTGATTCAATATATAACAGTAAAACAAACAAGAGACCTTAAGTTAAATTGTGAAATAGAAAACGGGAATCATCAGCTGTTTACCATGTAACGGTTTCAGAAATTTAAAAACAGAACAGCTATTAAATACATAGCATTCCAGTGGTACTAATCAAATTACCTCTTCCCCAATAACAAAATGTAGACACAATGCAGTTATTATTTGAACTAATATATATATATATATATATATATATATATATATATATATATATATATATATATATTAAAATTAAAATAGGATCAAATATAAACCAAAAGTAAAACTTTTAGTAGATGGAACCTATTGTGAAGAGGTTTAGCTCAATATATGAGATAGAGCAATTGTAGAGATATTCATCACTCTTTTTTCTTCTATCTCTTTAAAATTAAAATATACATATATATTTAAGCAAATAAATAAATAAATAATAATAATAATAATAATAATAATAATACTATTAAAGCATTACCCATAAGAACTATTCTGTGATACGATAGCTAGCATATAAAATTATATAGGAATAAAGATGCATAAAAAAAGCTTAAGTACCTACATACATATATATATATATATTTATATGTGATTTTATGAAGGATTACCAAAGCATTCCTTTCAGGACACCAATGATCACCATTAAAGATATTTTTTCTTACAAATATTATTTATTCAAATTAAATGTTTTTTCCTACACATGTTTCACTACCAAGCAGGTACTTGCTTGGCAGATCATCAGGGAAATTAAATGTCTGGAATAAGGGTTTCAACTGCCGACAATACACAATGTGGCGTTGCAATAGTTGAGGTCACTTAAGAAGAGAAGAGGAAAAAAATAAAAATAAAATAAAAGTTAAAATTAAAAAACAAGAAAGAACAACGATAAAAAAAGAAAGTCCTAGAAAATGTCTTAGAAAAGTAGCTCGTCCATTATTTCTGCCACTAAGCCAACAAGCAAATAATCGGTCCCAAATGCATTCAAAAAAACAAAAAGAAAACGGAACAATGTGCGATAATACACTTTCACGTCGGGCGGCACAATGATGAAGAAATCCCCCCCCCCCAAAAAAAAATCTAAACCATTCAAGATACCGCTCACAATTTACCATTCCAATCCAATGATAGTATGGGAATTCTAAATCTAATTCATCACAAGGAAAAGCAACATAAATGTTCGTCCGGAATGCCAGCGGTCAGACAAGCCTTATTTCAAGGGCTGACTTGTTCTCCTTCAAAATAAACACACGACGAGTTGAACGTCAATCTCGCAGAAACTCTCCTTTATTTTAAGTAAAAATCTTAATTAGTAGATAGAAACTATTTATTCAAAATACTGTTTCTAAAAAAATCTATTATTAAAATTATTCTTTATAGAAATTAATTATCTAGTGTCTGGGACGTCATTTTACATTTTGGGAAAATATCCTTCATTTAATTAACTGCCGAATTATTATCGTGTTGTTATTTAACGAAGCGAAAAAAACCTATCCCGCAGAAATTATTTTAAAAAAATTATTCATATATCAAAAATAAAATGTAATTATAAAAAGGTTTTCTACAAAAATCTAGTTATTATTTTAAATAATTTAAAATATTTCCTTAACGGCTATGTCTGTTTGCAACTCTCTGTGGAGAATATTATTCTATATTCCATAAATAAATATTACTATGGAATATCGTTATCAGAAATCTATTTTCTATTTTAAAAAAACATTTTTTAATGGACGGGGTTATTTTATTCCACTTTACGGGAAAATATCACTCTAACTCGTTAAATGACGAGAGACTTTGTTATTACTAATTTAAAAACCCTGTACAAAATACTTTTTATAAAAATCCAATTGTTTCTATTTTTAGAAATTAAGTCCGTGTCGGCATGCATGTTTTTTTAATTATTTTTTCCATAATTATTTTTTCCTCCATTCCTGCCACCCATTGTTTTATTTAATTTAATCTAATTAAAAACTAATTTAATTTAACCTAATTTAATTAAATAGTGATAGCATCCAGGTTGTTATTTCTTATTTTTTCCCTTAAAATTACTTGAAATTCCCAATGTATTTCGTATAATATATCTATTTCTGAGAATAATTGTGATTTATTATTTATTATTCCATTATCTTTTTATATGTTACAAAATTCCCCCCTCTATTCTGCTGAAGAAGTATTTACTATAGTTGACTATCAATGGGCCTTATTCCGATAGAATATTCCTACCTTATCACCCCAAACCTAAGTCCTGAGCCTCAGCTAATAATCGAATCAAGTTATATCTTGGCATAAGTACGTGTTACTAACTCTTAGCCTCTATATTATACACTAATTATTGCCTCAGATTGCCTCAGGAAGGGACCATCCTGCCTATCTCTGCTGTAAGTTTATACTTCCCCCAATTCCCCTCCTATCCAGGTTTTAGGCTTGATAACAGGTAACGGTTTCTATGCTGACAGCATTGTAGTATTTCCTGCCTAGCGTTCAGTAAATTATCTCTAGATGTCATGATGTGGTACGGCTCTAATGCACATAAGTTGCATCTCTTCCTTTTGTTCGGTTTATATTTGCTAGTCCTCCCCAAAATGGACCATTTCAGTTCGAAAGGGTCTTGCCTAGCAATGAGGTTTCTCACAAAACGGCCAACAGAAATGTTAGGCCTATCTATGTCTTCCCTTTGGCCTCCCCTGAATGAACTCATGTGATTTCTGAATCTATCTTTGAACTCACCTCCGGTGGACCCGATATATGATCTCCTACTACTTTCTGTTATCACATCGCATTTGTAGACAATGCTTGAAACTCTACAGTTCCCCCCCCCCCCCCCCCCCCGAGTGGACAGATGTTAGAAGCTCTGCAGTTACAGTTGTGTGCTGAGTCGTTGCTGGATGTTCTACTACTACGCATATTTACAACGGTGGTTCTCACTGAACTGGTGTTACTGGGATCAACACCAGAAGAGAACATGGCATCCCTTGTTTTAGTTATCTTAGAATTATTATATCCTATGATGGATGCGGCTATATTTCTACAGGTTGAATAAGACAGTTTTACAGTATTTTTGTTAATGATTTCCCCCAATCTGCTATCTCTTTTTTTCCATTATGCTATAAAAAATCTTTGGGATATTAGTCTTAATATGCTGGCTATAGGGGGGGTTGAACCATGTAGTGGTCCTTCTCCTATTTTTCTTCTTACC